>JAHSPW020000003.1:4565764-5060764 GCA_019985065.2 Arctostaphylos glauca
AAGCGACTTGCCAAGATCTGGAGCAAGATGAAGGGGCTTAAGATTCCTAAGAAGGGAGAAATGAGTGCTTTGTCTCGCAACATGAATGCACAACATATGAGCAAAGTGCTTCCCCCGCAGATGCTTAAGCAGATTGGCGGCATGGGTGGGTTACAAAACTTGATGAAGCAAATGGGTTCCAGTAAAGACATGATGGGAATGTTTGGAGGTGGCGATAAGTAGTTTTCGATGACTGCAAAAGCAATTTCCCTCAATTGTGAAGTACAACCATAGGCGTTTGTTTGGTAGGACAAAAAGAGCATCCAGGCCTCTAAGCTTAGGCCAATAGAGGTCTTTTTCCTTTTGTTTTTGATTTTATTGATGTGTTATTTTTGTAACTATTTCCTTTCACCGGGTGGAATGGGATTTTCTTGTAAAATTATGTGACAGCAATTTACAAATGCATATACTGGCAACTTTATCGCATCTTTTCATGCATGTAATTCTAACTAGGCATATTTTACCCTGCACATAAGGGTGTGTTTGGGACCCAGGAAGAGAATGAGAAAGGAAGAGAACATGGAATTTCCTTCTTTTTTTGGTTCCTAACTAGAATGAAAGAAGATAAATTATGCAGGAAAAAAGAGATGGAAACTTGATTTACTTTGCCGTGTTTTTCTTTCCTCATTATGTCATCGTCTTTAGTTTTATTTAGTTTCATTTCTAAACTTCTTGCAGACCGTAGTACATAAGCTTCTTGTTTTGTTTAAGTTAATCCGATTTTGAAGCATCTTATAGGCCATAATACCTAAGCCAGTCTTCGTAAGGGACTGTGGTATTGAGCTAGGCTTCACGTTTGTTGAAAATTAATGAGTCTAACTTAATCCTGAAAACCAGCTTGCAAGGTAAGAATTGCCCAATGCTTATAAACAAAGGAAAGAAAATCAACATAGGCGACATGAGATTCTTCTAACACCTTTTCTCACGCGAAGCATGAAATGAATATGTGAGGGTGCAGGGCTAGACAAAAAGACCCGAGTGATAACAGACTCAACTCTGATATCATGTTAGAAACTCATAACCTAACTCAAACCTAAAAATTGACTTGTAAGGTAAAAATTGCCCAAGACTTATAAGCAAAAACAGAAAGACTAACATAGGCAGTGTGAGACTTTTCTAACAATGCGGATCTTGATTTCTTCGTTTTTGGAATACCTCACAAGGCAAGTTCAATTCCCTCAAACTTTCCTTTTAGTTTTGTGCAAAGCCATACATGTAAGCTGCAATTTTTCATTCACTTCTTTTCCTTTCCACTACTCCAAACACCCAAACTGCTTTGCAGGAATTCACGTCTGTATAAAACCAGTCCCATCCAACCTTATGCACCTTTGTTTGCACATCATCTGGGTAGCTCCAACAAATATTTGAAATATTTTATGGGAGTATAGTACAGAACAATGATTGGAAGGGTTCTGATCTCTGATATAGAACCCGAAAGTTATACAGGTAACAGCTTGGTTCATTTACATGTATTTAAGAACAAAGATCCTATACAACACTAACGCCTCACCGTTCCAAGAACTTACTAAGAACGGTTTTTCTTGAAGGGGCTTCTTCCTCATCATCGTCTTCCTCTGATTTGTCTGGCGCAGGCAGGGCACATCGGAGTACAGAGTTAACCTGTTTCCTCAATCTGGCATTGTCAATGAAAGTTTCAGTTAGCATCTTTCTTAATTCATCATCTGTTGCCCTCGTGGTACCATCATTGCTATTGCGTGTCGCAGTTGTCACAGCATTTTCAAAATCTTGTGAGAGCAGCTGTGCCTGTTTTTCCACATCATAAACCACGTTAGAAGACGCTAAGATGGCATGAAATTCACAAGACGTAGCCCGAGTGGCTTCAATGAAAAACTGGTTTGTGACTATATTAGTAATTAGAACTACCAGGGTGAACATAGCTAGATAAACTGACTTTTGAATTGGAATCAGTTTCTCCTCCAAACCAAAACCACCACAAAAAAAGGATCTACCGAAATCACAAGTATACTGCATTACATCTTGTAATTTCAGCAATTAAGGAAAAGTAATTCGTAACAAAACTCAGTCAATCTTATGCCGGACGCTGGATTTATCAAAGAGAGGAAGACAAGAAAGCACAAGTTTCTTGGTTCATGCAAATTTTCAGAAAAGTGGATAACAGAGACAACAAAATAGAGAAACACAAAATGACACAAGTTTCTTGTTCAAATTAACAACTCAGCATGATGCATCAATTGCATATCTGAGAAAGATTATTATTGTTAAATTGAAGGATATGAGGAATGAAATATACCTCAGCAAGGAGGAGACCAATACGATTATCAGAAGTAGTCAACAGATCTATAACATCAGAAGCTGATGAAGTATCCAGAGTCAATTTATCTTCTTCCTCGGTAAGGAAGTTCACACTGCATTCTTCAAGCCGATTGCGGAGGATCTCACATTCATGCAGCAATTTTGCATTAGCAGCATGTGAGTGTTCCCATCTCTCCTTCTCCTTGTGTAGAACCCTCTAAAATAAGCATGCATTTACAGTGCAGCCAATCAGAGAAGCCAAGGGTTAAGCTATTAGCCTATTAGCTATGTCATCAAACAAAGATATCCAGGGGAAACAAAGAAGCTAAGCAATGTAGGTAGATTTGAAGATACAAACAGGCAAGCAAACGAGGAAAAACCATAGATACATTTTTCTAGATGAAGTAAACGAAAGAAAGAAATTTGAGAGACCATCTGAAACAGGTAATGAGAACTGAAAGAAAGACAAAAGGACCAAGACAAAAAATTCCTCAGGTTCAACTTCCTAATGGAGCTGCTAATTTTTTCAAAAGACGAAAGGCCCTATTCTAAAAGCAGCAAAAGCAAAAGTTACCACAGCTTGGGTATATAAAGAGCTAGATACCTCGACCTCTAATTTGTCCTTAGTCAATCTGCTAAGCTCCTGCTTCAATTCTGACTGGTAACTTCGAAGAGATTTAACCTCTTTGACAAGGAGTTTAACTTCTGCTTTTGATTTCAACTCTAGGTCATCATGATGTTTCTTCAAGTTCTCCATCTGCTCCCTGGCATTATCCAACTCTTGCTGCAACATCTCATTCTCCTGAAGAATGGAGACTTTTATTGACTCCATGTGTAACTTTTCCTCCTAAAATGGTCAAGCATGTCATTGAACATTGTAGAAGGGAGATTTAACAAAATGAACGTGACAGTCACAAATCCATACCCGTTCAGACTTCAACTCCAACTCCATCTCCATGCACTTTCTCCGAAATTCCTCCACATCCCACTGCGTTTGAGTATGTGTTTCCCTTTCATTGAGAATAGCTTGCTGCAGGTTTTCTTTACTACTCTGCTTAGTGGTTTCAAGATCAACTTCCAAGTCTTTGACCTGCAAGAGATGATCCAAATAAGTTGGCTAACTGTCGCATAATACCCGTACAATAAATAACTGCAAGGCTAGGAAGCACGGATACCGATACGGGTACGATACGATACGGATACGGCGATACAGCAAAACCTAAAAAAATAGGATACGGATACGTCGGGGATACGGCTATAAATTTTTTTTAAAAAAATAATTATCGGTTATGTACTATGCATAAAAAGAAGTCAAAAGATCTAGAAGAGTAGTTGAATTGCTAATAATATTATACCAATCATTTAGCACAAGTTAATTTTCAAAAGTCATTCAAAATAGAAAGAAAGTGACTAAAGTCTAAATCAAGAAATGATAATTCCTATTAATTTTTATCCATATCAACATTCAATTACATCCTCTCAGCCTTCATCGGAGAATATTATAGCTTCTATATCCGGCTCATCAAGGAAAAGACTAACAACTTCAAGTATACAGGCACCCTCAAGCAATCAAATGCATCTCCCACCGTACTCCTAAAGTATCCGGCCGTATCCTAAAAGTATCCACCGAGTATCCGAAAAGTATCCGAAATTAAAATGATTTAATTTTAATGTTGGATACTTATTTGGCGTATCCGATACGTATCGGGGTGTATCGGGTGAGTATCGGTATCGGAGAAGTATCCGATACGGATACGTGACTAGTTTC
The DNA here is from genome assembly GCA_019985065.2 of Arctostaphylos glauca. Lineage (NCBI taxonomy): Eukaryota > Viridiplantae > Streptophyta > Magnoliopsida > Ericales > Ericaceae > Arctostaphylos > Arctostaphylos glauca. Next base: position 4,569,846 of record JAHSPW020000003.1, read on the forward strand.
GGAGTATCCGTGCTTCATAGCTGCAAGGTGCATGTCCAGACAACACAAGTGGTTTTTATAGACACCCAAAAATAACATTTAAACAGGAATCAATTGCAAAATGGGCCATGCTTTTCTCAATAACTCTGGCAGTGTTCAAATACAAGTGCCTGAGAAATTCCTGAATATATGATCAATTCACATACCTACAAGTATGCATATATTTATCCGCACCAAAATTATTATTGTTTAGTCAAAGCTCAAAAGTTTCAGCAATAAAATTTCTGGAAGGACACCTCCTCGGAGTTCGCTCAGGGAAAAATCATCTAGATGCCATAGATGAGTACAAAATGGGATTGCCAGAATCCAAACAAAGCCAATTTCAGCATTAAACTGAGAATGAATCTTAGAGGTTAAAATGTTCCCCTCATTTTCAAAACCAGCGAACCCACATAATTTTGTTAATAACCCATTGCAACTAAACATACAGAGGATTGAGCACTGAGTAACAAATAGAGTGTTTCTACACTGAACAGGCACAACATCTCCGATGAAAAACAGATCGGTATTGGAAATACCTTTGTAGTAAGGTACTGTCTTACAGCAAGCTCTTGGTTTAATCTTGATATAAGATCTTCCATATCTGTTTTTGCTGTAGCCAGTCTCCGCTGCGTTGTGGTAAGAACCCTATTCAATTTAATACGCTGATCTGATGGAAGAGCCACTAGTAAGTCCCTAGGAAATCGTAAATCAGACTCAGCAACGATATCCATGGTTCTTGGAATTTCTTCAGGAAGGTCAAGGGAGTTATCACCCAAAGAATATTCCTTCGAGATTTCACTAGCTCTTACAGAACTTACATCACTTCCAACGCTCTCTGTTGACAATCTCCGAAGATGGTTACCTTGTTTGTGAATGCCTGGTTCAGAAGAAGGCTCCATTTCATCCACACGATGAAATGCATATTTGGAGCTTTTATGAGTAGCTTCATCCTTGTCCAAGCCACTGGTATTAATATTTGAATTCTTTGAACGCCAAGAGAACTTTTCTTGGTCAGATGTTTTAGTTTCATTTTCCAGGAAAAGTTCAGAGTTGTTATCCCTTCCATGCTTTGGTGTTCCAAGCTCAGATGTTTCGTAATCCGAATTGTTACCATAATCTGATAAAAGTGATGCGTTGGATTGTAATCGATACGACGGAACTATAACACCAGCAGTAGAATTTGCATCTAAACTGTCTTGATTTGAATCATAAAAGGCTGAAAAGTATCACAAGACCAAGAGAATATCTTAGTGTGTTGGTATTGGCAACAGAAGGTAAATAAGGTGTATTTTGCTTTCTAAACTCATTGCAGGTTGCGAAAGAACACTTCTTTGTATATTTTGTGAAAGTTCAATATCAAACATTGTGAAGCAGCAGCAGTAGACACGTACATGACCTTGCAGCTTCTTCTAGCTCAAGAAAAATGGCCACAGGAGCACTTCTTGACAAATCAATGTCTGATAAAAGTTTCTCCATCCAATCCTCTAAGGAACACCTTCGCTGCAACCATTCCAGATAATATTATTGTGACTACTTCTAAGAATACTCCATTAGCAGAGAAGTTACTTGAAAGAGTTGGGAAATGCCACCAGCATATAAAAAGAACATAGATAACCAAAAGCCCAATCCTCTCATAAGATAATAATAACGATAAATATATGAGTGCCTACACATTGGCAAAAATGTACTCAATTGAATCAGTTCACCAACGCGCTGATTTCTTGCAACTTGGGATTGACTCTGCAAAATTCCATTTTTACTGTACAACTCAAAATAAGGCTAGAGATGCCAAACTAGATCCTTTGATAAACCAACGATAAGGATTACATTTTACCAAGATATCATTGTTTGCTGCTGTAAATTGAACATTTCTGTACTCTGGATTGCAATTATATGCCATTAGATTCTATCGACTTTTTAGGTAAACTGAAAGTAAAGACATAACATATGAAAGATTGACAAACGACCAATTTATTTACTTGCATTGCACTTTAGGGAGAAAACAAAACGTATTCAACAGAAAGAGTAAAGAAATACAGTGGCCAGTAGAGTTTCATAGAAGTTCAGGCTGCTCTTGCATTCTACTTCTTTTGATCAGATTATGTCCATCTTTCAGTTACCTTTTTAAGTTTTAAGACAAAAAAGGGAAAGCCATAAGTATTGCTGGCCCAATGAACCTCTTGGAGAGAAGTTGGGGGCAAGAAACAGACCTAACTTCTAGAACTGTCATTTGTCTTTCTTTTTTCCTTTCCTGATGCATAAACTTCTGGGTTTATTCCTACAAAGCAATGGAATACAGCTTTCATTTTGCTGTATTGACTTAAGCACAGTGCTTTCCTCATATCCATAAACCTTCAGATTCTGTGGTGTCAATTGTCATCGATGAAGAAAGTATGGCTACTTGAAACAGAGAAAGGATTAAAAAAAACATATATTACTGACAAGGCACAAGGTTGAAAGTAACAAGCCTGAATCAATCAATTCTTTTTGAATCATACGACTCTCTACAATGCCCACAAATCATCCACAATCCAAACATGGGTGGGTATAGTATCCCTCAGGCATTGCTAGACAGGCTAAACAAAGTATCCCAAAGTCTACAACAAAACTTAGAAATTGGAGATGGTAGAAAGAGTGAGTCAACATATCCTTGGCCAACAAAGATGAGTAAGTTTCCATGCCACATTCTTGAAGTGCCATGTAAGCAATCGAGCATTAAAATGTACTTCCAACATAGATAGTACCACAATTTCCTCATATAAGTAAACCAAAATGGGAAAATAAAAGAATCCAATTGAATCTTCCGATGCCATCCAACTAATTGCCAGGCCATAATCTAGTGGGTCCCACAACAGGTGCACAATAAACCACCTTTGGCCCCTTTGGTGAAACTATGAGCAGTTTACAACAGGTGAAATTGCCTTCAATTATATTCACATCGGTGTCAGAAAACTACCAGTCTATGAACAGCCAACCACAAAGTTGGTATCAGACCTTTTTTATCCCTTCTTTCCTATAATAGATCTCTTCCAGGTCTCCACAAGTGAGCTTCTTGCTTGCATAGAGAGACATAAACGAACCAAATAGGGATCAGAAACCTCAAGATCAGAAGTCTCCAAAGATATCGTTTGTATTTTCTAGGCTCTTAATCTTTTACGTGGCATCGGTAGATATGTGCTATCTTCTACATGATCAAAATTACACCTTCCGAATCATACCCTGACAAGCAATGAACCTAAATTGTAATTACTTTTGCATGACATCAACATCATTAAATTCCATCACAATGATATCTACCACACATTCTAAAAAATCCTTTAAGGATATAAGCAAAATGCAAATTAGAGAAGTAACTTAAAATGGAAACAATGAATTTCAAAGTTGACTACCTCTTCCGTACGTGTCCTGCTTTTCTTTTTCAAAAGACTCCTTGGAGGAGCTGGGGGTAAGTTTTTCTTGGGAAATGCTGTTTTGAGCTGAAAAGGAAAGTTAGTCAAGAAAAATGAAAAGCTACTGTCAGAGACTCAATGCCTTAATAGTCATAGACCACAATAGTGTTCAAAGTTCAAACATTAAGGGCTACTTGCACATGATGATTTCATTATATCAAACCAAAAAAAGGGAAGTAAATTATCCCTAGCAAGTAAGCCATGGGGATAGTCCTCCCCAAAGAATTTAGAGAGGAAATTGACACTTACTTCAGAATATAGCTTCAAGAAATCACTAAATCTACGGAGTATTCCTCGAGTAGTAGTAATCCCATCCGGAGATTGTACCCCAATTTGAACCCTGTAAAACTGTTTCATATAAATGTTAAAAGAGAAATAAAGATTTCAAGAATATGTTGAAGACGGGTAAGTATGAAAGTAAGCCATGTGGCCCACACCCTTCAAAAGGCCAAAAAATAGTCAAGTATTGCTAGATATAGAGCTCACTTTTTGTAGCAATAGAACAGATTAACTAATCTTGAAATTTGTTACATTGGAGTGAATCATGAGAAACACAAGAAATTGTCTTTTGTAGGTTTAGTGATTAATGTTGTATGACTTTCCTCATAAATTTTGCTTAGACTTACAAGTCAACGGCATTCTTCTCATTTAAGACAAAAAGAACAAGTTTGAATAGCTAAATTTAGTGAACTGTAAGCAAAATGTACGATGATAAATGCATAAAAGAAAATATCGACAAAAATAACATTTTTCTGGTAAGAAGAGAAAGAGGAGGAGGAAAAGGAGCTTGATCGGACAGAAAAAGAGGCACGCACTAAGAAAACAACCAACTACCATTACATTTGTTGACCATATGGAATAAGAAACACTTGCATACATCCAGAAGTGCAGTTAAAATAACAAGAGAAAAAGAAGATGAGAGCAAGTCTTTGTCTACATGGGCATGTATAAAAGAGGTGCCATGGTCAAGTAAACAACCTTTAAACATCCAAGATACGAGGTCTTACCACTTCCCCACAAGTGCAGCCCCGACTTGTAAGTGTAGAGGTAAACAACATATTTATACCACAAGAACTACAATTAAACAAGGCGCGCTTTTGGCGCACAAGGCGGAATCCATCACCAACGAAATAGAGTCTTGCCCAAAATCAAGCCCAACTCTTATACTGCTTTAAAGCATCAACCTCAAAACCAATTGGCCATTTGTGGAGAGACCGCCACTATATAGTAATCTTGGAGGTATTATTTTCATTGTGGGACAAGTTAAATAACAATGGCATACATATACTTACACATGTTGCTAAACTAAACGTAAATAGTTCAAGCTCAAGCTCATAATATTTACACAAAGGCACGTAAAAATCCTTGCATTGTGCCATACTTACAGTGCTATCAAGTCAACTACATACAATTACTTAATGCACAGCTATACAAAAGAAAGATAACATATGGCAGAGTTGAGCAGAGTTAAAGGACACAGAGTTCCTAAATTACCACTACAGGATCTGATCCTCCTGATTTTGGCAGGATAATCCATGAAGGAACTGTGACACAGTAACTCCATCCCGAGTGAGGATCATGCGGCCATATTGAGTCCCGTCCATCCTACATTAAAAATAAAGAAAATTGTATAGCCGACATTGGAAAAAATAAGCTTTTATGTATGTGAAAACTATTAGTATGAATAATAGAGTACAGTACAGTGAGTACAAATATTGGACTTGCTGGTCAAAGTAAATGACACCTTGCAACTATCATATTGTTGGGGACCTCATCTAGTCCTACCAACCAAGTGGAACAATCATCTAAGAAATACATCGCCACAAAGTACAAACACTTCTAGTTACATCGGAACAAATATTATGTGAGTGCTACTGTTCCTTTGCATGTGATAGCACACCTAGCAACAAAAGGATGAATGAATTGTTTCCCAAATCGTAATCATCAAAAGCAGTAAAGAAAAAAAGAAAGTGCAGATTAAGAGCAGAATTGGAAGCCTCGCACTCATGTCGGATGCAGTGATTCCAATACGGCTCAAAGTAGGACGTGGGCCCATGTCCGTACATAACGGTCCTAACCATACATAACGGTCCTAACCATTATACCAGGGTATGGGACTCTAACCTAGTTCATAGTTCGAAGAGCATTGCCCCTGTGATTTCAAACTCCGGTTTGGCATCTTTAAGCAGCATTCTCGAATCAATCATATTTAATACATTTAGCCACTAAATCTTCAGATAAACATTCGCATATGTACCCTAGGATGAAGAATCAGAGTGCAAAACAAGAAATAACCACCTAGAACTATTCAGGACTATAATTACCACAAATACTCCATTCGGACGATTATTAAATTGTTATGAACTGAGAGATAAGATACGAAAAGCAAAAAGAATACCCATTTACGAGGCGGAGCGCTCCAGTCCATGCCGAAAGGGAGAGGTGAAGTTCCATCATGACGGTGCCTAGGAGGACTTGCCGGCTTCTTCTTCGGCACTACCGGCGGCCTTTCATCATCGTCGTCGTTTTCAGTCGTCGTAAAACTTGACGTTGCAGATAAAAAGGGCGAAGAACGAGAAAGAGATCCGATGATCGACGGATCCGAGAATCCGAAATCGTAGAGGCCCGGGTCGAGTCCGTACATATTCATTATAATCCTATGTATCTGAATCTTCTCTCTCTCTCTCTCGTCGTTGAGAGGCCCAGCTCCGATTCGAAGACGAAATCAAAACCAGCTCGTAGCGTCCAAAATTCTGTTTCTATCAAAACCAGGTCCGATTCCAAGACGAAAGGAAGGGGTTGGGTATTGCGGTTGATGGGGGTGGTGCCAAAATGGGGAAATTGTTTATTTCGGTTTTGACCTCTGTATTCCCAGGAATTATAATATCGTCCCCGATAAAATAGTATATTACGTAATGTCCCCTCTCCTTGTTTTTTATTTTTTTTGGGGTTAAAACAGGCAGCAAACTATATTGATAAAACTATATTAAGAGTCTCGGGTACGAAACCCATACAATATAGGAACTAAACAAATTACAAATAAAAGTCAAAGGATAATTAAGATAAATAAAAGATTCGTCAAGTCGCAAAGCTTCCTTAGCAAAGAGATTTGTACATCAACAGCTGTAGACCATCAAAGGATAAATAAGATAAATTGAAGCCTTTGAGTTGTAGACCATCAACAGCTGCTAGCAGAACCCTTGGACTTGCACATCGTCGATGGTTACCATCTATGAAAGGATTCTTTTAATTGCTTTGTGAGACCTTCTGGTGTTCCAAGTTCATTCACCAAACCATTACGCATTCCAATGGTCTCTACTAATCATTTATGAAATTTTAAAATTATTCTATGTTAATGTCACTGTGGAGGTTCGTGTTGGCACGATACCTACAGAACGAGTATAGCTGGGTCGAATTGGTTTGTTGAATCTCCAATTGCGTAGCCGAGATTGTTAAGTCTATCTAGGGCCGAGCTCTGACTTGACCTACAGCTTGTGATGTGATGTTGGCAAGCCATACCTTGGCATGACACATACCCTGCTGAGCCCAAACCAAATCGGGCTGAGTATAATATTTCTCTGCCAATCTGAGATCACACTCTTCGAAGATGTAATCTCCACTTGGTGTTCAATTAGACCAGAATGTGGAGTATGAGTAGTCGGTTATCATATCAAGAGGTGAGATCATAACAGAATTCAGTTGAGAGTCACTGTCACCAGGAGTGTATTTCACACATGCCATCTAAGGCTTGGAGCTCAAGCTAGGAGTAATATATAACGTATAGTACTTGGGGGAAAAGAGGTACGCCAAACCCTATAACCTTAAGCTCAATACATTAGACCTTCTTCCTTTGGTACTGCCTTAAGCATTAGAGTGCTTTCTGACCCAATTCCAGCTAGTGAAGTGCTAACTAGTGTTGGTGGTTGCAGGTTTAGGTACTCGACTGATTGTTCCAAATCCGGAATCGCAAGTGGAATCGCAACGTGGATTAAAGGACTCCACAGTCACAACTAAGAAAATGAGACATGTAATAGGATTAAAGCAGCAAACAACTAGGCATGCTTGCAATACTAAACAACTGATATAATTAAAAAATAGTAGGTGCAGAATGTACTCAAACTAAACAAAATATAAATTTGTCTTAAAACAGAACTTCCTAGAGTACGATAGTAGCATACGCCATATCCATATTATCGTACGCCACACTTACATGTCGTATGCCATTGAGCCAGTAAGCATAAGCCATGTCATTACTTGAATGAAATCTTATTTTTGTTTTCCATGGCGATTTCTAATCACACCGCCACTTATTATCATTTACTAAACATGAAAATGTGATATCATACTCATAAATATTACAACCCCAAATATAACATGGACCATGCAGAACAAAATATTAGGAGAACACAACTAATTTGAATGCAGGGTTAGCGTACACCAAATATATGATGGTTATCCCAACGCTATCGTAGTGTTCGCCAAATTGAACTAGCGTATGTCGCCCAATGGCTTTCACATGAGGTTTGTCTCCATTTGAACTTTAAGTAAAGATCGTTGAAGGTTTAGGATCGGTATTACTACTGTACAATCTCAGAGATTTCCTTCAAAAAATGAGTGCCAATTGCGCTTTCTATTTATATTTTTCTTAAGTCTTAGATTCTTTGCTTTTTCTTTAACTAGAGGTTATTTGAGACTTAATTTGAAAGAGAAGTAAAAAACTTACTGATTCAATGTCAACTCTTTCTCTCTTAACCTTATTTCACTTTAATATTTTGAGACTATTAATGTCTCTTTAAAAACTTCAATTAACCAACCAAAACTTCCTTAAAAATCCAACAATTGACCCTTAAAACTAAGGGAATTCTTTTATTTCAAATTGATTTCATTGGCCAAAATGTGCAATATTGAGGCTATCGTGGAGACTCATACCATTAGTCAATTGACAGTAACTACAAAGTCTGGGCTGGTCAAACATGGTGTACTCCATGTCCAAGTGGAGTACGCTATATTTGACCTGGTCAACAAATCATGACTTATATTTTTCAATTTTTTATATTAATTTTATGAGTTGAAGCGATTAACCAATTTATTCAAGGCCTTTTTGAAATATTAGTGTCTTTGTCATTATTAGGGAGTCATTCGATCATTACCTAAAAGTTCTAAAGGAAATTCAAATTGAGGTGTCGACACATGTATTTTCTTTTCCAAGCTGAATCTCTCATTGTCCTTGTGCCTTGAATCCAAAGTTAGGTACCTTTGATTTTTTTAAGCTCAAAATGAACCTCATAGATGTGGGTCTTATAATTTTCACTAACAAAATGATGGAAATGATAAATTAACTTCATTAAAAAAAAAAAAATTTAATATAAATCTATTCAAATTTAATGAATATTAAACAAATTCTGAAAGCCCTGTTTTGAAAAATTATATGGGAATCTGAGATATAATTATAAAAGTCTTGTTGGTCTTTTCCAAGGAATGGTACTCCCAGAATTAAGGGTGAAAGTCTAAATGGAAAAATCGAATCGAATCAGTTTGGTGTTTGATTCGGTTTGAAATTTTTTTTAAAAAATCGATTCAATTTTCAATTTTAGTCATCTAAAAGATAAAAAACCTAAGTTCATACATATTTTTTCAAGTCTCAAATTATTATTTTTACTTTAATTTATTACTGGGCTTTAATTTTACTACGGGTTAAAATTTTGTATATCAATTATATTGGATTTTAATTTTGTAAAAGTTTTTTTAAAAAATTTGGACTTAGGTCAAATTAAATCGGAAACCGTTTTAAAATAAAAATCAATCCGAACTCGATCCATTTGGCATGGGCCTCTTAGTTTCTTAGAAGTTTTTTTTTAATTTTGAGCCCAAGCCCAATCAAAACCAAAATCAAAAAAATCGAACCGAACAAAATCAAAATAGTTTGGTTTCATTTCGATTTACAACAAACCCAAATCAAAATTACCGATTTAATCCGAATTCTTCAATCAAACCGGACCGATTTCAGCTCTACCTAAAATCAATATTCAGGCATTGGTGGTAATTAACATCTAGTTAGGCCTAGAATCACAGAGGTCTTCAGGCATAGTACACACTCGAATTACCTAGTACCTTCCTTCAATGTGTTTTGGGCCGCAATCCAGCACGTGATATATCTAATGTCAGTACAATTATTATAGTCAAAATTGTAGTTAAAGAGTGTTAATTCTTGGCGGCTAGTACTCTACCGGCCATTATTATTTTTGTTTGTCACCTTTCACCTACTTAAAATTTTAAAAATCATTCTATATATTTATTTTTTGTTTCATTTTTTGATCTATAATATTTGCCAAATTGAAATAGTGAACAACACCCAGTGACTCTCATTGGCGGTTTGTATCCTTTTAGACTTCAAGTAAAGATCGTAGAAAATTTAAGATTAGTACTAATTATTGACGAGACCCAAGACATTCTCTTCAAAAAAAAAAAAAATAGTGCAAATTGCACTTTTTTTATATACCTTTATTAAGCATTGGATGTAATAATTTGATAATTTTTAATATTTATAAAATAATTTTACAATTGTTTAATTGCATTTTAAATTGACTGATTTTTATTTGTCTTAATGTTTGTTTAATCGATTCAATCGGATGGTGAGGATTACGAGTGTACATGTGAAGTTGTGGGGCGAAGATGACTGGGGCTCGACTTATTCATCCTCTCATGGCTGGTTCGTGGTTCCATGGTTTGTAATAAATTAGATGTTTTCTCTTTTACTAGAATATGTTACTTCTTGTATGTGTTGTACTTCTATTACGGGTTAGTCATGTGATTTTTCTTACCGAGTGTCATAACTCATGGTGCTATTGTTGCTTGACATATCACGCTAGATACAAGAGAGCAGTAAGATGAAGACTTTAACGGGTCGTAAATTCCTTACCCCTAGAACGCTCTATAATTGTTAGTTTTATTAAAACAAATGTCTCACATGTCAAATTTCGATTTTGGATAGTTTAGTAAATTGTTGAACATGTACTCCAAAATTTTGCTTCCGGAATAAATATGAATATGAAAATATGATATTATTTCTTTTAAATGTTGATTTATTTAACAAATTATTTTAAAAGGGTTTTTTTTTTTTTTTAACATTGTCAAAAATCAGGGAGTTACGTTTGACTTTCTTTATTGAACGATTTCAAATGCACCTGTATCTCTAAAGTTGTTCTGAGGTAATGGTATTGCTAGAATCAAGAGGTGTTCAGGCATTGGTGGTAATTAACATCTAGCTAGGCCTGGTAACAATTAAAAGTTATTAATGCACAAGGTTCAGTCTCCCATCGCATACTACAAGAGTAATGCTACTAACACATCACATTATATATCAAGTTATACATTATGCCTATATGACATTTACTAATTTGAACACTTATCAAAATTCACGGGAGTCGCTTTTACATTTTGTCTTATAATAATATGCCACGTAAGCATAATGTATTCTTTAATGTACAACTTGATGTGTAGTAAACCTAATTCATACCACAAACTAGCTAGCTATTACTTGCTGTAAATGTGTTTTGGACCACAATGCAGAGCATGTGACACATCTCTCATTTTGGTACAATGATTTATATCCCGAAAAGTATAGGTCAAGACTCCTATATGCTGGCAGCCTGGGTGGTTGTACTAGAAAACCAGCTTCTGTATTGGCCACTAATAATGTTGGAAGAGTCTTATGATTCCAGAAAAAAAAAATTCGAAACAATTTCTGAATTCAAAATCAAGGGTTCAGATTCATTTGATATTGAAACATACATACTCAAGTAAATTTAGTTTATTCAGTTTGAATTATGAAAAATTTTCTTGAAAAGTTTTATAGAACCGAAGACTTTTTCTTCTCGTTGTGTTACTCGCGGACACACTTGAAATTTTTTCACCTAACCCTGTTCAAAATACTGAAAATTATTCTATATATTTAATTTTTGCATTCATCTTTCGCTCCATAGTATTTGTTTATTACGATTATTGAATTATAAAATTGTGTTATCTAACTGAGACGTTTAATTCTTGAATATTTTTATTTTAACAGCCATTTATATACAACTTTCGAGAGGGTTATGAATAATATTATCTCATTTTAAAAACACGTAGAGGTCGATTGTAAGAATATAGTTTGAAAACTTTATTGTTTAATATGTAGAATTTTTTAAAAAAATATTATGTATTAGTAACTTTTGTAGGTGGTAATGAATGTACAATCATTTTGGCAGATGAGGAAATAATAGTACTGAACCATATATAGTATTTTTCTTGAATTCAATGCATGGATAATTATTTTGGCGGATGTTTAGTAAAAAATTTAGGGTGAAGCATACCTTCAAGTCCCAAACCTTAACCACTAGGGAGGTCTTCCTTTACCATTTCTGCCCTAATTTCCAATGCGAAGTATAGGAACATATTATTCGTGCACAGATATTTAAATATAGATGTGTTCGGAATTGTTTAATTCACGAGAGACCATTCAAAAAAATATAAGTTCCACTTGTATCCGATGATTCTAAACATATCTGTGTCTGGATCTGTACACGAAAGAATGTGTTTATGGACTTTTTGTATAGGAGAAGCCACGAAATTAGCTCCCCAACGATACGCACACCGTCAACAAAATACTAAAACAAACAAAAATTAAGGTAAATCCAAACCAACGAAAAGTAAAAAATAACTTCAAATCATCATATTCATAAGCTAAAATGTGGGGAAAATAGGAAGAATCATACAAAAAATAAAATAACATGGATTTTGATGTGACATGTATTTATATATATCATGTATTTAGTTATATATATGTATATACCTTGAAGTTTCACACAAATCTATCTACTTCATGCAACACGCGATATCGATAAATATGTCTTAAAGTTATATGCGTAGTTACAATTAAATCCAGGGCGAGAGTAAAGATAATAAAATCATACTCTTCCCATATCCGAGACTCGAATTGGAAAATAAGTGAACCTAGACTTGTTTTTTCAATAATACAGAGTATTTGGGTGAATTTACACATATGTAGACTCGTCGAGTCTCTTCGGATGTTTGGATTGTCACGTGGGAGTTCCTTTCTTTCAGTTTGGGATATGATCCTTCAGTTGGTTTCCTTGTATGTTGAATTTATCGTTAAAATTAATATACATTTTTCAAGTAATATTTTTAACAAAAAATCATATTGTAAATATAAAATACAGACTCACAATTTTAAAATAAATAACTAAAAATGAAAAGGGATATAAATAATAGGGTGATTTACACTGACCTCTCCTGAAGTTTGTGAAAAATACAAATGCCCCTTCAGGTTTTTAAAAGTACAATAACCTCCTTTTACTTTTCATATTATTATGAACTTACCTCCCCTATATTGAATGTTTTAGATTATTTTGAAGTCGAAATTCTGACAAAATTTTAAAATTTGCTTGAATTTCGGCTTAAAAAAATCTAACAAATTTAAAATAGGTTATTTCAAACATAATGTAAATTATGTCAAAATTTATTTTGTCAGAAAAATCTCAAACTTGAAGTTTTAATAGCTTAACTTACGATATTTAATTGATTTTAACAATGGGAAGGTAACTGGATAATAGTTTAAAAAATAAGAGAGGTTATTGTAATTTTAGAAACCTCAAGGGTGGCTCTTTATTTGGTGGAAATCTCAGGGAGGTCAATATAATTTAAATCATACATTTCTCTGCCATCTTAAATTTTTAAATGAGTTAGTGGTTAACAGTTTAATACTTATTACACATTTCACACAATTGAGGCCTTGCAAAGGTGTGCATAAATACATGATCACGTACTATGCATATTATTCATTTTTTTTATTTGTTAGTTTTGCCTCTAATATTGTGTGGATTATTGATTTGTCTAGACGAAAAAATCTTTAAAATATAAAATTATAACCAAAAATTAAATAAATTACTAAAGATGAAGAATAATCTAAAATAAATAATTTTTTTGAATTATTTTTATATTTTTAAATATTTTTAAAATTTAATTATTTATTTATTTGTCTGAAACCTTCTGTCAAACGAAATTATACATTATAACTTTTGAGTCGAGTGTCTAAGTGAACCCTACCACCCTTCTCCACTTCAGTTTATTCTCATTGTTTTTTTAGGAATGTTGTAAAATACAGATATTTCAGACACATACAGACATAGATGTGTCTAAAACTATTCAATGCACATGTGGTTCTCAATAACTTGTGCATCCAATTGTTCCGAATAGGGCTACAAATGAGCGCTGAGCCAAGCTTAATTAGCTTTGGAGTACTTGAGCTCGGCTCGTTAACTAAATAAGTCTAAAATTCGAACTCGAACTCGGCTTGTTTGTAAATGAGCAGAGCCAAGCCAAACTAAACTCGTTTACTTAACTAGCTCGAGTTTTTACGAGCTCGTTTATGAAACGATCCTAAAATTTGAGTTCGAACTCGATTTGTTAACTAAACGAACCGAGCGAAGTTCGCAAACAGCTCAATTTGTTTGAAGCCCTAGTTCCAAACACATCTATATCCGGATATATCCGGAGCATCTGTGTTCTCAGAATATTTTTTGTGTAAAGCTGTCCAGAAGAGCACGTACGTGCATGTATGGTAGAGCGTCCTCCTCTTCCTCAACCATATGCACAACAGTTCTCAACCTCTCTCTCTCACATCCTTCGTGCATCCTACATTGTTTATATGTACATTCGTTCTCTCTTTACTTTCTCAACTTTCTCTCTCTTCTCTCTTTACTCTCTCAACTCTCTCTCTCTCTCTCTCTCTCTCTGTCTGAGAGGGAAAACTCCAGGAGGAAGCTAAATTTGAGCAAGTCCTGTCATGCCTTTCCACAGGCTTTCTTGAACTTCTTAATTTCCAGCTAAAGTCATTTCATTTGGCTTATCTGTATACATATAGAAGTTCAAGAATGTCGTGGAAAAACATGGCGATAGGGATTTGTTCGACGAGAACTTGATTAGCGCGCGTTAAACGATTCTTATCGTATGTATCATCTCAGTTTATATATGATATTATATCTAGGGCTTTCGTCGATATTTATCTTATTTTATTCAAGCTAGCTAAACGTTTTTTTAAAACTATGTTCTTCTATTATAGCTGGTTTTACTGATAATTTGCTATTTACCATGCATGTGCAATTTAATATTTCGTCATTATTATCAGCAATGTTATAACGACCATATATATTTATGCATCATATTTCGGACATCTTCGTTTATTTTTTATTTTTCATATGTTCTTCTTCTCAACTTCTCCATTTTATTTTCTCCCAGGACGTTAATATGGAATATGTACATAATATCAAAGGATTGGTCGAGTAAAAACATGCATGTGATAAGGGGTTTGGTTACTCTGAATCCTTGGAGTCACTGAACGATTCTCCGATCGTAAATTTCATGAAGTGGAAATTAGTCAAGGTGTGACGCCAACACCCGAGAGCAATGGAATATTTTGTTGTCATTCCTTTTTGTTTTTACTTCCTTAATTCCATGTTGATTTTCATTTGGCCATATATATGTGCAGGTAAAAGATACATACATACATATATATATATGTATGTCTGTATATATATAAACATGCAGACATATATCACTGTGGTTAATGTTTGTTTAGTACTAAAATTTAGGTTCTCTAAGTAAATGCATGCAGGTTCTACCGTCTCTTATTTCTGTTTCTCTGTGGTTGTTTGTTTAGTAATAAATTTCAGACATTTATCACTATACTCCCAACTCTGTGTGTGTGTGTGTGTGTGAGAGAGAGAGAGAGAGAGAGAGAGAGAGAGAGAGAGTAAACTTCCACAAAATCACAAGGTGTTAAGAGGAAAAATTATTCATTATTTCTAGGCCTGTACCAATATGTTGTGCCTGACCTCAACATGTAATTAGGGTTACGAAGTTTTGAGAGAAAATAGAAGAAAGGAAAAGAAGACGCAAATTTCAGAGAGATTGCGAGAAGATTACTTGTACTCTTGATTCGATTCCACAGTGGACGGGTGTGGCTCCCGTGATTTTTTCTCGCGTTGAGATTTTCTACATATACTTTGTACATGTCTCGTATTTTTTCTTTTTGTTTTTTTATTACGTATGACTGTTTGGTTGTTTTATTCTGTAATTCATTGTTTCCAAAATCCTTAAGGACGTTGTAAAATTGAACAGTTGTTCAAAAAATTCTTAACGTAGAATTCAAATTAAGTGTATGAATTTCAAGTGAACATGAAGTATCATGGGCACATTATCGGATTGAACAGACTACTATATGAGTTATGTGAGAATTTTAATAACTAAATTAAACTTGAAAAACAACTCAAGAAATAATCGGTGAAACAAGAAATGAAAGGACTCACTCTTTTACAAGTACTAATAATAATTAAAAAAAAAAATCATAATTTTATTTTTCATTGATATGGTTTTTGAAAAAAACAATTATATGTTTCACAATTAATTATTTATATTGGGGAAAGATTAACTTTGAGAATAATAAATTCTCTTTGTAATATTTTCTTTAACAACACAAAATTACTAGCTCGACTCTAAAACTAATTCAAAAATAATTACTTAACTATTTGAACTTATGAGTAAGACTTTTGAATCTAATTAATTTCAATGGTGGTAATAATATTTCTTGGAAAAAGGATAACTAGGAAAAAAAAACTAGACAAAAAAATTAATGAATAAGGAGGGAATTAGTTAGTGGATGATGCAAATTTTTTCTTGGCTTCCCTTATTTCTGTAAAAAATGATCTAAAAAATTCATAATTTTTTCAATTTGCAGAATATTGCTTGGATATTGTTTTTGATAAAAAAAAAAAAATTAAACTTAATTATTCTGGGGAAAAATGATTTTGGAAATACTAAATAATCTTTTCAATCTTTTTTTTAATAAAATTTAACTCAAACTTCAACCATTTTAGTAAGGTATAATAGTTTTTATCATACGTGATTTTTTATTTTATAAAAATGCCACGACTACAAGATAAATAGAACGAGCATGATGGATACGTGGAGTTTGCCCGAGATACGTAGTCGAAAAAAGATTTAGTTGGGTTTGATTCCATTTATTTAAATACACGAAATTATTAAAATGTGTAATTTAAAAAAATTCATAATAAACATGGTTTGATTGTAACGTGGTGCAGTAACTGAAAAAGCACAATTAAGGGAGTAATTTGTAACAGGGATAGAATTATAGGATTTTCTTTGTAATTTGACCAAGTTATACCCAATGTCTACGCTATCAGAATCAGGACCAGCCCGACGTCTGATAATCAAACAGGTACGAACTCTCTCTCTCTCTCTCTCTCTCTCTCTCTGTACGTGCCGGTATCTGTCCGGCTCCCTCCGTCTATCTTTGTCTTTTCTTTGTTATGGGTAATTTAGATGCTTAAAAATGATAGGTTTGGGGTCTAGTAGATGGACACTCCTAGGAGGAGTACTGGAGTGGCCGATCCACGCACCAGGAGCGAATCAATTGAACACAGATGCAGCAGTACCGTACATTTTTAGGGGGTTTTCTTTTTAGCATTTTTTGGGGGCCTGAAGCGATGGCTTTCTAGGCTTCTGCGCAGGGCCGGCCCTGCGCGCACATTTACTTCTCTCTTAGTAATATGCAATTGTCATCTTACTAGAATTCCCATCTCTCTTTTTTTTTTTCTCTTAGTGTGAGTAGTTTGGAGAGCAATACAATAAATAAGGAAACAATTAGCGTATCATTCTAGTTAAATTTTCCGCACCAAACAGAAACTGTTACTCCATCCCTATTTTTTGGCTTATAAACCTGAATTTTACACAGCGATAAGTAAATTCTTTTCATTTGTGGTTACCGAAGTAAGAATGCAGGTTTGATGGTGGTGGAAGCGTCAAGCATGGAATGCTGAATGAGAGAGTGATGGACGATCCCCGTTCTGTCAATAGTCCAAGAAGGGTCCTCAGTCTCTCTAGGAAAAGGAAGGGAACTCTGTCCTTTCCAGAGCCTGATGATAAGGCTTCTGGGTTTGGCCCGTCTGGAGAGCATGGTCCTAAGCCTTCTGAAGTGTATGGCTTTGTTGGCTCCATCTCCACTGTTGTTGCTACTGGTATACTTCACCTCTCATGGTAGATTGCCTATGAATTGCGTTCTGTTGCCTGTTTCTTTATATATTGTTTCCCATCTCTTTACTTGTGTACTGTTTTTTAGTTGGTGATTTGTTTTATTGCACCCGTATGGATGGGTAAGCACCTGCATGGGTTCTGTTTTTTGGAGGGAAGAAATTGTTCTGAGGCTTGGTAAGCACGTTTCAATTGAAAACTGGCTGGTATAAAAGCTTGGAATTTCATTTGATGTTTAAATCGGTATTAAGTTCCGTGGACTTGAAATTTTCTGGGTAGTTTAAGGCTTTAGAAAGGTCTAATCATCTAAGCACAACTTCTCAGTTAAGACTTCTGGGTAGTTTAAGACTTCTCAGTTTGCAGATGCTTTCATAAGCTAGAACTGTGTCCTGCAGTGTAAAAGTAATTGGCAACATTTCTACTATATGTACAACCGGCTACTTTAGTTTCATTCCGTGGAGTTGCTCGTTTTTCTCAGGACTCTGGTTATTATTATTTTTTATGACTGATAACTACTTTACCTCATTTCTTAAAACGTTTGATGAACTAATTTTTCTCGTGAGCTCATTCACTTGTCTCAAGTTTGAGGTGGTTTTGAATTGATTATTATCCTTAAAAAGATGAAGAATGCAAACATAATTTTGGCTCTTGTGGCTTATGAGGGATTTTCTTTATACAAGGACCTAAGTTTAATGATGTTGAAGTTGTCCATTTCTAGGAATATTAATCTCCTCCTTTGCTAATCTCTCTGATTAAGATTTTTTTTTTTTTTGGTAGTGTATCACTTCTGTGATCAAATGCCATTTTTTTTGGAGCTTTCTGAAAGTCTTATAAGACTTCCCTTTGATTTGTGGATTTATTTATAATTTGTCATTCGCAGTTATTTTCTTGGTATGGGCATATGTTCCTGAGCCTTGGTTACACGCTATTGGGATATTTTATTATCCAAGCAGGTGAGTAAGATTTGTCCTGGAACTTCTTCAATGCTGATAATTTCTGTGCTAGAATCCTTGATATTCCATTTCAGATTTCCAAACAAACCATCTCCATGCAAATTAAGTATAGGGTATATTTTTCTAGGTTTCAGGCGAGATGGGATCAATCCAAAATTTCTGAATTTTCTTTTTCTAGGATTTGAGGTTTGTGAAGTTTGGCCTTCGGTTGTGGAATGGCCAAAATTGGACTCAACTAAGGAGCTACATGGATTGCACCTTTTCGGATTTAAATTTGGGGGAAAATACATCCTGTTGTAGATGTGCAATTATATAAATTTAGCCATTCTGAAGCTCTGATGAGTTTGCTAGACAAACAAAAGAAATGCGACGAGACTTTTAGAATGTCAAATTCACTCTTTAGCTGCGTTCAGAACCAAGTAAAATAGATTGGAACTATGTGATCCACAAGCTGTGGAGTTCATTTTTATTCTTGTTACACTCTTCACCTAGTTATTACCTTTCAGGTACTGGGCACTGGCAGTGCCAACTTACGCTATGGTTACTATTGTGTTAGCTATCGGATTCTACATTGGGCTCAATTTCATGGTGACCCCTCCCCCAACTTCCTTGAACACAATCTTCGGTAAGCCTTAACAGGCCTTCATGTTAATTTCAGTAACTGATCCTAAACTTTGGCAAGGTAGTCCCTCAATTTCAAGATCAAATCCAAAACTGGGAAAAATTCATTTCAAGGCAAAACATTGTCAAATGCACTAAAGCCATGAAGCAGGAAATGGTTTTCAACTTGTTATTTACTTTGTACGTTATTGTCATTACAAGTTGGTGCTCTTTATTCTGCAGATGAGTACAGTAGAGAACCTTCGAGCTGTCAGCCTTCAGCAGAAGGCGATGAGCAGCCAATTGAGCCCTTATCTGATCTTGGCATCAACCAAATCAATGATCTCATGTTTAATGATCAGAATTGGCAATCTACCCGTAGGTGGCGCCAATGATCCCCCAGTAGCATTGTAGCATTTATTCCCTATGGACCACCGCTGTGATATCCAAGAACTGAGTTTCTTGCCAATTGAGAACTGTTCTGTGTGTGCGTGAGAGAGAGAGAGAGAGAGAGAGAAAATAGTTGAAGGTATATGGGATGCAGTTAGCTTGGGTTAAGATCACACTGGAGCGTACGGAAGCTAAGTCCCATGGTGGCTTTGACTTTGGCAGATAAATTGCAGTGACTATGACAGTGGCAGGACCTGTGCAAGATACTGGTGGCCGTTCATTCAAATCTGCGTTCGTTATTTTTTTTTAGCTTCTTGCTCAACTTGTCGCCATACCACCTTTCCTTGTACTTTGCAGTTGAATTTCAAGTTTTTGATTAATGATGTAAAATTGAAATGTAAATTTTGCGGCGAATCCTTTCCATCGTCTTTCATGTAGAAGCTGTTAACAATCAACCAAATGACTGTATTGGGCTTTGCTGCTTTGCTCTGCTTTTAATAGGTATCTACAAGGTACAATCTGTAACAAATTTTACTGCAATATGAGCAGTTGACTCAACTCCTTAGCACATTAAGTGCTTAGATCTTAGCTTTAACATTGTTTGTTAAAGCGCATTTGAGGTTCCTGTGTGTCCAATGAAACTCTCAATTGCACAATAAGATGTGATGAAAATTTTGAAGAGCGCAAATCCTCAGATAAAATTGAATGGTGGAACTTTGAAAATACACAAATATTGACAGGTTTGTACAGAAAGTCTTACCGCTGGAAGTGTATTGAAACGGATGCCAGAAGATCTCGTGCTGGGTAGTGAAATATAATTCACAACCGTCATTATGCAATGGACAGGTTATCATGATCTGATCGGTTATGGTTCATGTGGCGATAATAATTTCTTTATGTTTTGTTAACAGTTCAAGTAGTTCTATTAGCAAAAGATAAAAATCTCATTAATGGTTGTAGTAGGTCAGACTCACATGGTGTTGGGCTTGCGGCATTTTACCCCCATCGGCCTAGTCTACTTGTGGGTGGTCTGCCGGACGGAGGGATCATTCAAGTCTCGGTCTTTCTTCATCTGTGTTGGACCAGTCTTATCGACGCAATCATGGGCCGGACTGAAGGCTTGACGAGCTGCACGGCATGCCATACATCCACTTTTGGATGTACACACGTGTGGGTCGAGCCAAACATACAACAGTCGGCACATATGGAAAGATGTGGACCTTTCTCAAAGACGGACACTCGGCCACTCTGTAACGTAACACCCGATGTGGGTGGTTAGCCATGGGATCGGGGGAGAATTTGTGAATGAAAATGAAAAAAGAAATTGATTTTCGTACTCCTTCCTCATGTCACTCCTGATGCTTCAAAGAAGCAAATCCAAAGGTTAAGATCTTGAGCCAATTCCTCACTTCCAAACTGAATGCCACTCTCAATTCTGCCCAACACCCCCTTCCTTTACTCATCCTTCAAGAAAAAAATGGTTATTGCTGTGGCTTCTATATCTCAAACCCACATCTCTCCTGTGACCCACCTTCACTCCTCTACAGAAACCAGCCCAATAGTTTCTCTCTTGGAAAACTGCAGTTCAATTGATCAACTCAAGCAAATCCACTCTCAAAGTATCCAAAAGGGCCTAGGCTTTGGACCCATTGTGCATTCTAAGATCATTGAATTCTGTTGCACTAGCAAGGCTGGCTGTATGAACTACGCCCACTACGTGTTTGACACAATTCCTGAACCAAATCTTTACATTTGGAATATGATGATCAAGGGCTATTCCCGAATAAACAGTCCCAAAAATGCAGTTTCGATGTATAAAGAAATGTGGGAAAAGAATGTCAAGCCGGATAATTACACATTCCCATTCTTGCTCAAGGCTTTTAAAAGGGATACTGCATTACAGTGCGGGGAACTGATACATGCTCACGTGTGCAAGTTGGGTTTTGATTCCAACTTGTTTGTCCAAAATGCTTTGATATGTATGTATTCTCTCTGTGGTCAAATTGATATTGCTCGTGGGGTTTTTGATATGAGCTCAAAAACTAATGTGGTTGCATGGAATGCTATCATCTCTGGGTACAACAGAAGTAAGCGATTTGATGCATCCATTGAACTTTTCAATGCAGTGGAGAAAAGGGGACTGCTACCCACTTCAGTTACGCTTGTTTCAGTGCTATCAGCTTGCTCAAAACTGAAGGATCTTGATACTGGCAAGTGGGTTCATCATCAGTATATAATAAGTGGAAATGTTGAGCCCAATTTGATATTGGAGAACGCTTTAATCGACTTGTATGCTGCTTGCGGGGAAATGGCTGTGGCACTTGGGATATTTCAAAGTATGAAGAAAAGAGATGTGATATCCTGGACCGCTATTGTGACAGGGTTTGCAAATTCTGGACAAATTGATCTAGGTCGAAAATATTTTGATCAAATGCCTGAAAGAGATTCTGTCTCTTGGACGGCCATGATTGATGGGTACCTCCGCTTGAACCAATTTAAAGAGGTTCTGATGATTTTTCGTGAGATGCAATCCGCAAAGATAAAACCAGACGAGTACACCATGGTGAGCATTCTCACAGCCTGTGCACATTTGGGTGCCCTAGAAGTAGGGGAATGGGTAAAGGCTTACATGGATAAAAACCAGGTGAAGAATGATATTTACGTGGCAAACGCTTTGATAGGCATGTACTTTAAATGTGGGAATGTGGAAAAGGCAGTGAGAGTGTTTGAAAAAATGGCTCGCAGGGACAAATTTACGTGGACTGCCATGATTGTTGGTCTTGCCATTAATGGACATGGGAAAGAAGCTCTTGACATGCTCTCTGATATGCTGAGTGCTTCAATAGCACCTGATGATGTAACCTACATTGGTGTTCTCTGTGCTTGTACTCACACTGGTATGGTAAATGAAGGAAGAAGATTTTTCACTAGTATGACTCTGGATCATGGGATACAGCCCAGTGTAGCACATTATGGGTGCATGGTTGATCTCCTAGGTCGAGCAGGGCATCTAACAGAAGCTCATGAAGTTATAAAGAAAATGCCAATGCAACCAAATTCAATTGTCTGGGGAGCTCTTCTTGGCGCCTGTAGAGTTCATAAAAACGTAGAAATGGCTGAAATGGCAGCTAAACAACTTCTTCAACTGGAGCCTGAAAACGGGGCTGTTTACGTTATCTTATGCAATATATATGCTGTTTGCAATAGATGGGGGAATTTGCGCGAAGTAAGAAAGATGATGATGGAGAGGGGAATTAAGAAACCACCAGGTTGCAGTTTGATAGAGATGAATGGTATAGTTCATGAATTTGTGGCCGGGGACCGGTCACATCCTCAGTCGGAAGAAATCTACTCAAAGTTAGAGGAAATGATCGAGGATTTGAAGTTTGCTGGTTATTTATGTAATACTTCGGAGCTGTCCCTTGATATAGGAGAAGAGGAGAAAGAGAATGCGCTTACTCGACACAGCGAGAAATTGGCTATTGCCTTTGGGCTGATAAGTTCAGAACCTGGGGTGACAATTAGAATTGTGAAGAACCTAAGAATATGTGTGGATTGTCACCATGTAGCAAAGTTAGTATCTAGAATGTATAGCAGAGAACTGATTGTGAGAGATAACACTCGATTCCACCATTTCCGAGATGGTTCATGTTCTTGTAAAGATTATTGGTGAGTTGGATCAACTACACTAGCAAGCTGTAAATTTTAAAGCCCTTGGGTTCAGGATTGTGTTTGTTGGCTTGTAAGAAAACTTTATGTTATAAACCCTATAAATTTCAAGGGAACAGGAAAATCCTTTTCAAGTGACTGAGTTATATTGCTTACAGATATATCCAGCTGCCAAAGGAAGCATCAAATTTGTGTCATTTTGTTCTCTTTTTTTTTTGTCCTTGAACTCTTCCTCAAGCCACATGCCAGAATATTATTCCTTGTTAGGAGAAGTACATGAGCGGTTACCAGAGAAGGTAAAGGGAGGGGGGAAGGAAGAAAAGAAATGGTTATTGATTTTTGCACTCTTCTTTTACCATTTGCATCACTTTTCTGTCTCTATTCATGTCAACTTACAATGATGCCCTTTCATGTATGAAAAACAAAACCAGTGAAAGGACAGTTGTGTAACTTCACGTAAATAAAGACGAGAAGGGCATACATAAATAAAGAGGGAGCAAATCTAGGAACACAATTTATATGCACAGATCTGGACAGTCAGATGCATGTAGAGTCTAATTATTTTGAAGAACTTTACGTTCATCCGACAATTTCAGACACATCTGTGTTCGAATATATGCACGAAAGATTGTATTCTTAGATTTTTTCAATAAAGAGTGAAAATGACTACCTAGAGAAATTTAGCCAATATTAGGCTATGTTTGGTTAGGTGTTTGGGAGATTTTTTCCCAAACAAGTTTCTGGAACAAGTTTTTCAAACATTTTTACTTTTTTTCCAGACAACTTTTTCTCTCTATAAGAAGTGTCTCTGAAACACTTTTTTTCCAGATAAGTTTCTGAGACACTTATAACCAAATAACGTCTCAGAGTTTTGTTTCTAAAAATTGTTTCAAAAACACTCAAAACAAACACACCCTTAATGACAACAGCAAAAGATCAATGTAATTACGAATTTCTGGCACCAAAAGGGAATTTTATGGAAAACACCACTTTTCTACAATGAACTGGAAAACTTGAACAAAAACTCCTCCTTTTAAGGGTACAGGCACTCTCCGTTTTCTTTAAATTAATTCTAGCTCACGATTCAATCCGCCTTTGTCATAAAGTGGATGGAGATCCTTTTTTCTTGACCTTTTAGGTCCGGCCTCTCTCTTTCGCTTTCCACTTCCCTAAGTTTTTGTTCATAAATCTTTCTCGCCCGATTGTTGACCACCCTCTCATTTACGGCTTTCAATGTTAAATGTTGCTTGCTAGGACTGCTAGTGGAACGGAGCAAAAAGGGCCTTCCCACCTCCTACGAGTCGTCCGGTGGAAAAGACTTTCTAAATAGAGTAAAAGAACTAGGATCATCGATCTTTTCCTTAAAGGTTGAGATAAGTTGATGTCGGTTGATAGCATGAAAATACTTCCTGATGTCGAATTCAAAAAATTAGGATAGCATCCTCACTCTTCTTTGACCGTCTTAGGGCCGAGTGACAGCCTCACCCGAACGGAAGTGTGATTTTTTTGGAAACTCGAGATCGTAAATGGATTCGAGTACCATTCACCATGTTTAATACCATACTGAGTTGTACACCACGCATGAATTTCCTGTTTCGATAGTCACACTTTTCTCCATTCATTGAAATGTAACTGGAGTGTACAAACTCAAAATGCACTTAGATACATACGTCAAACTTCTCAATGCACTTTTCCATTCCAATATCATCTTCAAGTAGAAGTTGCTAACAAAAAGGAAAAGGGTAGAAAAGACAATACTGTGCCACTAGGGAGTACAAAATGTACTAGGAAAACAACCATGACTGCCTTTATGGTAACTCCGAATGTTCTGACTGCACCATTGAGAAAAGATCAGGCTGAAGAACATACTCAAGAGGCTCCAGACTTCAACTGGCCCCAGGATCAAGTACAGGAAGCCGACAATGGAGACTAACTGATTTATCTCTTTGGCGCGTACCTGGTATAAAGAACTGGAAAATTACAGTCAAGCAAGCACCTTGTGCAGCAATTCCATAGAAGGCACAGTCGGGCTTCGCCAAATGACACTGAAGACTTTTAGCAAAATGCTTCACACTAACTTGCACCGTCATTGCATCTCCCCTTTGAATTGCCCTTTCCGTTCGAGATTGAGCACTCAAATCTCTATCACCAACCGGAACCTCTGACTGCTCTCCAACAACGGACAACTTACGAAACTCAGCACCAAGGGTGATCAAAGTAGTTGAAATTTGCAAGTGTAGGTCACCGTATTTTGTTATGGAAACATTAAGCAAATCCCCGACATGCTTCATTCGATCGACAAAATTCTGTAACTGATTCATATCTGGGACTTGAACTAGAGTCTGCGGCAAATCTTGAGCTATTTCGAGAGCTGCTTGAAGTTCAAGTACATCAGCTCTTGATAAAGGTTTTGAGATAGGTATATCTTGAATGACAGCAGATTTGTAACCCTTGGTTTCAAAAGTCAGAAACGGAGTTGGTTGCCGTGAATGAGGAGGGAGTTTCTTTACCAGCTTGATTTGGAGGCGGTTAGAGGTAGAGGCCCCACCATAGACACTGTGACTGCCAAATTCGGCATAGATGGCGATGACACTGCGAAGGGCACGTTGCAGGAGGGAGAGATCAATGGCAAAGGCAATGCGGTCATCATTTTGGCTGGAGATGCGATAATCATCAAAGAGTGCTTCTTTGCGAAACTGGGCAATGCATTGGACGCCATCGCCATTGAGGAGATTTTGAAGGAAGATTGCGTGGTCTCGGGTCAGGTAGAGATGGCAGGTTCTTTCCATTTTGTCCAAAGCTGGCAGGAACCTCTTCTCTAACAGGCTTACACCATTGTCAGTGAGAAATGCCTTGAACTTCATCTCTCAGAATCAAGGTCTGAAATTCAATATGAGTAGCCATCTTAGACTATTTGGAAAAAGGCTGACCCCATTTGAGCAAAAAATTCGGCTCCTCGTTCTTCCAGATTAAGTGTGAGAACATAATTATTTGGGTCCATTTTTGAATTTCACTATTAGAACCGTACTTAAATGTGAAATAAATGCAAGAGAATCTAGATGCGTGGGAATGCATGAGAATCTAGATGTCGGAATGCATGTATGGTACAATTAATAGAATAACGAGACCAAATTCCTTACCATTTCATGCAAAAAAATTGCATAAAATTAACACAAATTTGGGAGCAGGAATATGCTGCATACTTAATCAGAAAACATTTATCTTTGATGAGCATATTTGAAGTTCCGAATAATTTTACTATACAAACTAATATCTTTGATGAAGCTTCACTGAATGTCCTCATTCGTACCACACGATATCAAACATTGTTTTTTAAGTTCTGGGTATCGAAGTCCAATACATTTTGTATCATAACAAAACCATGTAAGAGCACGCATGTGAGAGGGAATTAGAGTAACTGTAATAGCAGCTAAAGCCCTAGCTTATCCAAAAGGGAGCTCAAAGAAAATTGCTTTGTCCCTCTGTGCAACATTTTGAGTTGAAATATCAATCACATACATGAAGAGGTAACTGGACCAATTGTATTCGCTAGCATTCCCCATATGCCCAATTCTTATACTCTTCGGCCTATTTCGCCTACCTAAGAGAGGACAACTCAAACAAGTTTGCGAGTGTGTGTATGTGTGTGAGTGAGAGAGAGAGAGAGAGAGAAGAAGAAGAAGAAGAATACCTGGTGGTTGGTCTAGGTTTTCGGTTCTTCAAGATTTGCCGAGCGGGCGCGCGCGCGAGAGTAAAGGAGGAGGGAAAGAGGGACTAAAACATCATAATTGCGAACGTGACCCCAAAGTATTTCTAATTTCGATATGTATCCCCTTACCTTTTGTTAATTTTCTTTCTCCTTCTCTTCTTCGTTTTCTCTTCTGTTTCTTTCCTCTCTTTCTTCAAAATCTCTTCGGTAGTTGTTTTTTCCCAAACTTTCAAGTGACTTTTTTTAAGCCTGAGCTTAGTCCAATAGTGGTTTCCCGTGATTTCAACAGTGGTAAAGTCTCGAGTTCAAGCAGCTAGTTCACGTTATTATACGAATTCTGAGTTTAGTGATCGTTTTTTCGTGAGTGAAAGGAATAAATTAGTGCCTTTTAGAATTAGAGGTGAAAGACTTCAGCATTAATCTTTGATCCCAGAAAAATTTTCAAAATCCAAAATGAATGGATTAGATTTATTTGACTTTGTAGGCTTTTAAATTCTAATAAATCCTAGCTCTTGATTTTGAATTCAAAAATATTTTTGAGAAAAATTTTCTGAGACCGTAGCACTCCTCTTAGCATTATTATCCTACCATGATTACATACCAGCCATGTTCTTTCTCCCTCGCAGCTTAATTGGCTCAAGGTTCTAGTAACTTCAGGCCAAATACCAAAATGATGGTTATATAATTGTTTCTGATAAACAATTGTGAGTGTTTGACAAGAAAGACAAAAAAATAGTGAGCCATGACAATGGAGTGAGCGATTTAAGGTGTGTTTAAACTAGTGTAGAGAGCAATCACATTGGATACATGATGGGAAGAAAGGATTGAGTTCCAGAAGTAAGAGAAAAAACATTCAACCTGTCATTTCACTAAAATAATATATTTACAACCGATTCATGGGGTGCAGTTGTTGCAACAAGATAATAAATCTAACCTATTGCATGCGAACACAACAAGCCAAATACACAAATAGACGTCTTCATTGAAATCAGCAGCAATGAGAAATTAGATACCGTGAGTTGATCACTGGGGTCGACTTCACCTTAACATCTTTGCAAAATTGAGTGATCATGTGGGGGGAAAGCCATATTAGCTTTCGAACTAGCTTCCGTCTGAAACATAGCCCATCACAGTAGTCTTGACAAGCAAGAGCAAAGCCATGTCACAACCTCCCCCATCGGCAAGCTTATTCCAAGCCCAAGTCCAAATGATTTCAGAAAACACTGACAATAGATGACAAGACGAGAGTTTCGATGGAGATGTGCATTCAATCTAAGTGAGGTATCATCTGGTCATCCTTATCTCTCTTCTTTGTGTCCAAGTAAATGATCCATTGTGGTCATGAATTGCTGAAAGCCCAAACAGAAACAGAGATGACGAAACTTGTTTTATATACACAACAGGTGCACCCAGAAGACAGGACACATAACTATACAAAGTTGTAGCCCTAGAAGCTTAAACTGTTAGAAAAAGGGTCTAACACTCCATCCAACGCTATCCCTCACATCTGCCTTGTCTTGAACATCGAGATACAAACATTCAAATGAGCAAATGACTTCTACGCAAATCTCTCAGAAATCAAAGCTCTCATATCATGTTAGATCACCAATTGTCCAGAAAGGTTAAGTTGCTAGGCAATGGACCCCACAATATATATGTGTTTCTATATTCCCAGTCTAGAATTACCGAAGATCTTCTCCAAGATGTACCTTGTTCAGTAACTCATCCAATGCCTGCAATGCGAACTTGCTGCATTCTTGTGATTTCCTCCCATGCTCCACAACCTGCACACCACGTTTGTACAAATGATCGTACATGTGAACTGGGTTATTTATGTCGATAACATTGGACCCATGATCAAGAACATAATTCCGCTGGATGTCCTTTCTCCATCGTGAAAGAATGTACTGAGGTGGGATCTCCTGCATGCCATTCTGGTGTAGAATGCTTAGTGCATGCCTACACAAGTACCCTTGAAAGTTGAATAAACCACACACACAAAGCACTTCTGCTTCGGATGTATTGTACATAACCTCGTAATCGTTTGTCTCCCTGCTATTTTGTGCAACTTCAACATGTTCTTTGACTATGTATGTAATTATCGACCCATCAATGCTTATTTGCCTCGTATTGAAACAAGAGTACATTCCTTCAACCTCACTCTGGAACTTCTTAAATATGCTACTCGTGTACAGTTTTGAGAGCTGCAACTCAAAAGAAAATCTTGATTTCAAAGCAGGACTCGAACTTTTCGACTCCAAATTCGACATGGCTTCTTCTTGATGGAATTTCTGCAATATTTGATCATACTTGCTGAGAAAATCTTTCATAGTAGTATGTTTATGCAAAAATCCCTCAAAGAATGAAGTCATTCCCTCACCTGGTCTAATTGGCAACATTCCTGCCAAAAATGTCTCCTTCAAATATGCTGGAACCCACCTTTTACGATCTTCATACAAGATTTGGAGCCATTTATGATCCCTAATTCCATACTGATGAATCATATCCTCCCAAGCTGCTTCGAAATCATCCGTCCTCAATGACTGGTAAACTGCTCTAGTCAAAACCATCTTAATTGCTTCATACTCGTGCAAACCACCCAGTTTCTCATGAACCTTATTCATAATTTGTGATAAATAAAGACAGAGGGAAGCTCTAGGGAAAACATCAGAAAGAGCAGTTTGCAATGATTTGCACTGGTCAGTTATAATAGCCGAAGGTGGGCGTCCTAACATATATGTAAGCCAAGCCCTAAACAGCCACGTAAAAGATCTGATAGTCTCACCTGAAAGCAAACCACACCCCAAAAGCACAGATTGTCCATGGTGATTTACTCCAGTGAATACCACCAGTGGGACTTCATATCTTTCTGTCAAGCATGTCGTGTCAAAAGCAACTATGTCACCAAAATAACCATATGCAACCCTACACCTTGAATCAGCCCAAAACACATTCCGCAGGTATCCTTTTTCATTGAAATCCATTACATAAAAAAAATTGGGACTCATCAATTGCGAATGACACAAATAATTATAAATAGCTTGTGTATCTCCTTGTTTAAGCTTCAAATGATTGGACTGATTGACAGGAATCCCAAATTCTCTATCATCCACATACATGTTTTCATTATCTTCTGTATCAATGAGGATTGTTCGAAACAACCTAATTTTTTGAACTTCTTCAGCACTAGTTTCTACCGGTGGTGGTCGTTTTGTTCCAACTCCCATGGTTTTATGGGATTTATAAAACTTTCCACTAGCGGGACTAATCAGATGGTTGTGCTCTAGCTCAACTTCAATAATCCTCCACCTTTGGTTGTCCATCAATCTGAACTTCACCATTGCTGGACAACCAGTTCTCGTTTCTGGTCTTGGCCGGTTTGCCTCGCTTTTCTTTTTAAAACCAGCGCTGCTGCAGCTTAACTTTCCTCTGTACCGCTCTTTACTCTTTCTATACCATGTATTGCTTACTCTAACTCCAAATCCTTGGTCCTTAGCATAACAATTGTAGAAGTAATAAACATCATCATAGGATTCAAACTCCATCCCCACAGCAGGAGGAAGGGGATTTTCTCCTTGAATTACCCCACTTAGACCAATATAATCTTCCATTCCACAATCCCCTTCAATCTCGAATCCATCAGCTTCATCATCGTATGCAGGTTCGCTGTTGAGAGAAACGTCATCCATCTACAGCAACAACGACAAAAAAAGGGGGGAACTTGTAAGCATACTCCAAACAAAGTAAAGGCTTCGAATGGAGACCACCATGATAGTAAGAGAACCAACCTTTGTGCACATTTTGGGCTCCAGTTTCAAGTTTTGTTGAAACTTTTATGTTAGGGCCCCTTAAGTTTAGTTCTCACTATGGAAACTGAATTACAAGATAAAAGTAAAACAGCATGGTACCAAACTGGAATGACAGTAAAACAGCAGCACAGGTCGTACATGCCCAAGATAATCTTGAACATGGAAAGATTTTCCATAAAGTGGTTGCAGATGAGAAGAGACTGAGCACATGGCACCGAGAGATTGAGTTTGGCTACACTAACTTATTAATCACATTCAAAGCGAAAGCACAATATTGGGGATCGCTGTTAGAATTCTTTAAAGCTCAGCCTGAAGGCAATTGTTATGAATTTTAAGCTTCCTTGAAATAAGACTAATAGAACAGATCCAGGCCTGAGCATGAAGCCAAAATGTCGTTGTAAAAGATAAACATAAACTCTGACTAAGTCATTATTATATATCACTTAGATGAAGCATCAACCAAGCACTTGTAGATGGTTGTCTGTCAGAAAATAGCATGTCAATTAACGAACTCAACAAACCTCATCTCAATCGCTGATTAGAAATAACAGAAGTAAACAAACTCCACCCACCAACAAACTTCTTCTTTAGCCCTCCTTTTCTTGATAAATCTTTTAAGAAATCTGAGTCTCAGAGTGAAACGACCGAACCATCTAACGGATAATCCCCATGATACCACGTAAGCTCGTGACATATCTAACTTCTCATGAATTCATTTCTTTTCTATACCATCTTGTACCTTGTCCATCATACAACATTCGGATTCTAAACACAGTTATTCGATGGCACATACACTAAAGGTGGACAGAGTTAACTCCTATTGTCCCAACCTGAGAAGATTTTGGAAAGAACTGTTCACTGAGAAATCAAAGTTCCAAACTTTGAAACCTAAATCACAGATTTTTCTCCAAATGTTCTACTGCAAATTCAAGCTCCCCAAGATTAACACAAGAGGTATACTGTTAAGGACTCAGATTGATGATCCAATTCGAGCTTGGAAAGGCTCCAGAAATGAAGGAAGAAATTTAGAGAATAATAGCAACTGGTTTATCTTCTCCCCTTTCAAGGTTATTACATGCCTTTATAACAATCAGGCTTGATTCTACCATATTGGTGATTGTGACAAGTGTCCTCAATCCCTATTCAGTTGCTAACAGAATTGATGAGGTGTTCATGATTGAAAGGAATATTTCTGACATTCATGGACTCCCATGTGCTATATTCCTAACTGCCTAATTTATTGGAAATCTTGCATCCAACCTGGTGGTTTCCTCTCACGTGCTATCTTTCGCCTTGCAGGTATATTGGACTCAAGTGCTTCAGTGTGGCCTTGGCTTGGCCCATTTGCATTACTCAGCCCATCTAAGGTTTCAGCAGTTCTAGGACCCGTAACATTGCCCCGCGGATCTAAAGTGACCTTGTCCTCAAGGTCAAATGTGGGATAAGTCCGTGTGAATTCCAAAGTGTCTTCCCAAGTAGCTTCTAATTCGGAGAGATCTCGCCATTGAATCAACACCTGAGTTTGGGACCCCTGGCCGGCGTGCAGAGTACGGGATCCCAACACTCGGAAGGGTTGCATTTCCAAATTAGTGCTCACAACCTCCGAAGACGGCGACGGCGGGTTTACTGGTGGAGGTCCGTAAAAGGGCTTCAGCTTGGACACATGGAACACAGGGTGAATGCGAGCTTGGGCAGGAAGTTCTAGCTCATAAGCAACTGCTCCGATGGCGCGCAGAACCTTGAAAGGTCCGAAATAACGTTTCGCAAGCTTGGGGCTACGGTGGCCACGCACAGTGAGCTGGCGGTAAGGTTGGAGACGGAGTAACACCCAATCGCCGATCTTGAACTGGCGATCCTGCCGATGTTGGTTCACCTGGGACCGCATTCGAAGCTGGGCTTTAGTGAGGTTAGCACGGATCAGATGTAGCTGAAGGCGTCTTTGTTGCAGAATTTCATCCAAGGTAGCCACTGTGGTGGACCCAGCGATATACGTGCGCACATTAGGAGGGGGTCGACCATACAGAGCTTCAAACGGCGTTGTCTGAATTGCGGATTGATACGATGTGTTGTACCAATATTCAGCCAGGTGAAGGTATTGAGCCCAGAGACGGGGCGAATCAGTCACGAAGCATCGTAAGTAAGTCTGAAGAATACGATTGGTGACCTCTGTTTGCCCGTCCGATTGAGGATGGTAGGCGCTTGTGAAAGAGAGTTTAGTACCACAAAGCCGAAAAAGCTCAGTCCAAAACTTGCTGATAAATACCCTATCGCGGTCACTTACAATCGTTTTAGGCATTCCATGGAGCCGATAGACCTCTGTGAGGAAGATGGGAGCAAGAGTGGAGGCAGAGAACCCCGAGGGCAGGCCAATAAAATGTGCGAACTTGGTTAGACGATCAATGACAACCCACACAACAGTCTTCCCCTGAGAAGTGGGTAGGTGAGTGATGAAATCCATGGATATGTCTTGCCAAACTTGGGTGGGGATTGGTAGGGGTTGTAGTAGTCCATTGGATTTTTGCGTAGAGTACTTTTGAGTTTGGCAAGTTAGGCATTCTTTGACGTGTTGCTTCACATCCTGGGACATGTGTGGCCAAGCAAACGCCGAAGCAAGGCGAGCCAGAGTTCCCTTAACACCTGAGTGACCACCTACAGGAGAGTTGTGAAATTCTGCTAGGATATCAGTCCTCAAGTTGGACTCCAAGGGAAGGAAGATTCGTTTGTTGAAGTAAATAATGCCCTGTTGTACTGAAAAATGAGCTGTTGGTGAAGTCGGAGTTTGGAATTTCTCCATTAAGGCAAGACCAACAGGATGAGTGGTGTAGAAGGCGCGTAGCTGTCCCAGAAGGCCCGGTTGGCATGCAGAGATTGCCAGATACAGGGACTCAGATGCAGGGGCTCGGGAAAGAGCGTCTGCCACTATGTTCTCCTTTCCAGGTTTGTACAAAATCTCATAGTCATAGCCTAGTAACTTAGTTAACCAGCGTTGCTGAGATGGAGTCTGAATTATTTGAGTTAACAAACCTTTGAGGCTTTTCTGGTCAGTAAAAATGCGGAAGTGTCTGCCTAATAAGTATTGTCGCCATTTCTTGACAGATTCAGTGATTGCAAACATCTCGCGATCGTAGGCTGATGCAACCCGCATGCGAGGGCACAACTTCTTACTAAAAAAAGCAAGGGGCTGGGCTTGCTGTGATAGGACCGCACCAATAGCTATGGCAGAGGCGTCCGTGGTGACATCAAAGGGAGCTGAAAAATTGGGCATGGCCAATATGGGAAGAGTTGTCATGGCTGTTTTCAGAGAATCAAAAGCAGCCTGGGCAGATTCATTCCACGTGAAACAATGGTGCTTTAGTAAATCAGTTAAAGGTGCTGCCAAAGTTGCATAATGTCGCACAAACTTGCGATAATACCCGGTGAGACCCAGAAATCCCCTGAGGGCAGTGACTGAATTTGGGACAGCCCAATCAATGATGGCACTGATTTTAGAAGGATCAACAGCAACTCCTTTGTGAGAGATGATATGGCCAAGATATTCAACCTCCTGCACTCCAAAATAACATTTGGACTGTTTGGCAAACAATTGATGAGTGTCCAAGACTTGAAGAACAAGCCGTAAGTGGTGGAGGTGAGAATCCCAATCCGGACTATAAACCAGAATATCATCAAAGAAAACGAGAACAAAGCGACGAAGATACTCACGAAAAACGTCGTTCATGGTGGATTGAAAGGTAGAGGGCGCATTGGACAACCCAAAAGGCATTACCAAGAATTCGAAATGCCCATCAATAGTGCGAAAAGCCGTCTTGAATGTGTCCTCGGAAGCGAGGAGTATTTGGTGATACCCGGAGCGAAGATCGAGCTTGGAAAAGCATGTAGAACCATGGAGTTCGTCCAAGAGCTCATCAACAGTCGGGATAGGAAATCTATCCTTGATGGTAATGGCATTTAAAGCCCGGTAATCAACACAAAATCTCCATGACCCATCTTTCTTGCGAACCAATAACACCGGCGAAGAAAATGGGCTTGTGCTGGGTTTGATGATGCCTGCGGTCAACATCTCCTGTATCATTTGTGTCATTACTTCTTTATGGCACTGGGGATAGCGGTAAGGTCGGACATTCACCGGGTTGGTGCCTGGTAATAAGTGGATGTGATGGTCTTGCATTCTATGTGGAGGTAAGCCATGTGGAGTGGAGAATACAGTGGAGAATTGACTCAGTAAGGCCGTGAGGGTAGGGTCCTGTGTTTGGGCTGGGGTCACAGTAGGGTCAGAATTGGTGGAAGAGAGAGACTCCATTGCGGCCAACGAAATTGTATGCACCGAATCAACCGAATTGGTGAAAAGGAAACGGGAGAATTGAGCAAACGAGGCATGCTCTGGGGCAGTGGAGGTGTCTCCCGAGATGGTAACAGGTTTCTGGTTGTGAAAAAATTGTATGCAGGGAATACTATAATCTGAGAGGAAGGGACCCAAAGTACATAACCATTGTACCCCTAAAACAATATCAGCACCATGGATTGGGAGAATATAGAAGGGTACTTGAAACGACTTACCAGAAATAGTAATGGGTACATTAGTACAATTTCCGGAACAAGTAATTGATTCGCCGTTGCCCACAAATACCGAAAATGGTGTGATGGCCTCAATTGGGAGGTGCAGAAACTCAGCCACACGAGGTTGCAATATGTTATGGGAGCTGCCAGAGTCGATGAGAATAGTGACGTCGAGCTCACGAATTTTTCCCCGCACACGGAGTGTCCTTGGTGAAGGAGGACCAACAAGAGCCGAAAGCGACAGGTGAACATGCTCAGACGGAATTGGGATTGTCTCCAAATCGGGGCCCGGGTCAATGGGGTCAGAGGCCACCTCTGAGAGAGTAGTAGTATTGAAGGGAGGATCCTCAATGAGCAAAATCATGAACTGACGGGATTTGCACTTGTGGTCGGCAACCCATTTGTCATCGCAATTGAAACAAAGCCCCCGTGAACGCCGCTCTTGCATTTCTGATGGTGTGAGGCGCTTAATGGGGATGGTGGGAAGGCCCGGGGCCGCGCCTAAGACAGAAGGGGGGGTCTGTCCAGTGGTTGGACGAGGAGGGCGCTGGAAATGGGGTTTGATGTCCTGAAACTTGGCCTCCATTATCTTGGCCAAACTGATGGCGTCATGGAGCGAACGGGGTTTCGCCACCTGAAGTTCACGTTGGATATCAGAACGCAACCCAGCGAGAAAACAATTGAGCAATACCTCCATAGGAATGCCGGTAGTGCGATTCGAAATCTGTTCAAATTGGGTCTGATAATCACGCACAGATCCAGATTGATGAAGATTGAAGAGCGCGATTTGGTGATTCTCAAAGGTGGAAGGGCCGAACCTCAGTTCTAGGGCCCGAAGAAACCCTTCCCAGGATGTGAGAAGACGATTGGAGTGCATCCATTTGAACCATGCTAGAGCATTGCCTTGCATAAAAAAAGGAATGTACGTGAGTCGTTGGGCAGGGGGGGTATGGGAGAGTTCGAAGTATTGCTCGGCTTGAAAAATCCAATCTAGTGGATTGGATCCATCAAAGGGTAGGAGGCGGATTTTGGGTGGTTTAAGTTGGGTTTGGTGGTTTTGAGAAGAAGAGGATGAGTGGTCGAGAGGGGTAAGGGTTAATTGCTCCCGAAAAGTATCCAACCTGGTGGTAACCAGGGAATCCAGCATCGCTTTAAGTTGGTTAATGTGCTCCTCTGAAAGCTTATCATGTTTAGGAGGCATGATGAGAAAGAATGAAAGCACCAAATGTTAAGGACTCAGATTGATGATCCAATTCGAGCTTGGAAAGGCTCCAGAAATGAAGGAAGAAATTTAGAGAATAATAGCAACTGGTTTATCTTCTCCCCTTTCAAGGTTATTACATGCCTTTATAACAATCAGGCTTGATTCTACCATATTGGTGATTGTGACAAGTGTCCTCAATCCCTATTCAGTTGCTAACAGAATTGATGAGGTGTTCATGATTGAAAGGAATATTTCTGACATTCATGGACTCCCATGTGCTATATTCCTAACTGCCTAATTTACTGGAAATCTTGCATCCAACCTGGTGGTTTCCTCTCACGTGCTATCTTTCGCCTTGCAGGTATATTGGACTCAAGTGCTTCAGTGTGGCCTTGGCTTGGCCCATTTGCATTACTCAGCCCATCTAAGGTTTCAGCAGTTCTAGGACCCGTAACATATACAGGGTGCAGCATTCTTTCTCCTTATGATGCTATGCATACCACAAATTCACGAGTAAAATTCGTAACTGTTAAGGAATATAAAGTCGATGCACAAAATCTGCAAGTTATCGCAATCACGGACAGTCAAGCCTCTCCATTCTTGATTGATTTGTTTTCCTTTTTCACAGAAATGTAAATAGGAAACAAGTAGTGTACGTCCACTAATTTAGGATCTGAGTCCACTAATTTAGGATCTAAATTTGTTTCCACATTGTATATATTCTTCCAATTGTACCAGTTTATACATATTGAGTTTTACCACTTTTCATGGTATCAGAGCATTCACGCTCCTGAGCCTTTATTCCCTTTTCACAGCAACCATCATCCTTCTAACCACCACACATGGCAGGAGAGGATGCTGACACTCCAAAAACCTCAGCCAAGCCTGAGGCCAATGAATACAACAACCCAAATGATCCCTTTTATATTCATCACTCCGATCAACCTGGACTCATCCTCGTTACACAACCGTTGACGGAGGAAAATTATAATACCTGGAGTCGTGCCATGCTTATGGCCCTCAACATCAAGAATAAGGAGGGCTTCGTCAACGACATGATTCGAGAGCCGCCAAAGATTTCTACCACAGAATCCCAACAATGGAAGCGCTGCAACAACCTTGTCAAGGCTTGGCTTCTTAATTCTATCTCAGAGGACATTAAAGCGAGTGTAATATACAATGAAAGTGCCCATGAAATCTGGGCTGAACTGAAAGAGCGTTTTTCACGCACTAATAGTGTCCACCTTTTCCATGTTGAGGAAGCCATCCATGATTGTAAACAAGACAACATGACTATCGGTGCTTACTACACAAAGCTAAAGGGCCTTTGGGACGAACGCGATGCATTATGTTGCATCCCCACCTGCACTTGTGGCACTGTGAAAGCAGTTCTGCAGTTCCAACAGAATCAAAAGACCATGAAGTTCCTCATGGGACTCAATAGAGACTATTCCGCTGTTCGAGGACAAATTCTGCTCATGGATCCGCTCCCTACCGTCAACAAGGCCCACTCTCTCATCCTCCAGGATGAGAGACAACGAGGAATATCAAAAGAAAGCACTGTGACGACTGAAGTGGCAGCCTTCGCTGCAAGGAGCAATTCCCGAAACATTGAGAGAGCTTTCACACCCAAAAATCCACATTTGAAGTGTGGAAAATGTGACAAGTTTGGGCACACTTCAGAGACATGTCGAGCACACCTTGAGTGTGATTATTGTGGTTGGAAAGGTCACACCATTGATGTCTGTCGTAAGCTGAAGAAGATGAATCCTACTGGAGCCAAACCCGATCAGCAAGAGCGCAAGAAATTTCTTCCCAGAGCCAACCATGTCAATGCCAACACAGAAGCACCTTCATTCACCCTCACGGCTGAACAGTACCAAAATGTCTTGACAATGCTCAATGGAAATAAGTCCAACTCACTGGCCAATCATGTTGGTAGTTCATCCGCTATGACTGAACTCTCAGGTACAATCTCATGTGCCTCTATTTTTGGCAAAGAAGTGTGCTGGATACTTGACACAGGAGCCACAGATCACATGGTTTGCTCTACTGATTTGTTGTCTACAAATTCTCGTGTTACCAACCGAACTGTGCATCTTCCCAATGGAACACTTGCTGCCGTCACACACATGGGCAACGTCCATTTTCCTGATTTTTCATTACATAATGTGCTATGTGTTCCCTCCTTTAAGCTAAACTTGATATCTGTTAGCAAGCTAGTTCACAAATCCCGCTATCTTGCCACATTCACTGACAATGCTTGTATGCTACAGGACCAACAATCGGGGAAGATGATTGGGATGGGAACTGAACGAGGCGGGCTTTACTACCTTGATACTCCGCAGAAAACAAGCACCAACTCAGTCACCGCAACAACTTCTCTCTCCCCAAGTCTTTGGCACCAACGTCTCGGTCATCTTTCAAATAAGAGTCTTTGTTTGCTTCCACGTTCTGTTACAAACATAAAGCTATGTGATGTTTCTGATTGTTTAATTTGCCCCTTAGCTAAACAGACTCGTTCTCCATTCCCATTAAGTTCAATCCGTACTCATGCACCTTTTGAATTAATTCATGTTGATATATGGGGAGGATATCGTGTCCCTGCACTCAATGGGGCGCAATATTTCCTTACCATCGTTGATGATTATACTCGATGTACATGGGTTTACTTGATGCATCATAAATCTGACACTCGCAGATGCCTCACCACATTCATCAATTTCATTGAGACACAATTCTCCTTGAAAGTTAAAATCCTTCGCAGTGATAATGGTCCCGAATTTCAAATGACACAATTTTATTCAGATAAAGGGATTATGCATCAAACTAGTTGCGTTTCCACTCCACAACAAAATGGAGTAGTTGAGCGTAAACACAACCACCTCCTCAATGTGGCCCGAGCCTTGCTATTTCAAGCTAATCTTCCTAAGAAATTCTGGGGAGATGCCATTTTAACTGCCACTTATCTCATCAACCGAACGCCCACAGCTCCCCTCAAAGGAAAGACACCTTTTGAAATGCTCTTTCACAAACAGCCCACATATGATCATTTGCGAGTTTTTGGGTGCTTATGTTTTACCTCAACACACCACCATCGTCCCACAAAGTTTGATGCCAGAGCCACACGTTGTCTCTTTCTAGGATACCCCTATGGTCAGAAGGGATACCGGGTTTATGATCTTTTAACTGGTAAAACTTTTGTCTCACGAGATGTCTCTTTTCATGAGAGCATTTTTCCCTTTCCGTCTTCCGCTGTCAACCCTCCTCCAGTGCTCCCTCACCCTCAACCACCAGCATATGATGAGGACACCTTCACCTCGTCTCATCCGTCCAAACTCCACATTGAATCTGTTTCAGCAGAACCCGTCTCTCCGGAAGTCCCTCCTTCAAACTCCACAGATTTCCCTTCGTCCAGCAATGCTTCGCATCCTGCCCAAGACTCCCCATCTCCCCCTCCTGCCCTACCCCAACCTTCATCACGGCTGACTCGCCCTACCACCACACCTGGTTATCTTCGTGAGTATCATGTTGGTATTTCTCTTCCTTCACGTACCGTTCCATCATCTAACTCCGCATTGGTCGACGCTACAGGTATCACTTACCCATTATCTGATGTACTTTCATATGATAAATTATCACCCAAACACTGTACTTTCACCACTTCCCTTTCAGCCGAGAAAGAACCTTCCTCATTTGCACAGGCAGTTTGTGACCCTAAATGGCGTCTTGCTATGCAACAAGAGCTTGATGCCCTCAAAGCTAATGGGACATGGTCCCTTCAAGCTTTGCCTCTTGGGAAGAAGCCGGTTGGATGCAAATGGGTATACAAGATCAAATACAATTCTGATGGTACCATCGAACGCTATAAAGCCAGATTGGTAGCAAAGGGGTACAATCAAATTGAAGGATTAGACTATGGTGAGACTTTTGCTCCAGTTGCAAAGCTTGTCACCGTCCGTCTCCTTCTTGCTGTGGCCTCAACTCAACATTGGCACCTTCACCAACTTGATGTCCATAATGCCTTCTTACATGGTGACCTTGATGAAGATGTCTACATGTCTTTACCTCCTGGTTTCGGACGAAAGGGGGAGACACGAGTTTGCAAACTTCATAAGTCATTGTATGGCCTCAAACAAGCTTCCCGACAATGGTTTATCAAACTCTCAACAGCTCTCAAACAAGCCAATTTCAAACAATCAAAATCTGATTATTCATTGTTCGTCCGATCCCAAGATGGTAAATTCACTGCCCTCCTCATTTATGTTGATGATGTTATCCTAGCGGGAAACAGTCTACAAGACATTGAAGACACAAAGTTATTTTTAAGGGATCAATTCAAGTTGAAGGACCTTGGGGAATTGAAATATTTTTTAGGCATTGAAGTTGCTCGATCCAACAAAGGGATTGCCCTTTCACAACGAAAATATGCCCTCGAAATTCTTGAAGATGTTGGATATCTTGGTGTGAAACCAGCTTCTTTTCCCATGGAACAAAACTTATCTCTCAGTAAGTTTGATGGTGATTATGTTGATGACCCTTCCTCATATCGTAGACTTGTTGGGCGGCTGATTTATTTGACCATCACTCGACCCGACTTGACATATTCAGTCCATGTTCTAAGTCAATTTATGGACAAGCCACGGGTTCCACATTTAGAGGTAGCTCATCGCGTCTTGCGATATGTGAAACAAACGCCCGGTCAAGGAATTTTACTTCCAACAAGTAGTCCCATCCAACTGAATGCATTTTGTGATGCAGATTGGGCAAGATGCCGTGATACTCGACGATCTGTTACTGGGTACTGCATACTCCTTGGTAATTCATTGATTTCCTGGAAAACCAAGAAGCAAACGACAGTGTCACGCTCCAGCGCAGAAGCTGAATACCGATCCATGGCTTCAACTTGCTGTGAAATTACATGGTTGAAATATATTCTACAAGATTTGGGCATCAAGCATCCACAACCTGCCAACCTGCATTGCGACAATCAAGCCGCACTCCACATTGCTTCAAACCCAGTTTTCCATGAGCGAACAAAACATATAGAGATTGATTGTCATCTTATACGAGAAAAGGTTCAAGAAGGAATGATCAAAACAGCTCATGTGTCCACGTCACACCAACCAGCTGATATTTTTACAAAGCCATTGGGTTCCTCACAGTTCTCGACTTTACTTGGCAAGTTAGGAATTATCAACATACATTCCAAACTTGAGGGGGAGTGTTAAGGAATATAAAGTCGATGCACAAAATCTGCAAGTTATCGCAATCACGGACAGTCAAGCCTCTCCATTCTTGATTGATTTGTTTTCCTTTTTCACAGAAATGTAAATAGGAAACAAGTAGTGTACGTCCACTAATTTAGGATCTGAGTCCACTAATTTAGGATCTAAATTTGTTTCCACATTGTATATATTCTTCCAATTGTACCAGTTTATACATATTGAGTTTTACCACTTTTCAGTAACCAACACGTTAGGTATCAACTTTCCTGTTTTCGTGAAAGAAAATTGAACAAATACGAATCAAACTACTTCGGTTTGAGTATCTGTAACGGGAATTGAATTTAATCAGATAAAAAATCTGCTATATACCCATTTGCAAATTGAACAGCTCAGAGAAGCTCCGCACGAGAAGAATCAACACAAATATGAAAATCAGAAATAAAGTTGTAATTTCCCAGCATACACTTCGATCCAGTGTCCGAATATAGGGTATTTGAACAGTACATCCGTAAATTGGGTAGTAAGTAACGATTATACGTTTATCGCAATTGATTATCCAAAAAAAACAATGGGGATATCACCTTTTCAAGCAAAGGAAACGAAGAGGAGGCGAAATTTAAGGTGATTGGTGTGAAACGAGACGGCGATCTCGCCGGGAAGTTGCCGGTAAGGAAACGCAGTGGCGGAGAAGGGAAGCCGCGTAGCCACCAAGTGTACGGAAGCGCTGTACCTCCGCTGGTTTCTTTAACAATAGGAACGTGTAAAAGTCCCCGGGGCACCTCAATTTTTTTGCTTTTACTTTTTAGCCCCTTTTCATTTTTTTTTACCCCCTTTTGATTGCAAAAAGTATTTTCTTAAAAAATATAATATATTAGCCTCGTGTCAA
This sequence comes from Arctostaphylos glauca, assembly GCA_019985065.2. Lineage (NCBI taxonomy): Eukaryota > Viridiplantae > Streptophyta > Magnoliopsida > Ericales > Ericaceae > Arctostaphylos > Arctostaphylos glauca. Next base: position 4,612,427 of record JAHSPW020000003.1, read on the forward strand.
TTTGTTTTGTCTATATCTATTATCTCGAATATTTGAAAATTTATTTATATTTTTTAATATGTAATATAAATTTCGTTTGATAAATATTAATTAGTTTTATTAAAAAATATTTTATAAAATCATAAAAACATTCTAAGTTAGTTAATATAAATAATTTTATAAGATTCACAAATATTAAGGCCCCGTTTGATAAACTTCTTAGGACTTGGGATGGAATTAATAATTCCATGGGTATAAGTAGTGTGTGTTTGTTTTGCAAAAAGGAGTGGGATAAGTAAAGCTATGGGATTGTTAATTCCCTCCACATGGTATTAGCAATCCCATGGAAGTTGGATGAAAATATTGTGTAGAGAATTACCTTATTGTCCTTCCATTTTATATTTTATTCATTTGTTGACCTTGTTCAATTTTTGTTCACATTTGTCCTTTTTGTTTTAATTTTTTTTGGATTATTAGTCCATCTCCATGAGACGAATCTAAAAAGTATAAAATTATATTCGGAAGCTAAAAAAAAGTTATTAAAAATGACAAATAAGTAAGTATAAAAAATTCTATTTTATTAATTATTGTCTTTTATGAATTTTTTAGATTTGGCCCAATATTTATAAATTTTCTAAAATCTCTCGTCGAAACAAACTAATAATCCGTAAAAAGAATGACAAAAAATAAAAAATTACAAAAAAAAATTCAAATAAGAACGAAAAAATAATCAAATAATCATGACAAACAAGATTGTCCATATTCTATTTTTATTTATTTTCAAGGAGATAAATATATAAATAAAATTAAAAGATTGTTCATTTTAATTTTTTTTAACAATGAACTCTATTTTCTAATTCTTTTGGAATGACCAAGATAAATGATTAAACAATTAGGTGAGGGCAATTTTGAAAAATATATAATTTAATCCAACCCTTCTTTTTTACAAACAAACACTAACTCAGCGCTATTAATTCTATCCCGAGTATAACTAAACATACAACACGGTTTTTAATAATCCCTTGGTATTACGAATCCTATCCTAATCCCATCACCTTACAAATCCCAACTTCCTTAGAGGTTTATCAAACAAGGCCTAAAATTGAAAGAGCAACCCTGAGCGAAAGGATAAAAGGGGAGATTTTCCTTGCATCCCTATACTTTGACCAATTTGCAACATTATACACAATATACTTACACCTTGAACTCTAGCCAAGTTAAAAACACCAAAAGATTCATTCCAAATCATTCAAGAACATTGATGGAAACTCTCTCTCTCCACCCATTATTGGAAGAAAATGAAATGAATATTAGTGATCAAGGTGGTGGTTCAGTTCGTTAATTTTTTATGTTATTGCTATGATGAAAATCCCATTAATATTGTTTCTTATTTTCTTTTAATTTGTAGTCCCTGCGCATTGAGTGTTATAGTTAAAAAATATTAAAATTTCTTGTTCATTCACTCATTTTAGATTGAATGATTGGGTGAGAAATGATGAGATATATAAAATAATAATCACTAATCTCCCTTAAAATGGGAATAAGGGGTTTTGTTGTGCGCAGTGTACAGCAGGGTGTACTGCATGCCAAAACGATGTCGTTTTAGTACGCAAAACACTGCCCGAATAGTAAAAAACTGACCAAATAATTTTTTATCAATGTTTTACGCGTCTAAACGACGTCGTTTTGGCGCGCAGCACACCCTACTGTGCACTGCGCACAGCAGCCCCCATTTCCCTTAAAATAGTGAGATTTTGTTAGAAGGCCTTCCCTTTCTCTTCACACCCTTTCTTACCATGGAATTATTAGCCGATAAGATGTCAGATGTGTACTTCCAAAATAATTACCAGGGGCCATATCAGCCAATCAAGAGTATGACATTTCTATTTTGCATTGCGCATAGTAAGGTGTGTTGTGCATCAAAACAATATTATTTTAACGCATAAAGTATTGACCAAACAGTTGAACACTAATTGGACAATTTTCAAAAAGTACTTTGCACATCAAAACAACGTCATGCGTAACGCACAACAAGCGTATAAATAGGGAAGCAAAGTATTTGGAACATTAAATTGTAAGCAATAAGTGAGTATCCCTTAAGTTAAGCTTTCTACTTCATATGTGAATTGAACTCAACTAAAAAATTCTTAACTAGGTGCTACCTTTAGCATCGGAGTTATTTTGGCCAATCCCCACCAATTGGCTTGTCATTCACAAATTATGGTTTTGTAAACAAATAGGTTCTTATACACAGGATCATCAACTCTGTCTAGCAGTCGAGTGAATCCAAACTAAATTAACACATGAAATCCAACCACCACAACTCTGTTTCAAAAATATTCATCCAAAAAATTCTCATTATTCCTGCTCTCATCAGTGTAAAAAGTATTGTTTCAAGGGAAAAATAAAATACTTCCATGAAACACAGAAAAGGAAGTCTTGCACTACACACAAGCACATTGAAGCCTTTGCCATATGAACAAGAACATGAATTTTACACCATAAAATTACTAACTGTTATACATGCTTGTCTACAACAAGACGAACCTTATTCAAGGACTCCTTAAAAGCCTGCCAAGCAACCGTGTAATGATCTTGCGATCTCACGCCTTCCTCCACAACTTGCATCGCTCGTCTATATAAGTGATCTAACCACTGAACTGGGTTCGTAATATCGATGGTGTTCGATCCAAGATCTGTTACATACATCCGCTTGAAATCCTTCCTCCACCGTGATAGAATATATTGAGCTGGAATTTCCTCCGCCCCATTGTAAGTGAGAACAGATAATGCATGCCGACACAGATACCCTTTGAAGTTGAAACAACTACAAATGCATCGGACTTCTGTTCCTGCTTTATCGTACATAACTTCGAAACTCCTACTCCCTCTCGGATTTCCATCTTCTTCCCTTTCTTTGACAATGTACGTGATGATTGGTCCATTAGTGTGAATTTGGGTTACGCTTAAAGAAGAAGAAGACATCATCTCCACCTCCTCTTGAAACTTCGCGAATAATTCTTTCGTGTACAGTTCTGAGAGCTGCAACTCATAACGGCAACCTGTTTTTAACGTGGGATTTGACTCTTCCGACTCAAAATCATCAAGAGCTTCCTTCTGATACTTCTTTTGTAAGACTAAATCGTACAGGTCGAAAAACTCTTTCAAGGTGGTTTGTCTATGGACATATCCATCGAAAAAAGGGCTCGTGGACTCACCCAGCTGAGAAGAGAACATTCCAGCGAAAACTGTGTCTTTCGAGTACACGGGAGCCCACCGCTCTCGATCGTCATATAAATTTCGAAGCCTCTCGTGATCCCTGATCCCAAAACGCTGGATCATATCCTCCCAAGCTATTTCAAATTCATCCACTTTTATACAGTTGTGAACTGTTCTACTTAAAACTGTCCGAAAAACCTCAGATTCCTGTAATTCTCCAGCATTATCAAGAATACTTTGTAGGACAAGTGACAAACACAGGCGATGGTGAGCCCTAGGAAAAACCTCTGCAATTGCAGTTTGCAATTCTTTACACTGGTTTGTGATGATGGTTTGAGGAGGACGTCCCCACATACAAGTTAACCAAGCCCTCAATAGCCAAATGTATGTTTCTAGTGTTTCATCCGCGAGTAGACCACAACCAAGCAAAATGGACCGCCCATGGTGATTTACTCCGACTAATGCCAAAAGCGGAATCTCATATTCATTTGACAAGCATGTTGTGTCCAGTGCGACCACATCACCAAAGTAACCATATGCAGCCCTCGACCTAGAATCAATCCAAAACACATTCCGCAAATGGCCCTCATCATTGAGATCCATCACATAGAAAAAATTAGGGTTAGTCAGCTGTACACGGCAAAAATAGTTGTGCATGACTTGAAAATCTCCTTTTTTAAGCTTCAAGCGCTTGGACTGATCAACTTGGTTACTCATATCTCTTTCACTTGAGCTTCCATAACCCATAGTATCCACAGTTGGTGTTCTATACAACTTGATAGTTCTCACTTCCACGTCAGGAGGCTCCAATTTTCTTTTGACTCCGGCATCTATCTTCTTGTGAGACTTGGAGTTTTGTGCTCTTTCAGGATCAAATGAATGGTTGTGTTCGAGCTTGATTTCATCCACCCTCCATCTGTTGGATTCCACCAACCTCAATCTTATCATCGCAAGACAACCCGTTCTAGTTTCCTTCCTTCGACTGCTTGCTTCTTTTACCGTCTTGAAACCTTCACAATTGCAACAGAGTACTGCGCCACGCTTCTCTTTGCTGTTGCGCTTTGTCCATGATGATTTAACCCTAATGGCAAATCCCAGTTCCTTAGCATAGGAATTATAATAATGATAGGCATCGTCATATGACTCAAACTCCATTCCCACAACTGGTGGAGGATAGCCCTTTACTTGGGTTACACCATTTTGATCATCGATTATTCTTGTGTCGCAATTCATGCCATTCTCATGGTAGTTGCTTTCAATCTCTAACAATTGATCACCATTGTTTACACGGTGGTTGCTATTAATTCCAAGCACTTGCTTACTGTTGTTTTCTTCCTCATTGCTTCCAAACTCAAGCACTTGCTCACTATTATTTCCAAGGTCATTGCTTTCAAATCCAAGAACTTGCTCACTTGCATCCTCAAAGTCGGTGCTTTCAATCCCAAAAATATTTTGCTCACTGTCGATTTCATGCCCACTGCTCTCTTCCTCGAGCACTTGCTCACTGTCTTCAGAACCTTCTGCAATCTGGAATGAGAAAAAAAACCCCAAAAGTTAGTTATCGCTTATTAGTCTATAATAAAAGCAAACCACCAAATCCTCACCGTTAGTGATCAACCAAATCAATAAAATCAAACACAGCTACCAAGAATGGAAATATGATTACCACATAAAAAAATAAAGTAGTGAACCAACCAAAAAAGAAACAAAAAAGCAGCATTTTGGCTTGGTATTAATTCTCCGGATTAGAGTTTGGCAATAGGACGAACGAGTCACTTTGATAATGATAAAGGCACACAAGTGGATTGACCTGGTTACCAATATATTCAACTTGTTATTTCTCATGTTGCCCACAACAGATCTTCTCTTATAATGCATGTATCTGCAGCATTATTTGCTCAACTGGGTAATTAAATACGTGTGAATACTATCTCCTAAGTAAAAGGATGATTGGGGGGCCCTGCTGTGCACAGCGCACAGCAGGGCGTGCTGTGCGCCAAAACGACGCCGTTTTGGCGCACAAAACACTGCCCGAACAGTAAAAACTGACCGAACAATTTTCGGTCAGTGTTTTGTGCGCCAAAACGACGCCGTTGTGGCGCACAACACGCCCTGCTGTGCGCTGTGCACAGCAGGGCCCCCAATTCCGTAAAAGGTAAGTGTCGAAAGCCAGCCATACAGAAATGCTCTAGTAGTCTAGTTCATGTTTCACAGTACCGGTCATAGATTCATAGTATTCTGGCAACTATCAATCAAAAAATCCTTTTATCAACTCCCTACAATTTAATCAGTTGATTATTCCTTTTACTTTCAGTCAGCTGAGAAACCCTATGAAGTCACAAACGAGATTAAACACTGAAAACACCATGAGTTTCCGATTGAAGAGGTGAATTTGAAGTCCATTGAAGTGTCTATAGAAAGTTTGATACAGTTCACTTGAGATACAGAAACTGAAAGAGTCTGCCACTTTCTCTTCTTCTTCACTGTTTCCTCTACTTTCACAGGAAACAAACGGGGATCTTTCCGTGTGGATTCTCAATCCAAATGGTTACAAATAAACCAAATGTGTTCAGGAACAGAGAAAAATGCGACCTTTTGAATTTAAAAACAAACCCTAGCAGAAAGTATGGAGTAAGGAATGATAATCTCAAACAGATAGTACGGGACTCACAAGAAGAAGGCCGAATCCGGTATAGAATCGAGAGGACTTACGGTGATATCGACATCTGGGCTTGGCGATAAGGCGTCGTCGGTCGGAGAAAACCCGCTATCGCCGGTCATGGTTGCGGAGGCCCTTGCAGGGGGTTGTGTCAAAGTCTGAGAGGTTAGTATCACCCTGCTAAAGCTTTTGCCTTATTCCAAATTTGGTCCCTGTGGTTATTAGAATTTAGACATTGACATGTAGTTTATGCATTGTTCGAAATAGGGGTGAAAATGTTACCGACCAAACCAAACCGACCGAAAATTTCAGGGTTTGGTTGGTCTTAATTTTTGAAAAAAGTTATGATTTTGGGTCTATACCGATTATATAAAATTCATCTAATCCAGACCAAATCGAACCGAACTAATGTGAAATTCAAGCCAAATTTGACGAAATGAGTGTTAGTTTTTTAGTAGTCTTGGATCAATCTCATTTTGTGGCCCAAGATAGAGGAACTGTAAGACTTCAGTTCATTTGATAGTAAGATTTAACTTATGCACATATAATAATTTATTGTTTTTTTCTACGGCAGAATTTTTTTCTCAAAACAGTATAGTTCATTTAAAATAAAAATAAATACACAAGTCTCAAATTCTTGATCATACTGAACCACCTCAAATTGATTTTGGTCACCTAATTAATTCGATCAGAATCCATATTCAACATATTTACTCTGAACCAATCGATTCGTTCAAATATATTGTAAAACTCTGTCAAATTGAATTTTTTAAATGTTTGGGAAGTGGGAAAGAAACTAGATTAGTCTCGAGTTCTAGACAAAGTGATTACTTTTATTTGTTGATTTTTCAAAAAAAGAAAGAGAAAGTGGGAAAAAAAATCATTTTCCTTGGTTTGAGAGTATGGCAAGTGAAAAGAAACTAATACAGAAACTAAAAATAAAGAGAGGAAAGAAAATAGAAAACAACAACAAAGAAAATAAAAAGAAAGTCATTTCCTATCATCAAAGAACAAAGGGATAAACATGTCCATTTTCTTGTCATTTCAAATCCAAGAACAATGAATGCAAAAATTAAAAAGACGTCCTAAAAATACGGCATAACTACGAAACCGAGAGTCCCAACGAATTGGAACCAAGCTCGATAGACAAATCACGTGCCTCAAGTATAAAATTACATGACTTGTAAAATATATGATGTATCCCAACTATTAGGATAAAAATTATAAAAAATTCTCGTACTCTTACACAAAAAAGTATTTAAATTTTGTTAAGAATTGAATGACTTTGAAAATGTTACGATTATTTGGTTTTAGCAACGAGAGTATTTAGAATTCTACTTAGCTAATGTTCGAGTACATGTAGTCTTTCTAACTACCTCAATTTTAAAGAGTTGACTTGATAATAAAAAGGCATGAGATTAAAGAAAATTTGAACCGAATTTAATTAATCTATCCATAGTAGACCATGATATTGCTAATCGAAGAATTAGCACGTGAAAACTTAACAGAACAATCGACTTTTCAAAAAAATAAATAGACTAATAAAATTCGAAGCAAGTCTACAAACATATAATTTGTGCACACGGATTTATTAGGAATCGTCAAATGCATATGGGGGTCGCCAAAATAATATGGGCTTTATATGTATCGAACAGTTTTTAATACATCTGTATCTGAATCTGTGTACGAAAGTGTGTGTTTCTAGACCTTTTAGTAAAACTTATTATTGGAGGGACTAAAAACTAATACTATCTAACTAGCTTGAGTTGTTGTTAGTTTTACCGCGTAGTTGTAACGGAATATTTATATTTATATATTCAGAAAGGAAAAGGAAATAGCGAATAGTAGCCGGAGTTGAGTGGTGGTGGTAGGATTCAAAACGAATGGCTTGGGCTCTACTCTCTCCTCCTCTCAACCTCCCAAGCTCCTCTTCGTCAACCAACTACCGTACCATCAACAACAACAACATCGCCGCCGGTGGATACTGGGGGAGGAGGAGGAGAAGATCAACTAGCTTCGTCGTTGCCAAAGCTTCGGAGAAAGGCGACGCGAAGGGAGGAGACACGACGCCGGAATTCAATCCTTTCGGCTTTGTCACTGACAATCCCTCGAGTCGAAGCGCCATTCAGCTTCCCGCTAGTCCCGCCGAGGATGGCAACGTCGGCCAAATGCTCTATGTAATGACATTTCGCAAACGTTTTTTCAATTTGTGTATTGTTCCAATTGTTTTTGGTTTCCCTAGGATTTCAGATTCTTTGTTGAACATTCGTGGTTTAATTGTTTAGAATAAGTCTACTAATACATCAAATTGTACATCATGCTTACGTAGCATACCACGTATAAAGCGTCCCATGAATTTCGATTGTGTGTTCAAATTAGTGGATCTCATGAGTTATGTGGCATGCCACGTAGACATGATGTAAAATTTGATGGATAAAGTGATTTGTCAGTAGCATTGCTCAATTGTTTACTGTTGAAAATCTGAAAAAGGGTCATTGAAGTATCGAGTTCTTTTGCTTGTGAGATCATTAGATTTGAGCAGTGCCATGACAAAATTCAGATTGTAACTTAGCATTTACAGTTTCTAAGCTTCAGGTGGCTTTCTAGAATTTCAATTAAATTGCTTTTTCCGTAAGTTGTTGAATTTCCCAGATTGCATACTTTGTGCCTTTGATACAATTTGTTTAGGCTGGCACTGGGCTTGTTTATTTACTAATTTGTTGTTGTTTTCTTTGAAAAATTTCTTCAATTTTGGTTTGAGATAGTGATAGTGATTTCTTTTAGGTTCTGGTTTAATTTGTTCCTCATGCAATGACCTGGACAGGCAATCAGGAATGCGCTTTTAGCCTGATTGCTCTGTTAGACTGTTACGATGGTATCCCGTCAGCATGAATTTGAACGTGAGTATAAAGGCTATCACGACCCATCAAAGATGACAAACTTGCTTTTTTTTTTTTTGCATCCCCAAGAACCATGGTTCTTTCTGCGGTTTTCCTGTCCTCGTGGGAAGCGGGTCACATAAGAGGGTGGGTGGGATTGTACATTTACATCACCTGACCTATTTCTAACTCTCAATGCTTTAAATGGAGTCGGTTATCAAGAAAAACAGTTGTATAATAGGCACAACTCTCGTTTGGGCTAAGGCCATATGGGTGAAGTCGTGATGACATCATGCTTCATTTCCTCGACGACTGATCTACTCTCACTCCTGTTCTTCTGAATGTATTTTGAATAATGCTTCTTAATGTCGAGAAGATATTATGTTGGTTCTAGCCAAACGATAGACAGACAATGACCTAGTTTCTTTGCATGTGTCATGTTTGATGATTGTGCACAGATCGCCCACTGCTTGCTTGTCGAAACTACATATCTAATGTGGTTGGCTTGTAAGCGTTCGGCCTTGTAACTCATGAATCCATACTTATTACAGGTTAGCCTTGTCTCGCACATTAATTCTCTTAGCAAAAAGATTATGTTTATCAACATTGAAATGTAGTTCGAATAAATTCAATAGGATGAATTACTCAAGATTGAGGAGTGTAAAGACGATAAGTAATACGAGTCATTCAGCTTTAGTCGTAGTAATTGTGAACTGCTATAGTTTAGCTCATGCAGCTGACATCAAAGGGTATCTACAGTTTGTAGACACAAATACATCTCATATAGTATAGTGTGATTTTATGAGTTAGAGAATAGTATCTGGATACTCTTACCAGAATATCCTATTATTTTAATTTCTATGGTTTCAAATTCCAGAGGACAGAAGATAAAGGAAAGGATTTTGGGTCTTACATCAAATCTGGGGGGCTTAGATGGTTTGTAAGAGAAACAGGTAAATTTTCCATTGCCGCAGCACTATTTACTTCCTTGTGAGATTTTTTTTAACTATCATATTTTTTACCTGCAGGATCACCTGACAGCCGCCGTGGAACCGTTATTTTCCTTCATGGAGCTCCCACACAATCTTACAGTTATCGTGTTGTTATGTCTCAGGTTTTTTTCTTATTTTGGTTATAGTGGTTCATATTAACACATCTTGACAATTGCAAATGGTATGACCATGGTGCTTCAAGAGCATTGGGAAGTTATGTTTTCGATTTTGTCCCCTGTTCTAGTCACCAGTTTTTCAGCCTCACCCTTTTGTTAGCAGCATTACCTATATAGGTTGAATCTGAAATTACATGCATAATAAATATGCACAAACTAAGGGTTTAATATTGAGAGCTTTGTCAGTTAGCGGTTGTGAATCCAGTGTGAACGGTCCAGGAATAGGAATTAAATGATCAGTGATGGTACCTTGATGCTATTTACTTTTTCCTATGGTGATTTACCAAATTTATCATCTCTTTGGTGTCTTATACCTTGGATACTGAAGTCAATTTTTATTCATTCACCAGTTGGCAGATGCTGGATTCCACTGCTTTGCACCTGATTGGATAGGCTTTGGTTTTAGTGACAAGCCACAGCCAGGATACGGGTTTGACTACACTGGTTTGTGATTTCCTAGCATAATCTCAATATTATACAATACATAATTGTTGTTTGTGGCTCTAATAAAGCATGATTTATTAATTATCAAATGAATTTCGTGACAGAAAAGGAGTTCCATGAAGGATTTGATAAATTACTAGAAGCCCTGGCGGTCAAATCTCCATTTTTCCTGGTAGTTCAGGTTCGAGCAAATTTCGCTGAACTGATAAGTTATCAGTGGTCATGTTGAAGATATATGTGTGCAATCTATATCATGGTTATGTTGTAATTGCTATTACTCCATACCCCATGCACCCCATGTTTGCAATTGGAAATTAAATAATATAAAAGTTGCGAAGAGTAAATCATTTCTGAAGGTGTAATATCACCCTAGATAAACAGATTTCCCTTAACTTCCATATTTTTTGTGCAGGGTTTTCTTGTAGGTTCTTATGGATTGACATGGGCCTTGAAAAATCCTGGCAAGATAACGAAGCTCGCAATTCTTAACAGTCCATTGACAGTTTCATCTCCAATTCCTGGACTGTTTCAACAGCTCAGGTTCATTTTTATAACTTTCTGCCTACTGTTTAAAGTATATTAGATACCATGGATCATTAGGATTAAGCTAATGGTGTTATGCTTCTTTTAAAACCGTTGGCGTTTAGCTTCTTTACAGTCACTCATGTGCATAACTTGATATTTTGCTGCTTTCTCTCAACTTGTTTTGGGAATATGTTGCTGTTCTTTGTCCAGGTTCGACCACTGTTATTTTCTTTCTTTTTAATGTGCTTTCACACTCCTTATTTCCGGGGGCACATCAAAGTACCTGTCTCTCTCTCTCTCTCTCTAATACACCATTGGACACAGATTTAGTTAAGTATTTCCCTGGGAAGCACTCCACTTTGAGATTAAAGAGTCAAACGTCGTTATTTTGCTTAAAAGAGCCAGAAACAAGCTGATGCCTCATAGCAGTTTGATTAAATCATCAACTTAAAACTAGCTCCAAATTCCTCTGGGAGATGAGGTTAGCTGATATAAATGCATTATTTTGGTGTGTTGTCATGCACGAAAAATCAAGATGACTTTATCCAGCTTATGCAATTGGAGGGGATCAAAGAGAGGAATGTGGGCTCAGGTGCAAGAGATTCATGTAATCGGTGTCTTTTGGTATTGTGGGTCAGTAGGTGGCCCTCGAGAATCTATTTCATGCATCTCATTTTGGTGACCTGGTAAAGAATTATTTCTGACTTATCAGTGATATGTTTCTTTGATACATTTCATGGAATGAAAATTTTACATCTCCATGTACTTTTCTTTTACTTTCTCTCCAATTTCATTTTGCCTTGGCTCCATCAAGTCCTTTTTTGTCTGTGTCTTCACGCCATATGTAAATGAGTTCAATCCCCTTTGTATATAAACATTCATTTGATGTGGTAATGCATGAAATTATGGTGTTAGGTCCGTTCAGTTGCTTGTTTTGAAGGTTGAATAATACGTATTTCGTGCTTGTTTTTGGTGTAAAGCTGTAATTTTCTCGATAGCCTTTGGTTTCACCAGGTACATGGTATATCTTATTCTATCTAGCAGGATCATTTCAGCCAAGATAAATTCATTTAGCTTTTGGCATTACCAATGAAGCATCGCTATTTTCCACAAATTTTACTCATATTTCTATTGGTTAAAATGGTTCTTTTTACTTCTTTTAGTGACGAAGTTGAATGGAATGAAAGTTGATTGGCATGCTTGGCATGGCACTTTATTTTCTTGCAATCTTAACTTATCAAGAACATTGTATTTATGTTTGATTGGACTTATCATTTGCTTTCATTTTGCCCCAGATTTCCTCTCTTTGGTGAATTTACATGCCAGAATGCAATTATTGCTGAGCGCTTTATTGAAGCAGGTAGCCCGTACGTATCTAAAAGTGCATTTTGACTTAGGAAATTATGACTTCCTATTTGCCTTTTCATAAACATTCAGAATCTATCCTTGGCATCTTCTGTTATGTGCTAAGTTGCTGGCTGTACTTTATCCCAACATACAATCGACCAAACCAAGCAGAGCCTTAAGTCCCAATCAACTGGGGTCAGCTACGTGAATCCGTTTTCTCCAATGAGCTCTACTAAGGCATCTTGTGATATCCAAAAAACCTGAATCCTTTTGAGCTACCACCTTTAAAGTCAATTTTGGTCGACCCTTCCCCTTAGTGCTACCATCTACCGTAATCATATCACTCCTCCTGAATTGTACTTAAGCAAGGTTTGTAATAACAACTGGCAATTTGGTGTTAATTTGCACTGCATTGTACGCAAGCAAGGTTTATGTATTAGGAATATTTTGCTGCTACCTTTGTGATAACAACTGGCATTTTGTATCCTGAATTGGTAAGTATCCTGATAATTAACAGGCATATTGAAAAGGAGAACTTACTGTCAGGCGTTTCAATGTTGCCCACATATTAAATACTGTTTTGGAGCTACAAATACCCACTTTTCCTGATTATTAGCTTTTAGTACTATTTCTTAGGCTCTGCATCATACAAAGAAAAATCATACTAATAGCCTTCAGCGGATATTCTTTTGAAAAAATGAATTAGGGTTGGACTAAACATGTGTCAAAAACCATATGTTGCGTTTGGTAAATATTTACAAATCTTGTTGAATTGCTTCTCAGGTATGGAAAAATGTACGAAAACAATGCCGATGTCATTTGTTTGCATCAGCTTTAGGAAACAAGTACTCTAGATCCATGTCTTCATCTAACAACCTGATTGCTCTCCTAACAGTTATGTCCTGAAGCTGGAAAAGGCTGATGTGTATCGCTTACCATACTTGTCAAGCGGAGGACCAGGATTTGGTTTGTATCTCTATCTTGTAACATTAATGATAAATGACACATGAAACTTAGCTTTTTCCACGTGTATCTGTAAGTTTCTGCAATTAACTACTCCCTCCGTCCCAATTTGTTTGTCCATTTTAGAAATTCCAACTTATTAAGGGAACATAATCATTACTCTTAAAAGTTTTAACTTTCCAAAAATACCCTTAACTTTTTAAGCATTAAATGAGGGTGCACGTTTCTCAAAGTGTGATTTAAAAAAAAAGGAGGGGCATAAAGATAATTTTCACAAGTCAACTTTAAAAATAGACAAACATTTTGGGACATGCAAAAGTCAAAAAGTGGACAAACAAACCGGGACGGAGGGAGTATATAAATAATGTGACCGAGAAACTCAATTTTGGGTTTTATGTTAATGAAATCATCTTCAAACTCCAGCTGCTCAGTTATATATCATTTTGAGGGTGTATGTTATCTATCTAGCACTTTGTTTTTCATCTATTGTTCATTGAAATCTAATCATGCTTTTCTGGTAATGGTGGCCGAGTAATTTATCTTGGGTCCGATGACCGTTTGGTGTTATAAAATATTAGGAAGTGACAACTGACAATGGATGTTCATATATTTGGCTGTTATCATATCATGGAACTGAAGCAACAAATTTTTGCCCACAGAAAACAATGTAACTGTGATAAATTAATAATCTAATGGCCTTTGAAAGTCTTAATGGATCTTTGAGAAGACCTATTTCATGAAGAAGAAAAAAGAAGAAAGGTTAATTTGCCAGTAGTAACATTAGTTTCTATTAAGAAATTTCGTCTGCTATTATTTTTATTTTTTTAAAGGGTAAGAAGATTCTGTTCACCATGGACCAACCATTGCGTTTCCTTGAGCTCATGATCTAGCTTTTGTTTCAACATTATTTATCGTAAAACATTCTTTGCCTGGTGTCACATTACCTTCGAAGAACAAGCAGAGAAGTTGATGATCAGTTGACATGTCTTGGTGTGAACCAACTAATAATGCATTGTACCCATGAAACTTCGTTGAATATGTCTTAATTCTTCTTACATGTAATACATGTTTTGTCATGACTTATGAGGTTAGTTGTTTCTCGTAGACATGGTGACAATATTTTGTGGGTGTCAGGGAGAAGAAAGAAAAAAATGCATGGCCGTGAGATGAATTATTTTGATGTAAGGAGACAAGGGTGTTCTCTGTTGTCAAGTTACAAAAGTAGAATAAATTTGGTTTATGGTTGCCCCAGTGGCTGATGAGTTGCGTGAATTACCTAAGAATTCAGATGCCTGTCGAAAGGTTGAATCTTCTAACTTACTACTGTCAAAGATTATCATTGAGTGGAAGAACATATAGCTTTTGAACCATTGTATTTGGGATAATGAAGGGGGAAGAGTGAGGAGGCATAAAATTTAAAATAAGCTTCTTGTTGTGGATATTAGGAGTAGAATCTTGCCTTCCGGGAGTTATGGCGGGCACTACAATGGACTCGAGACCACCGGAGGTGGAGGAGGAGAGAGCTCGGGCGACCTTAGAGAGAGAGGGATGGCAGTAGAGATGGGTCAACCAAAGAGTAAATGCTCGTATCCAATGAGGAGAATACTTTAATGCTATGCCAACTCACTTTTATATAGGAGCCTTGGAGGATGACAAAGCCAGCTGACTGGCTTTCTTCCTATTGGAGGGGCAGGGTGGAAGTTAAATCGCTTTATTTGAGTCTTATAGTCAGAGGTTGGGTTCTGTGTCATGGTACTTAGAGGTAGTTTAGGTGATAAACGGAGGCTCGTATCATCGGGAAGTGGTTAGTATGATACGAGCTCCTAGGCGTCGGGAGATAGTTGTGATACATCTTCCAAGGTGTCAAGTGGAAGATGGATCTGATGGTGGGTGGTGCCCCTCTCTCTTTAGGATCGGTCAAGTTGGAGTTTGTCAGAGGGGGTCCTTCCTTCTTGACAATGGAGTTTTGAGTGTGGAGGAATCTTATAGGATTGGTTCCTTATTGGAGACAATTCCTATGGACCTGTGTCTATGTTAGTGGGTGAAAGCTCCTCCAGAGGTGTCTAGTGGAGGAGAACTTCCAGATTCCCACACTTGTCTCACTTCCTTAGTTTGCAGTTACAAATTATTTTGCATCCTTTGGGAATTATTTCTTTTCGATGAACGCATTTTTGTTCTACGTCTCGGTATACAAAGATGGTTTTTAGTGAGATAACTATATTCTTCCTGTTCGTACTTAAGCAGTCAAGTTGCTCATGTATGGATGCCCATGAATTTAAGCATAACCAAGCAAATTCAAAATCTTATTTTGAATTGTGTGATGTTTCAGCTCTGCTTGAAGCTGCACGAAAAGCCAACTTTAGAGGTCTCTCAAGCCAAATATCAGCTGGTTTTGCATCTGGAAGGTATGAAAAATTTACATGTAATCAAGATGTATTTTTTGCACACGAGACTTGTATACTGCCATTGTTGTAAAATCCTTTTGCTATGTTTCACTCTGTTAAGTTGAAGCAAGCAAGATAGCTGCTACCATGCTAACACGGCAATACGAGTCTTGAGGAAATCATTTAGTGCACCATATATTTCACAGTAGGATTTCGAATATATAACAAACAATCCCGTCCGTAACAAATTTCTTGTTGGTGGTAATATAAATGGCATTCAAGTTGGATGAAACTGAAGAGAAAGTGAGAAACATCACATGCACAAGGTACTAGCAAAGGCATCTTTTTTGTCAGATTTTGATTGACTTTCATGGAAAACTGATCCAGAAAGTTTCTGTTATTTGTTCCTTGTTTGGTTGATTTATTCTGGATCTAGTGTTACGTGAAGCATAACAATAGTGATTGAGGCCTATTTCAAGCGTTAGAGCATTACTTCCACCCCACAAGGTCAATAAGTTGGTACAAGAAGTTACACAGTCTGTCTAAAAGTACTTGATACAGTAACTCATAAATCATAACAGAACTTAAATGTTCTTTCAACCTTCAACCTGTAAGTCAATCATATGCATGTGGGTTCAATATTTAGCCGCATATGTTGGTACAAAAAACCATCTACCTTTTTCAACACCCATATCAATAGGTCCATTATCCATGTTTTTTTTGGGTGCTTATGTTGGAAAATGTTTGTGTTTTGCAAATTTTGAGCCCCGGTCAATGTGGGTCCCATTCTTTGATCGGGTCAGTTCCGCATACCGTTGTGCCTGTCTCCGTGAGGAGATTACAATTGGATATTAAGTTTGCCTAAAGCATTTAAGAGTGAATAAGAATTTGTGACCAAAGGTTGGCATAAAGCTTTGGAGAATTAGAGGAAAACCTTTATCCCACATTTGTGGGAGTAGTGAAAGTTTATAGGTATATAATGCCCCAGTTTTCATAAGGGCTTGCCCTTAGGGTCATGGAAACTTTGTGAGAAGGCGAGCGCGCACACAATTGGGTTTAATGCTCCGCCGTCGTCAGGGGCAAGGTCAATAAGATAAAAATGGGTTTCTGCCCAATAACTTATATTTTTTTACTATTTTTTAGTTAATTCGGATTGGTCTCGATCACGAACGAGTTGGTTTACTGATTTCTTATTCCAGATTGGGCTTGGACCCGAGCAGATTAGATTAAAATCTTATAGAAAAATCAGTAATAGGTTTCTCCACCAGACAAGTTATTAATGGTTGCGACTGTTTGGTCACAACAAACAAGTTATTAATCACAATACCTCTCCGAACAGCCACTGAACCCCTTCGTACGGCCACCGCTTCAATTTTAACCCTTCGTACGGCCACCGCTTAAATTTTAAATAAGGCCCTCTTCCTCTCATTTTAGTAGGCATATTAGTCATATTTAGCATTCGGTTTTGAGATGTCAGTATAAGTTCCTAGTTCGCCTATTGAGCAAATTGTAATGCAACTTTTGTTCTTCGAGAATCGTTATATCCTAAGAAGCAATTGTCTAAGAAACCAGTCAGCACCGTAGTGGGGGAGGAATTTGTTGTAAGGAGTAAGGACATAATATTCACAATACTAAACTCGATTACCAATTTCCGAAACCTTAAAATTGGTTCTATAAATTTTCTGTGTTTCTCGTCTTTATTGAACTTTTAGTTTGTCATTATTTGCATTCTGGAAAGTCTCTGCCCACTTGCGGTTGACAACACCTTATAGTTCTCTAATTTTTAGTGTAAAACAACACTTATTCAATGACAACAAAAATAATTGATGCTGCTAACCCTGCATTCATCTTCTGCTGTTGCATTTTGGAAAATTGGCTTCTTCACATTAGCTGGGATAAACCAATACTAGTTGCCTGGGGAATAGCTGACAAGCATTTGCCTCAGTCAGTGGCAGAAGAGTTTCAGAAAGGAAACTCTTCTAATATAAAGCTCAAGCTTCTAGAAGGTGCTGGCCATATGCCACAGGAGGACTGGTTAGTCTCAATCCATATTCCATAAGCAATAGTTATGGTAGTGTAGTTTCCTGTAGTGCATGTGTAGTGCGGGCAAAACGACGCAGTTTTGATTATATTCATTTTAATAACAATTCGCTTGATAAGTTAAAACGATGTAGTTTCGAGGGCAAAGCGGATAAAACTAAGTCGTTTTGTTCACAGTCATTTTGTCCGCAGTACACGTGCACTATAGGAAACTGCACTACAGCCTTCCCTATTTCCCGGTGTGTGATATACAAATCATGCAATTTTAATTCCTAACCTGTTTACTCTATTGACAGGCCCGAGAAAGTCGTGCAGGCTTTGAGAGTGTTTTTCTAGTTTCAACTTACAACGGCGAAATCGGGATTGTACATTCAAAGTTGATTTTATGCAAGTATTATCTTTCGGTTGAAAGGTACGGGCCGCTTTCTTCATAGAATTGTAAAGATCTTTTGTGATTGTGATGAATTCATCGGTATGTTCTTAGTGAAGTCAAGGGAGTGAAAAAATGGATAATCCCTACCCAATCACATCATTTTCTCATACATACTCTAATGTTTCAAGTTTGGTCTTTTACTAACTATTCAGATATTGAAACTGATTAGACTGATTAGTCAAACAATGAAAACCAAGAAGAAACCATTCATCTGATTAGTACAGCTTAGGTTTCCTCGACAGATAGCGAAAGTCGCGATTCGTGCAATTCTAGGGCTTGAGCTTCACAGTGAAGATAGGGCAATTCTAGGGCTTGATCATCCATTGAAGAATAGAAGGCTAGGGTTAAAGGAGGGATTCAACTTGTCTAGAGAAAATTACATGTCCCGTTCAGTTAGTGTGAAAAGAAAAGAAAGTTTTGCGACTACTTTTTATATGTCAAGTGAGTACGATAGTTATAGAACGAGCTCGTTAACTTTCCCACCACGATTATCTATTCCTTAAAACTTCTTGCAAAAAATACAAGATTTTGCAAGATTTTTTTTTTTTCACACTAGTTTCCTGCATCAACAAATTACCATGATTCAATTTTCTCTCAGAATTTCTTTTACCAAATGAACATATAAAGTATGGATTGAGAGATGTTGTAGTGTACCCTTGCATTACAGTGTTGCAGTGCAGCAAAACAACATAGTTTTGTCCACTCAAACGTAAAATTCTGGTTTTATCTCTGATTATACTGGACTATGATATTGTTGTATCGCAGCATCTCTGAACACATAAAGTATATTTTCTTTTTCTTTTTTTTATTTAACTTCATTACAAGATTTCAGAAACTACTTTTTCGCACTAATTTCTTGAAGAGTGAACAGAGAGTTTGTAGATATTTTCCAAACCAAACTTAATAAGCTTGTGGGAGAAGCTGCCAAAAATCTTAGTCCAAACGTAGCAAAAATTGGGTGTCGCTAGATAATGTAAACAAAAATGGTTTGTTTCATGTTATCAGTTTTCACATCTCTTTCAGACATAGGAAAACCATAAGCAAACTTGCAAATCTCCATCAAGTTTTCGTGTTGTATGACCTGCCACCTTTCACTTTCTGCTGGTGCCAAAACAAGTTTGTGGTCAATGTGAACTATAAGGTTGGTTCAGTAGAAGAACAGAGGGTGATTAAGAGGTTTGGTTTCCAAGGTCATGAGGTCAAATTCTATCAGAATCAATCACCATAGGCCACTGGGGGATTATGTTTGATCATTACCTGAACTCCGAGGACTAGTGGCATTAGATCCGGACAATCCCAAAGTCAAAAAAGTTTATGGTCAATCTGCACGTGTGTCAGAATCTGTAAATGACAGTCCATTTCCTAGCTTTTTGATTTCATCCAAACAGATATTTCATGAAAAGAATCTGGGTAAATTACACTGATCTCTTGTAGTTTGAAAAATTACTCCGATCTCTATTACTTTTGAAATTATCATGTAGTTATTTTTGTACTGTTAAAACATGGGTAGTCATACTATTGAAACTTTAAGTTCGGTATGTGTTTTGATACCTAAAAAATCTCAAAAATTCAATATATGCTTTGTTGTGCCAAAAACTTCAAACTTGAAATTTTAACTAGGCGTGAAGTCGGTTAGATCCGGTCAGTTTTTCCGACCATGACGGACCGAACCAATCGGTTTGGGGTGAAAAAAGTGATATTCGATCCCACCGAAATTGTATGTAATCCGAAGTCGATTTAGGGTGCTTCGGTACGGTTGGTTTTTTCAAAAAATTTGGGGATTTCGGGTTGGGCTAGTCGGCTTTGGTCGGGTCGGTCCGGTCGATTTTTGGGGGTTTCGGTTGGAACTTCAGAATCATTTCAAAATCGGTTCGAGTTTTTACATGTTCCGGTTTAGATCGGTTTGGTATTCTAAATTGGTTCGGTTCGATTTGATTGGATACTATACCATTTTTTTCAGCTCAGTCCAGAGATGTTCAGTGCAAACCAAGATCGAACCAAAACTTGACTTTTTTTTTGAAAAAAATCGAAACCCACCAAACGGGCTTATGGACCAACCGCAGATCAAATATTCTGGTCGATTTTTTTTATTTTTTCTGTTTGTCAGTTTTTTTTATTACCCTAATTTTAACAGTAAGAAAAATAACTGCATAATAGTTTCAAAAGTAAGAGAATAAGAATCATTTCTCAAATTACAGAGGAGATTAAACCTGAGGGGAGAATCTTCATAATTTGGTTGCCCGTGGAATTTTCTGTCTTCATCGATATATACATATGTTGTGTGTTTAACTGTGATAGACACGTTGAACAAATACAGAAAGAGTAATGCGGTACACAGACTTAACAATCACATTCAGATACAAATGTGTTTGGAATCATTGAATGCACGTGGGACCTTTAGGTCTGTGTCCAATGATTTCGAACACATTTGTGTTCGAATATGACCCTAAGATTCGTGTACCAAGACTTTCTGATACAGAAATTGTAGAGCGGCGGCAGCCAAAATTATTTGGCATAAACGTCATTATCTTCTTAATTCTTTTTAAATTTTTTTAAATCAAATTTGCTATTCAGTTTTTTAAATTAATTATTTGTCTTGACGAACAAAATTTAAAAGATAAAATAGTATGAGGAAAAGTCTCAAATAGTTCATTAAAGACAATTTTTTTTAAAAGAATTGTTTTTAATACTTTCGGTGTCTTTAACATCATCTCGTCTGAACCTTTTCAATTTCAGCTGATATTTATATATATTTGTATTCCTCTCGGCAAGAAGAATGAGAAAACACAACAAAAAAAAAAATGAAAATCTATACCAGAAATAACAAAATATCAAATAATATCGTTTAAAAAAAAAAAAGACAATTTAATCCAAACTCATACCTAACTCTAAGTTTGGACTTATAAGCTATCTATCGAACTATGTGTTTGTTTTTCTAATTTTGTAATTTTTTTTATAGTTTTCTGTCAAATGTTTTAAAGTTATTTTAGTTAATCTTGCCGAGGAAAAAAAAAAATCAAACTTTGAAATTTTTTAAAATAATTAAAAGAATCCAGAAAAAATTGTTTGTCTTGCATTATTTTTTTTTCTCTCGTGAAATTTGTAAAAAGAATTGTCATAAATTTTTACGTTTTAAATTCTTCTCGTTAAGATAAAATTTATAAAAACTTGATACAAAACAAATAAATAGAAAAAATAAGTCAATAAAAAACTTAGGCCAAACCTATAGTTGGCCAAAAATTTCAACTTGGGTAGACATCAAATCATCAACACCACACCCTCCATCTCAAGTTTCATGTTTTTGTTCTGAAAATTAATCACATATATACAAACAACATATGTAATGTATCGATGAAGGCAGTAAATTCCACGGCCAACCGAAGGTCGTGATGGGTTTCTTGGGAAAAAAAAAAGTTTGAATTCACTTGTGACCCTTCTTGGGCAAAAAAGTTTTAGGATCACGTTTTTTTTTTACACAGAAGTGTCGGGAATCGTTTAAAGCCCACGTTATTTTGAAGGGTCACAAGTGAATTCAAACGAGGATGACGGCCGAGCGTGTAAATGATGTTGGAAATTTGAAAGGATTAATGTGAATGAATTTGAAATACCGGAGGGTTTAACGAGAGAACCGAAAGTCTTAATGCTTACAGCCCATTCATGTTTTCATTGATGTCCATTAATTGCGTTATTGATGTCCATTAATGATCCTATTAATTCATCCATTTATGTTTTTTGACGGTTTCAAAAGTTTATAAAGTTCTATAAATAGTGAATTCGTATTTGATTTTGAGAATACCGAACGATTTGGAAAATTTTGTCTACAAAATTTTTTTTGGGTTTTCGTTTTGTGGTTTTAATGGAAAGAAAGACAGACATAGTTAGTTTGGCAGGCGATCGATCAAGTAGTGCTCTATCGGTCAAGTGAGCCGTTTTATCTTGGGAGACAAGCAACGGAGCGATCCTCCAACTCACGGTAAGATTTGGTGAGGATGAATTCTCATGATAATATCAATATTTTATTAAACTTTAGACTATTTAATTTAATATAAATTAATAAATAAACAAACCTTATATCTAACTGCTAACCCTTAAATGATGGATGCACCAAGGACATGTACCCTAAATATATATAAAAATCAAGTGCATGGAAGAAGATACGAAGTTCGTGCAATATTTGAATTAGAAATTTGAAGAAATCTCATTGTCTATTTAATTAAATGAATATGTCGTCACATGTTTATTTTTTAGTTATAATATTTCATCCATTGCACATGTATGCTGTAGTGATAATTATTTAAAAAACCGCTTACGATGGGTAGTGTCGGTCTTAATATTTAAGTTGTCCAAGTTCGATCTCAGTTTAGTTGTCCACTTTGTAATAATAATAATTTTCCGGTGAATTTCAATTTTTTCTATATTTATAAATAAAAAAAATATTATCCCACACTGGGAGATTATCCGAACCCAAGGACTTACGGTACTTATCCCGGAACCGGCCCATTCATGCCTCCATTGATGTCCATTAATGATCCTATTAACCCCTCCATTTATGTTTTCGACGGTTTGAAAAGTTTATAAAGTTCTATAAAATAGTGAATCCATATTTAGTTTTGGAAACACCGAACGATTTGAAAATTTTTGTCTACGAATTTTTTTTTTGATTTTCGTGTTGTGATTTTTATGGAGAGAGAGAGAGAGACAGACATAGTTAGTTCGACAGACGGCCGATTAGGTGATGTTCCATTAGCCAGGTGAGCCGTTTTACCCTGGGAAACAAGCACTGGAGCGATCCTCCAATACTCACGGAAGGTGACGAATCTGTTTTAAGGGGACTATGATATCACAAGACTCAGTTTAGTAATATATATTTGATTTTCAAATTTATGTTGTAATTCTATTTTGTAATATTTGGTTATCAATTTAATGGAATTATTTTTTAGAAATGGAATCCGATCAACTTATTCGCATATTTTTCCCTACAAATGATAATCACATAACAACAAATGCCAAAAATCTTGTGCCTAAAATTTGATTAGAAACAAAATTAAGCGTCAAGATTTTTGAGACTTGTGTGTTGGTTTTGCTTGTTTGGGAAATTTTTTCCCAAACAAGTTTTTGGAACAAGTTTTCCAAATATTTTTACTTTTTTCCCAAATAACTTCATTTCTCTATAAAAGAAGAGAGAGAGAGAAATACCTCGAAAACGTCAAAAAAATTTTAACTCCCAAATTTTTTCTAAAACACTTATACTAAACAACATTTCAAAAAAATATTTCAAAAAAAATTTCAAAAACACTCACAACGAACACACTTTGGAGTTTGTGATGTGATTGAAATACATCAATACCTGCCATGCTCTTAATTAGGTATTGCAAGAGGAGTAAGGGCTACCTTCCTTATTAATAAGTTTTGTCTCTATTTAAATTTATTTTACATTTGTTATTTTGGTTTTAAATCTTTATAGATTATTGGTCTATTTTGATGAGACAAATTTAAAAAATATAAAATTATATTTAAAAATTAAAAAAATACTAAAGACGACAAATAAGTAAAAAAAAAAATATTTTGGATTATTTTTGTCTTTTATAAATTTTTTTCAAATATAGTCCATTATTTATAACTTTTTTAAAATCTCTCGGCGAGATGAACTAATAATCTACAAAAAGTTAACAAAAAACAAAAAATTACAAAACAAATTTATATAAGGATGAAAAAATAATCAAATAATCATGTTAGGCTAACTCAGGCTGGGATATTTATGAGAAATTTGTTATACATATTGAAATAGATCTTAGGTATGAAGAGCCTATTTGATTTGACCAAACTACTGAATTATTAAATTATTTGATTATGAAACAAATAGTAGAATTTATTTTAATTTACTCCATTTAAACTAAATTATTTTAGGTGTTTGACCAAAATAAACATTTGTCTCCCTTTGATTTAGGAGAGAAAATAAACTTGTAAAAACGAGTACGCTCCTCAATGTAAAAATATAATATACCATTCGGTAGATAAGTGAAGGACAATACCGTCATTTTCTACCATTCAATAATCACGAGAGACCCATGAGCCATGATGATGGGACTAGGCATTGAACTTAATAATTTAGTTAAAATATAACTTTTGGCCAAATAGGGCCTAACTATCGTTAGCATAAAGTTTATAGTTAAAATATGAATTTCATTATCTTATATGTTAAAAAAATTACATATTGTTTAAATTCAGACTAAGATAGTAAATCACACATTATTGAAAAAGAAAGATAAAGTCGGTATATTTTTGTCGTAGTCTGACGTGACGTAGTGATGATATCAGTGATGTTATTACTGATTATGATTATCTAACAAATTTATTATGAATTTAGTCCAAAAATAGAGATGTTGTCACCGGATACAATTATCTAACAATTTTATATTAGTTTCAATGTCTAAAGACACCGTAGACTACAAAAATAATGTCAAACTATATATACGTACGTAACAACTTAACTCATTCATGACATCAAATGCATGTGTACATACATTTATGTCTATTCTTATTATTATGTTATGGCTTTTCAACCCGTGCATAGCATGAATTCGTGCTAGTAGTATACATATCATAATGTCAAGTAGTTTTTCACGAGGATGGTTCTGATTGTGACACATGATATTCTAAATAACCCTTTTTATGTGGGTGTTTGAGAGTGATTCTGGAGGTATTTTTGAAAATTTGAGATTCTTATTCTGAGATTTTTTAAGTGTTTGGAAAGTTGATTTTGGAATTCTAGGCTGTGTTCGGTTATGGTTTTGAGAGATTTTCTCTCAAACAATTTCTGGAACCAGTTTCTGAAACAGTTTCAGAAACAGTTTCTGAAACATTCTCCCAGACAACTTTTTCTCTCTATAAAAGAAAAAGTTTCAGAAACAGTTTCAGAAACAGTTTCTGAAACAGTTTCTGAGACACTTATAACCAAACAACGTCTCAGAGACATGTTTCTAAAACTACTTCAAAAACACCCTAAAACGAACACACCCTAGCTAATTACGAGATTCTCAAAATAAGTCTTTAAAGCCGCAATCTCAAAAGTATGTTCAGAGCTACTTTTGAGATTCTGATTGTGAATTTTGAAATTTTGTTACTATTTTACTCACAATTGCTTATCCACAATCTAATAATCAGATTATACTACCAAACACTTTACATATTCATAATCTATTTTACACAATTCTACTAAATATTTTACAGATTCTGATTATGAACTTTTAGAATTTAAAATGTCAGAATCAGAATCTCAAAATTTAAAAACACCTCTAAAAATTCCTCCCAAACACCCTCTATATATGTAATGGAGACAATTAACTAAGCAATTCCGATTTTAAACAAATCTAATAGTTTAAGGAGTTACTTAACAAAATTTGTAGATAAAATAATCAATCATCTAATCTTAAATTAAAAATAGATTTCAATCAATAAATTCTACAAAGGAAAACAGGACATGGACTTCGAGTGAAATACATACATATACATATACATATATACACATATATAGAGAGAGAGAGCAATATTTTTATTCATCCTCACTAAAAATGAAAGTACTCTTACCCGCAGTTGGTGAGGTATATTATAGGTCTCACTTTGATAATTAAAATTATTTATTTTATAACTCAATCTGATATCGGTAAGTACTTAATTCAAAAATCTAAATGTACAAAGTTGATTAGAGGAAAATTAAAATTTTTAATTAATTACTTATCAATATATGTGATATATTATTTTTTATAAGAAGATAGACCTACATGGAATTTTCATCTTATGGTCAATAATTTTTTTTTTTTGTATCTTTCTTTTTATCATGGGTAGAGGAATGATGAAATTTGAAGAAATGCATCTTTTTATTTAAAAAATTACTCTCCTAATAAATTACTTTTTGCATAATGTATGATCTTGGACATCGAAGCGACACTCGCAATTTGCCTAATTAATTATGGGTAAGGGCAATGCCAAAGGGTTTCCAAGTGGAGATTGACACGAGTTTTAAATTCGGACATCCTGATGTCGAACCTTGTCGAACCACAAATTTTGGGGCTACTGGAAGTTTTTTCAATCGTTAACTTCAAGAGATCCCAAGAACTAGTTGGCAGCAGATGGATATAAGACATACTTCAAGCTGACCAGATACCTTGGTTATTAAAAAAAAATTATTGGTAAGGTTTGTTGAGGATGAATTCTCATGATAATATCAATATTTTATTGAACTTTAAGACTATTTAATTTAATATAAATTAATAAATAAACAAACCTTATATCTAACTGCTAACCCTTAAATTATGGATGCACCAAGGAAGGACATGTACCCTAAATATATATATAAATCAAGTGCATGGAACAAGATACGAAGGTCGTGCAATATTTGAATTAGAAAATTGAAGAAACCCCATTGTCTATCGTAATTAAATGAATATATTGTCACATGTTTATTTTTAAGTTATAATATTCCGTGCATCGCACATGTATGCTGCAGTTATAATTATTTAAAAAATCCCTTATGATGGGCAGTGTCAGTCCCGACAATTTAGGTTGTTCAAATTCGACCTCAGTTTGGTTGCCCACTTAGTATTAATAATAATTTTTTCGATGAATTTTTTTTATATTTATAATAAAAAAATTTTGCCCCAAGGCGAGGGATTACCTGAGGTCAGAGAGTTGCGGGACTTATCCCGAGACCGACCCTGACGATGGGCATTGTATATTTGAAAGGGTTGTGCCTACTGTGGTAATTAATAATATTTTACAGAGAGATTTTTATATTAGGTACTTTGATAGAGATTGTTCTCAAAGCTTCCAAACCTTAATGCCAATTTCTTTAATTTTCTTAATGAGTAAATATTATTCTTTGGGCAAATTCTTTTTTGGGATTTCTATTGTAGGTTTCTCTCAATAAAATCGATTTCCAAAGAGTGCAAGGATCAATTTATTTATTTATTTTTTAATTTTGTCTGTCCATGAAGTCCTATTGTTTTAACAATTTATAACATTTGATTTCTTGAAGAAAAAAACTTGAGAAATCAATTTGAATGGTTAAAATTGAAAGAAAAATATATTCTTCTTGTACATTTTTTAATGCTAGTTTATAATCAAGAATTATCAACCATATTTGGGATATATACATACTAGGAGTTTTTACCAGGGCTATGATATTTTCATCTAAATGCTTTAGTCGAGGTATTCAGCTAGTTTTAAAATTACGTAACCCCAATTTAATGTTGACTAATTTTCGAAATCCAAAATTAACAACTGGATAAATTTTCAATGACTCTTAGAAATTGGTTCTGGTGGAATTCGACCTTATGATCTCAGAGGACAAGTTTCTTAGTCATCTTCTCTCTTTCCACTTAACCAACCAAGGGCTGTTTTCATGATCTAAATTCTTTTTTTATATAGTCGAGGTATCCAGCTGGCTTAGAATTACGTACCCCCAACTTAATGCCGAGTTATTCTCGGGGCCTGAAATTGACGACCAGACAAATCTTCGGTAACTCCTAGAGATTGGTTCTGTTAGAATTTCACCTTGTGACCTTGAAGGACAAATTTTTTCTTAGTCCCCCTCTCTCTTTTCACTGAACTGACCAGGGGTTGTTTTCATTTATATTCTTAAGTGGTACAATTTAAATTAAGAAAACATTTGTGTTGGCAACAACAATAATAATACCTAGGATTTGGGCCCCCTAGAATTAAGCTTTAATTTCTTGGCACGTGCGTCATGTGCACCATTAATTTAATGATGGAATACAACATTTGCATATGAGATTATCCTCAGCTGCAACATGTATCTATATATCCCTCTGAGTTCTGTCAGATATATATATATATATATATATATATATATATATATATATATTTATTTATTTATTTAATTATAACTATAACTATAACTTGACTTGACTTGATATATCTAATACTGAGTAAGCTTTTAATAAGGGATCCCTCATTTTGCTAAAATGAAAACCTCTTATTTCTTGATCAAATTTTGATAATCCGAACCGTTCAATGTGTTGAAAACATGTTTTAAGGTATACATAGAATAAAAAAATAAGGATAAAAATATAGGGGTACATAGTGTGATTCTACTAGAATCGATGGGGTGTTTCTAAAATTTATCCTTAATTTAATGATGGACTATAACAATTGCATATGAGAGTATCCTCAGCTGCAACATATATCTATATTGTATCCTTCTGAGTTCTATCATATATATATATATATATATATATATATATATATATATATATATATATATTGGCTTATCATAAGAGAAAGTCTAAAGATCTAGAAAAGATTTCCTAGAAATGTCTTAGAATTTAAAATGAATGGTATAAATTTACTTAAGTGTGTAAGCTTTTAAAATTCAAATGAATCTTAACCTTTAATTTCAAATTCAGGGATGCTTTGAAAAAAAAATTCTGAGACTGTAATACTCAAACTCCACTTGTAGAACAAGAATTTTAATTTTCTAGTGGAATTTAATTGACACTTTTCGAAGTCTGTATGAAAATTAGGTAAGTTTATTTGAAAACAAATAGTGTCGTTATACCGAATAAGTGCGTGGCTATACACACGCGCTGGTAAATATCGGGGTTGTACAGTTATGTGAGAAAATTATAATTATTATTTGGTGAAATACCAAATAATTTTTCCAACAAGTGTGTGATTAATATGATTTTTTTTATATGAAATAGTACAAAATATTATAAATAGAGATTAGAAGATGAATGACTCGAACTATAATTAAAAAGAGATCTATCATGACCTCCCTATCTCGCTACTTGATATTTAAACGTTTTTATATGGGAGGTTTTGTCCGACAGGACGACCCATGACATTTTGGGGGGTTCAAACTTTTCGAGTAAAAAATAATCAACAAATCAATTTAAAAAATTAGAGTCATAATTAAATAAAATTTCAGAAGTAGTAATTATTATTATAAAAACTCAAAAATATCACTCGAATATCACTTTTCTTACATTTTTAACAACAAAAGTATACAGTAGTTACGCTAATTTAATCAACATTTCCCATAATTTATTTTTTGATAAATATCATATCTAATTAATATATTTAATCGTTCTTATGACGTGATTGGGGCCTCCTAATTTTAAACAAAAAATTTACCAAGACAAATGGAGTATTCTTGGATCCTTTAAATAAATTGGAGGGTCCAAAATACCTTACCCTCGTATCTATATTATCTATACCAAAAATAATAATTTAAGCAAACATGATATACGTTTTAAAAAAATTGATAGCACTGTAACGACCCACTCCCGCCTTGTACAATACTGTCCGCTTTTGTCGCCTAAACCCCATGGACTTCCCAGTAGGTCGCCCATCCCAAGATTGCTCCAGGGTGAGCACGCTTAACTGTGAAGTTCCATTTGGTATTGGCGCCATCACGGCTTTAAAAGGCCTTGTACAAGGAAGGTTCATAATCTTATAAATACTACCGAACTTACATCCACCAAGCGATGTGAGACTCTTGACCACCCATCCGGACGTCCCACTGAGACTCCATCTCTTGGACGCCGGCCTCACAGCTAGCACCACGGCCTGGCTGGGGTGTCACAATCTCCCCCACTTAGGAATACACGTCCTCGTGTGGGGCCGAGATTTCCCACATTTCCGATTGGTGCAGGCTCTGATACCATTTGTAACGACCCGCTCCCGCCTTATACAATACTGTCCGCTTTTGTCGCCTAAACCCCATGGACTTCCCAGTAGGTCACCCATCCCAAGATTGCTCCAGGGTGAGCACGCTTAACTATGAAGTTCCATTTGGTGTTGGCGCCATCACGACTTTAAAAGGCCTTGTACAAGGAAGGTTCATAATCTTATAAATACTACCGAACTTACATCCACCAAGCGATGTGGGACCCTTGACCACCCATCCGGACGTCCCACTGAGACTCCATCTCTTGGACGCCGGCCTCACAGCTGGCACCACGGCCTGGCTGGGGTGTCACAGCACAGTATTTTTGTGTACGAGTATGTTGTTGATCAGAATGATATATTTAGACTTTAGAGATCTAAAACAGATGGTTAGAGAATTACATATTTTTATTTATTGATCTCATCAAAGAAGCTTATTATATAATATTAATATTTTGGTATTTAGTTATTTATTATCCGTTGAGATCCACACAAATAAATAAGGATAAATTATGTCAATGGTTCCTAAAGTATTTATTTTGTGTCACTTTGGTCCCTTTTGTATCAATTTTCCCAGTTTCATCCTATATGTTTCTGATTTATGTTAATGTAGTTTTTCCAAATTACAATGTTACTTTATAAGTTCGTACAATTTTACCTAAGATGTTTATTTATCCTTGAATTATCTGCGATAGTAGATTTATTATTGCTATTTAAAATTCAACTTTTTTTAGTATTTTCCCATGAATGTGCTACCGAAAATTTCACCGTCTATGTATAATTATTCCTCTATAATATTATATTGTAATGTTCTAAGATATCATTTTTGCTTTTGCTTCTTTATTGTTTTCATAAAATATTTCTAGTTCATTTGATATAGAACTTATTTTAAAATTAAACTAAGTCCATAGGGTGGGGGGAGTATTAATATTTTTGCAAAGTGTTTGAGGTGAAAAATTTTGTTTGGCGAATAGAATTAATATTTTTTATCTTGCATATTAGATTTTTGGTGACAGAGTAAATTTGTGTGCTTGATCATATTTGAGGGAAGTATTCAGAAGTAAAAATTTTATCCACGCACAAATGTCTGTGGAAAAATTTCAACCACATGACTACAAAAGCAACACACAATGTATAGATTCTGAGCAATTAGTACGTTAGTTGAAAAGCGGCATAATAATGGATGCAAAACCCCACCCCTGCCCTCACAGAGAGAAGGCCTAAAGGGATAAGAAAACGCCTTGTTCTCACATAAATGATCGATCTAAGATGACGGAAATGTAACTCCCCTATCTCTCTGCAATTTAAATGATAAAATCATTTTAAAATAACTTGTTAGGTATTTCAATATTTAAAAAAAATATTGAAACGAATCAAAGTCATATTAATTGCAAAAATAAAAATTTGAGTCAAATCTAAAATAATTTACCAAAATACCCTTACAGAGGTTTGCGTACGATTTTCACGGATCCAATCTATGTACAAAATGATATGGCCCCTCGAGGAGGAACCGTTTTGGTTATGGCAACCAAGGACCGACGAAGATGGCGAGAAAAAGAAGACACAAGTGAACGTTGTAGTTATCATTGAGAGTTCAGCCATCTCACCGAGAACTGCAAGGTGTTTAAAAAAGTTCCTTAAAAAGCTTGTGAGCCAAACATCTCAAGAAATACATTATCAAGTCCGGAAAGAACAATGCTGCACAGAAGAATAATTTATGTGTTTGATTATTTCAATGATGCCAAGGATCTGTCGAGAAATACCCATGTCATCTATGAAATGATCCAGTCGACCAGCAAGAACGAGACAAAGGTGCAAAGGCACAAACCAGGGCACGAATACCATGTACGTCAACTTTGGCAAAAATAACCAAAGTTGTAGGATGGACCAATTGTAATGAGATTTCCTTTCACTGAGAATTAAGGATCTTGAAGGCGTCAACTATCTCATAATGATACATCGGTGATTACATTTAACATCACATACAGACAGAGATCTTAATTAATTAAAACAATTTAATTTTATTCACATTTCACCACATGATTAAGTTTTCAAGACTCAACGGTATTAAATGTATTCGGAGAAACAAAACAAAGAGAAATTGCTTTGTGACTCCCATCAAACACAAGCCGTACATTTACATAGCAGATAAAAATTTACTAAAGTACCAAACCAGTCAGTCTTGGAGGACGTGGAAGAAATACAGCCATACGTATATTTTATTGTATAGTCAACTTCTTAATCATTTACATCTGTGTGAATCATTTGGGTGTTACTGGTGCTATTTCTTTGGGAAAAAAACACATTTTCCTCATGGAAATTATAAAAAAAAACAAACACCATGAAAAATGCGACAAAATTAAGGATTCCAGCTACAATTTACTGTTCCTGTCTCTTCATATTGATTCTTTTGATTTTTTTTTTGACATTTTCAAAAAAAAAATATTCATTAATAATGCTACTGACATTATATTTTTGATCTTATATTTTACTTCATAGTGAGATTGGAGAAGATGGGTGGCTTGTGTTTGAGAGAGAGAGAGAGAGAGAGAAGATAAAGAGAAAGAAAAAGTGTCAGCTCAGCATGAATTAAAACATTAGGTAAAAAATATAGTGTTAATAGCATTATTGTTTCTGATATTACCTTTTAATTCCCACTTTATAAATAATTTCTACTTGTTTGTGAGGATTAACAGTTTTTATTAACTTTCTGAAAATGATATGTTTTAAAAATTAAAAAATAGAACAGAAGAATAACATTATCAGACGAATTACTTGGAAAAAAATATAAACTAAATGTTAAAAAAGTTCAAAAAAATAAACATAATTTTTAAATATATTTTAATTTTTAAATTATTTTTGTTTTTAGTAATTTTTTTAAGTTTCTGGCTTTTAAAGTTTCCTCAATAAGATGAATAAATAATTTTAAAATTTAACACAAAACTATAAACACGAATTCTTTCAAAATAATAATATAACAAATTTAGTGATGCCAACCCAACTATTTTTTTATACACGAATTTTTTCACCCCACAACTATTTACTTTTTTTGCCCTTTCTGAAATCAAAAGTGTTACATACACATCATTTTTACACATTATTTTTACACATTATTTAAAACTACTTCTTTTTGTATTGAGGAAGACCCAAATATATTTTGAGCAATATGGGTTAAAAACAAATATGATTTTTTCTCAATACAAAACGACGTAGTTTTAAGTGATGCGTAAAAATGTGTGTATATCATTTTTGTTCTGAAATTACCCACCAACTGAATTCTTTGATTAATGCCACGTGTCACCAACCCAACGGTGACCTTCTTACCCCACTCTAATTTTGTCCTAATGCATGGGCCTTCATCTTAAAAGGACATCACATATTCACATGTATCGTATTAGAGAGAGAGAGAGAGGAGAGAGGAGGGCGGAGGAAATCAGGGTAGCAAGAAGGAGAGGTCAGGATTTCCCACCAATCCATAAAAGAGACTAAAACCAAAACCCTTATCCTATCTTCTTCAAAATCTCCTTACAAATTTTCCTCCGCTTTCTATCTCTAAAAGCCCCTCTTCGTTTGAACCCCCCCTCCTTTTCATTCCCCTTCTTCCCTCTGTTTCTCTCTGCCTCTCTCTCTCTCCTTTTTCCATGGT
Organism: Arctostaphylos glauca; assembly: GCA_019985065.2. NCBI lineage: Eukaryota > Viridiplantae > Streptophyta > Magnoliopsida > Ericales > Ericaceae > Arctostaphylos > Arctostaphylos glauca. Next base: position 4,645,801 of record JAHSPW020000003.1, read on the forward strand.
TCACTGTTTCTTCACCATCACCATTGGCTTGGCTTAATATTCTTTAATCTTACTGATATTTAGATATGATATATGAACTGGGTCTTTGAATTTGCCTCCAGAAAACCCCTTCAAACCAAAAAAACAGAGGAGAAAAACCAGAAAAATGGCCCCCAAATCAGGCAGAGCTAAGGGCAATAAAGCTAAGGCTGAGAAGAAGAAGAAAGAAGAGAAAGGTCAGGCACCCACTTCCACACACACAGACACACAGACACACACATACATACATACATACATCTGTATTTTATGTTTTTTCCTATTTATTTTACTGTATCTAAGTGAGATATTATTCCATTTTTTCGTCAATTTGCAGTTGTACCTAATGTTCTTGACATTACTGTCATCACACCATATGAAACACAAGTTGTTCTCAAGGTATTAATTTTTTTCCCATGATTTTTTTTAATGGAGAAATTATCATTTATTGTTGTTAATTTATTAAAAATTTTAATTAACTGCTTGATTAATATCTTTTTTTTCTTCCTGAAATTAAGGGTATCTCAACTGACAAGATTGTTGATGTGAGGAAATTACTAGCAGTCAATGTAGAAACATGCCACCTCACTAACTATTCTTTAACCCATGAGGTAATTTTTCTCATTTTTTTTTAATTTCCCAATACAAAATATTCAATTTTCCTTTTTCCCTTAACCATATATAATTTCCAATATTTTCTATTAAAAATATCTTTTTTGGTACAGGTTAAAGGTCAGAGGTTGAATGATAGGTTGGAGGTTGTTCCACTGAAGCCATGTTTGCTGAGGATGGTTGAAGGTAGGTTATGTCATGCACCTATATATATACATATCTATATATATAATATATATATATATATATGTATGTATGTATCTAATATACAACCACATCCCACAGGCTTGTGGGTCTTTTGCCATTAATATTGTTTTGTTTTTCAATGGAAGTTATTTAATTTCGTCCTAACTTATTTATTTACGTAATCTACAGGATTATTTGTTTAAACAGGTATGAACATCGAATTGAATTAAATATACAAAGGGATTATGTCTCTATTGTTTGATTAAGATCCTTACTATTCGAGTTCAATATGCATAGGACATATAATAGTACAAAGTGCAAGATATACTATTATTAATCCCGTAACTATTAATCTGGTTGTCTTATATAACACTACATGAGAGGTGGTATTATATAATCTAGATGTTTGCGATTACATCCCATTTCATTCAATAATCATAAATGATGATTTTTTACTCTTTGCGGGTCAAAAAGACCCTGTTTTTACACAAAAAGTGCAGCATTTTAAGTGCCGACAATAATGTTGTTTTGGCTCGCAGCATGTTCGGCACTCTGCACAATAAGTACTACTTCGTGTCGTAGTTTCGCAATTCTATCTTAAAATATTATTTATGAGTCGTGGCATATGAAACTATTATTCTTTCGCTATTAACCTCGTTAAATAAATGCGACTTACGAAACTACATATTCTTTATTATTGATCTCATCAAACAAGCTTATTATATAATATGTATTATTTTGTTCAAAACTATCGAATAATTATTAAACTTAAATATTCTAAAGGTCTAAAAAAAAGAGTGACGTTTGGTATTTAATTATGGATTATCCGTTGAGATTTCACTCTTGGTATTTAATTATTTATTATCCGTTGAGATTTTACTCTTGGTATTTAGTTATTTATTAGCCGTTGAGATCCAAACAAATAAATAAGGATAAATCATGTCAATGGTTCCTAAAGTATTTATTTTGTGTCACTTTGGTCCCTTATGTATCAATTTTCCCAATCTCATCCCTATATGTTTCTGATTTGTGTTAATGTATTTGTTTGAGGGGCTTGAGTGAAGTTCTCTTAAATTTCTTTATATTATACTTAAGATGTTTAATTGTCCTTGAATATATATCTGTGATCTTAGATTTATTATTGCTATTTGAAATTTGACTTTTTCGAGTATTTCGTCATGAATGCGCTACCAAAAACTTCACTATATGTGTGTATTTATTCTTCTGTACTATCATATTGTAATGTTCTAAGATATCATTTTCGCTTTTGCTTTTTTTGTTGTTGTTATAAACTATTTCTAAGTCATTTGACATAGAACTTATTTTTAAACTAAGCCAAGTCTATTGGGTAGGTGATTGAGGGGGAGGAGAAGGGGTATTTGTTTGGTGAATAGAATTAATATTTCTATGACGTATTTGAGGTGAACAAATAAAGAGTTGTAATTAATTATTGCTTTTGATAAAATGGGAATCCTTTTGTGCAGTGTGCATAGTACGTGTGATGCGCATCAAAATAACGTCGTTTTAATGTACAAAAAACTGCTCCAACACTGCCTGAATACCCCTCGACTGTTTGGACAATTTTTTTTACATCAACATGATATTATTTTAACGTACAATATATTCGATTATGCGCAATGTACAACAGAGTCTCCGAGGCTGCATTTGATATAGTACCCATTTACAGTAGCAAATCTGTCCTATTCAAACATATATCTATATGTCTATATATATACACTACAGATTTAACTTTGATGCCGTATAAGACAGTTGTTTATTATTAGATTACACTGTCTTAGCAATTAGAGTGATTATTTTAATAACAGCTTAAGGCTAGACCCATTGCACGTTGTTTTATTTTAATAACAGCTTAGTTTAATTGGAAAATGCTAACTACTAGTTATTAGACAATGAATAATACATAAAAAGTGTATTAATATTCATAAACTGTGTATTGATATCGTTAATATACATAGATATCCATAAAGTATATGTTAATATTTATATTTATTTGTTTTTATATGTATATTATTCACCGTCTATTCCGTCTAATAGACGGTGATTAGTAAAATCCTATCTAATGGATACCCACTGTGTTATTTTAGCACGGTTCCCTATCAACTAGAAAAAGGGGTTGGTTGTTGTAAAGATACCCTACACGCTTACCATATAATATACAAAAAAATCTATGGACACATACTTTCGTGCACTGATTTGGACGAATTTGAGAGTCTTGTTGTATATTATATACATGGTGTGTTATGCGTCAAAATAATATCGTATTGATGCTCAAAATACTGACCGAATAATTTTCGGACAGTATTTTATAAGTCAAAATTATGTCATTTTAGCGCACAACACGCCTTGTTGTGCATCATGCACAGTAGGATCTCTCATTCCAATTTGTTATGCGTCATGCACAACAGGATTCCTCATTCCAATCTGAACATAAATGTATTTAGAACTCTTAAATGCATTTGGTGCCTGCATTATTTCAAGAATTTTACGTTCATCTAACGGTTTTGAGATCTATGCACGAATAGTGTGTTCCTAGTTCGTGGGATGTACTCTACACCAAAATATTTAAAAAATTATAAAATTTCAGTTTAACATTAAGATAGAAGGTTTGAAAATTAGTGGAAGTTTGAAGGTTTTTTTTATGGGCAGAAAGAAGAAATATTAGTGCTCACGTGAATTTTTGTGTGAATTTTTAATTCTTTATCGTGTGTTATACACGTCTTTAGCTAGTATATAATATAAATAATTAAATAGATATTTAAAATTATTCAATATAATACTGTTTGAAAAATAATAATAATTTTACGTTAAATGCTCGACAAGCTAGTATATTAACGACACAAAAATTTATTGAAAGATTATAGATCCATTAATTATTGTTGTTTGGTACATAAATGTTCGTGCACTTATACCTGCTCTAGTTGAATCAAGTGGGGACAACTTATAATTAAAAGGGTTAGCTAATTTTAATATTAGTTTCAACGATATGCCTAAAAATTGATGTTGCCCTAATTGGTGGGCAAGAGCTAGGAATTCACATGCTACTTTATAGTAGGGAAGGTCATATTTTGTTGCTATAAAATTTCAAGTTTTATAATTATTAAATATAATTTACACATTTAATATTAAATTACTACTCGGTAAGAGTTTTTCTTGCTTACGTGCATAGTATGAGTATAATAACGTTTGTGCTGGAGAAAAATTGCCAATGTATTATTTTACTAATTATTCTATCGAGAAATTTGGTCAGACAATGTGCAGTTGGTAAACAATGATCGATATTTTTAGCAAGGTACAGAATATATCGTCGAATATTCAATGTGAGTCTACAGAATTATCTAACTTCTTGTATAGTTGTAAAATTATTCCCCTACTTTTATAATATTGACTTTTTTAAAGATTATTTGAACAAAAAAAACTCTGTCCAGTTGAGTTAAATAGGGTACCTAGCTTATTTAAAAGACGAAATTACCCTCTTGGATCAACAAAACGAGTTCAAGTAAAGTTTGTTTCGAGGATATTTCTGTCATTGTACTTCTAAGTCAAACAAAATCTTATATTAAATGTGGTCAACACATACTAAAAATAATTTATTCCTCTCTCCCTGCTTTTGTTTGTTGTGATTATATATTCCTCTATCATTGCTTAAATTGATTGATGTGAATTTCTCTCCTTGCTTAAATTTTATAAATTAATAAGAATTTCTCTCTTTAAGTATCAGAGAGGAATAAATTTAAAGGGAATTTCAAATATTTGAAATTAATTAATTTTTTTTCCAAAATTGGTGGTAGCATTTGAAATTAATTAATTTTTTTTCCAAAATTGAGTTTGCTACCACCATTCCACAACGTGGAAGTTAAAAATAAAGTTTCCACAATTTAATTAAAAAATGCATGAGAATAATTCAATTTAATTTAGCTATATTTGTATTATTATTATTTTTTATTAATCCGATTTTGTTGTTATTGTTATTTTTCCAATTTTCTTGAATTTTTTTAATCACTTTTTGCTTGGCACATGCGTAATCCGTAATTGCTTACATGCATTTTCAATGCCTATTTTGCCCCAAAACTCTGCGTTATTTACACAACTACCACTGACGTTGCAGAGGACTACACGGAACCGTCCCAATCGTTGGCGCACGTGCGGAGGCTGCTGGACATTGTTGCATGCACCACCCGATTCGCCAAACCCAAGGGCGGCGGGAGACCCACCAGCGGCGGCGGTGGCACCGCCGCAGCAGAAGGTCGAGCAAAGAAGATCAGGGCGCACCCTGTCACGACCGCGGGCCCACCCTCTCCTCCTTCCAATGGCGAAGTTCGACCGTCGGAGCCTTTGGCCTCGCCGGTTTCTGAGAGCTATGAAATGGCGGCGATTCATCCAATTCCAAAGCTCTCTGATTTCTACGAGTTCTTCTCTTTCTCTCACCTCTCTCCTCCGATCCTACGTGAGAATCTCTCTTTTTCATTTTTCTGTATTTCGTAAAAATCAAGATGGGAAAATGGGTCTCGTATAATGATCTCAAGCCTCTCTTTTTTCCCTCTGTCGCTATACAGATGTGAAGAGAGTGGAACAGGCCAGAGGGGAAGAAGGGCAGAATAGGGATTACTTCGAACTACAGGTTCTATTCTTTTCATTGATTGCTGATTATTTCCCCGTCTTTTTCTTGTTTGATAAAGACAGAATGGGAGAAACAAAAGATGTCCCTTTTGATCAATACAATGAAAATGACTGTAACCTAGTTGCATTTATATATGAAGTTAGGAGCCAATCTTCAATTGCACAATTTGCACTCAAAGTTAAAAACCAATCTTCTTTAAGTGAGTGTAATTTTGTTTGCCCGCTTTAGTTTCACTTCTGTACATTATGGTTGAATGTTTTTTCCTTTGGGACTAGACGGTGTATAACATACACATAGTGCCAAATAAATTCGAATATCGATATATATCTTACGGATAACAATGTATATTCATGGATATCAATACAAAGTTTACGAATATCGATACACTTTTTATACATTATCCACCACCTGGTGAGCCGTGGTTAGCATTTTCCTTTTCCTTTTCCTTTTCACTTAAAAGTAGTGAAACCAATAAGAGAGGTTTGTACTCCTCGACCGGTATTGATTTGGGTGAACTAACTCGCCTCTCTCTCTATATATTAATATGTTAGGGGTGTAAGTGAAAATCCTTAAATCAAGCCGTACCAAAAAACCGAACGAATTGATAGTTCGGTCCAGTTTTCGAACTAGTTCAGTGCGGTCTGATCCGGTTTGGTTTACTTTTCAAATGTTTAGTTCCGTTTCGATTTTATGATCTTAATAATCAGACCAAATCGAAACTAAAATGGGCCTTGTATTTTTTCCTTTGAACTTGTGAATTTGTCAAAAACTTTATTTTGAATGAGTTACGATCAATTTGCTACTAGATGGTTACTCATATGTTTTACATTGTAAATACTTGTGTACAAGTTAATAATTTGTTTTTACATCAAGCCCAGTCATGTCCCAGATTTTTATTTGTGAACTAAAAATTTAATTTTTTTGCTACATTGGACTTGGCCCTTTCGTGGCCCACCAAACCGGAAAACCAAAGAAACCATTCCAAACTGGGCTCAGTTAGTTTGGTTCGGTTCTGCTTTCTAAATTCCTAAACCGAGAACCCCGGTTCGGTCAGAGTTCCCCCTGCCAAACCGGACCAATTACACCCCTACCTTATATGCACAATGTGTGACATAACAGGAAAACTTGTCAATGTTGAAAAATGCATTACTATTGGCAGTTGTTTTCTTCTTTTTCTGCATTATGATGCTTAAACTTAGAACCATGATCTCCTACTGCCTTAGTTTCTTTACAAGTGACACTTACCTTCTATGTCCATTTTTTCCCTCTCCTGCATAACTAACTGGATAATCATCTGCTTCACTTGTGCAGATTAAGATCTGCAATGGGAAGCTAATCCAAGTGGTTGCATCTGTAAAAGGGTTCTACACTAGGGGAAAGCAATATCTGCAAAGCCACTCCTTGGTGGATCTTCTGCAGCAGCTCAGCCGAGCTTTCGCCAATGCAAGTAGTTTTTAACTTTTCAGTTCATTTTCTTTCTTTTCTCTGGATGTCACATTCTCGCTTACCCTCCTGTTCTTAAACGAACATATAACTCCTCCATGGTACTTATTAATGGCACTGATAACCATCAATAGGAAAAAGCAACAGACCAAGAGTGAAGATCCAAATTGTTACACCGTATGCAACTTGTCAACGAATATGGGAGAGTGAAGCCATCAATTAAAAGCTGAACCCTCTTACTTTGTTATGCCATAAAAGACTTCAATTTGGTTTTTTCCTGTATGCTCTCTCTTCAAGCTGTAGTTTGTTGCAAGTTGACCCCAGTGGCTCTTGAATTAGTAGCTATGACCATCTCCAACATTAAGCGCCATTTACCTAGTAAAAGTACCCAAAAAATACAATTTGTATTTTGCATAGTCTCTTTTTATCCATGTGCTTCAACACTACTAGGCTTTTGCCTAGTCAAAATGCACAAAAAGGTAAAAATCAACACATATTTGGTGAGATGGTCGATGACGTGGCACTTTTTAATTGGTTAAGAAACTTTGCTTAGCCTTCGATGACTAGCTACATGTAGCTAGCCAAAATGCAAATAGGTACAACGCCTAGCTGTTTGGCTAGTCTATTGGAGATACAACGCAGTGCTGCTGCTAGCAAACATAGCCACCAGACCTCATTTGCCTAGCCTGGTGGAGTTGCTCTAATCATTTCGTGCTATGTGCAGGCATACGAGACCTTGATGAAAGCTTTTGTTGATCGCAATAAGGTGAGATGTTTTTCACTTGCATAAAGCATACCGAGGTACTTTATAATCACAAGAGTAGCTGTTAATAATCTTTTGGTTCTATTTTCTTTTCAGTTTGGTAACCTTCCATATGGTTTTCGTGCCAACACCTGGCTTGTCCCTCCACCTATTGTCGATTCTTCGTCAAATTTCCTACCCCTTGCACTGGAAGATGAGAATTGGGGCGGCAATGGTGGAGGCCAGGGAAGATGTGGACAATATGATTGTAGACCATGGGCCACAGAGTTTGCAATATTGGCAAGCCTTCCTTGCAAAACTGAGGAGGAGAGGGTTGTCCGAGACCGAAAAGCATTTTTACTTCATAACCTATTTGTTGATGTTGCAATATTTAAAGCTGTTTCAGCCATACGTCAAGTAATAGATTCCACTTCAAAGGCACAACAAGAGTCAATAAGTTTTCTGTCAGGCTCAATCTTGCATGAGAGTCGTGTGGGGGATTTGTCTACTACAGTACAGAGAGATGCGGCAGATGCAAGCTCGAAGTCTGAAGTAAAAGTTATTGGCAGCGAATCACCGAAGATGTCTGCTGTGGAAGTTGGTCAAAGGAACTTACTAAAAGGGTTAACTGCAGATGAGAGTGTAGTTGTTCGTGTAAGTATTTTATCCACTCTGCCGCACAGTTTTAATTTTCATTTGTTTGTGTAGGATTGTCTCAGTTAAAGTTGACATTTAGATGGCAAGGTTAAGCCACAACCACCTAACTCATCTTTTTTTGCTTTCAATTGCATTAGGATACCTGAGCTGAACAAGGGCCAGATAATAATAAATGGCCTGATTCTGTATCACATCTCTATTTTTACGTTCCAAACAAGATTTGGCTTCTGGTCACCCTATCGATGGCTCTCATCAAAAAAGTGTCATCCCAACTCGTTAAGGCTGTAATCAAATCTGTTGTTTGGTATAATTAGGGGATATGCTGTATAGAAATGGAAGGGCACATTAGCTATGTTGTTTATATCTTCCTTTCTGCTGAAATCAAAGTTTGTGTGGAGTTCTGGTCAAACTGTTTGTTGCATCAATCATTGTGTAAGGATAGGGTGTTATTCAGGTTGAGCTTCAGGAAATGGAAGAAGTGAAATAAGAATTGTTGCTGCTGAGTTCTCTGAAACTGTTGAAATACTTTTGTAGTGTCAGCTTGTGCCAGTTATTTACTTCGTTGATAATTTCCTGTTTCTGCACTTTCCTCACCAGGAGAGCTGAAGCAACATAGTTAACTTTTGCAGGATACAACGTCGTTGGGTGTTGTGGTCGTACGACATTGTGGATACACTGCAATTGTAAAGGTTGTTGGTGATGTGAAGAGGAAAAAGTTCATGGCTCAAGATATTGAAATTGATGATCAACCAGATGGAGGATCAAATTCTCTCAATATTAATAGGTCAGGATGCAAAATCCACACTTCCTCATGCAAAAAACATGTCTCTGTTGGGCTGTAATGATTCTACAGATATAAAAGTTTGTGCAAAAAATTAGATCTATGGAGTGGTTGTTGGGTTTTTCTACACCTCATATGGTCATAACCACGTATTCTGAAACTTTTAGGTAGTTCTTCACCTATTTTACATAGGGAATTCATTCTGGAAATGGGTTTGCCCTTCCGACAAGTCCCAGAGACCCTTTTGATTACAAAAACTGGTGTTTATTTTTGGAAAGCTCTTACTTGGCTGCCGATAGTCACACATCATATCATGTTGAGCTTTTAATTTCACATTGATAGCCTTTTACCAATCAGACCTGCAAAACTCGGATCAAATATCTCGCTGGGATTAATGAAGGATATTGGTGATTTGTGCTTCTTAAGTTAATGGAACCAGTCAGATTGTTTTATAACGTTGTATTATGGTAAAGTAAGGTGGACTAATGAGAACCGTTTTTGCAGCTTAAGGTTTTTGCTTCAGGAGTCATGCGCATCAGAATCATCTGAAAGGGGTCAATCACCCCAGTCTAAACTCAATGATCTTGAAACTTCAAGATGTGTGGCCCGCAGAGTGATTGAGGAGAGTTTGAGGAACTTAGATGAGGAGCCAGAGGCATTCGAACGGTCTATAAGATGGGAACTCGGTTCTTGTTGGGTACAGCATTTACAAAAGCTGGAAACGCCAAGTGATGACAATTCTAGGAAGTCTGAGCGTGATAGTAAGGCTGATTTGGAGGTTAAAGGACTTGGGAAGCAATTTAAAATGCTAAAGAAGAGGGAAAAGAAACCAGATGATGTAAGTAACATAGATGATAATGAAGAACCTGATTCCAGGACCAGCAGATTGAATGTTGGAAGCAGCATGGGGGAGCTAAACAATGGCGAGTCCAACAGTGAGGATGAGTTGAAGAAAGCTATTTCCGAAGAATCTTTCTTGCGGCTGAAAGAAACTGGAACGGGTCTTCATCTAAAGGTTGAAAAGAAACTCTCTTTGAATTCTGCCATCATCTTTTGATGTTCCACTCTATTAGTTATGTTAGTCTTGCTTTGTGCATAGATAATTTGAAAGGAAAATGGTCGTTGATTGCAATGTTAATTACCTAGTGAGTGGTGTGTCCTCGACTCCTCGTGGTTCTTGTTGCTACTTCTATTACTGTTGGTTATTTTTGTAGTGGTACTTATCTCATTATTTTTATACTTGTATACTCATTATTCAGTTTTTCTTCTTCTAACAGTCAGTTGATGAGCTCATCAAGATGGCAAAGAAGTATTATGATGAAGTTGCATTGCCTAAACTGGTAATAGTTTCTCTGATTCAGTTTGTGGACACTGGAAGTTCTTTGTAGGCCCATCACCAATTCATGAATTAAATCTGTTTACTTTGTTTAGGTAACAGACTTTGGATCGCTTGAACTTTCCCCCGTTGATGGGCGTACTCTTACTGACTTCATGCATTTGAGAGGGTTGCAGATGTGTTCTTTGGGTCGTGTGGTAAGATTCTCTCTCTCTCTCTCTCTAAGCTGAAATGCGCAGCCGAAGCACATCTTGTTTAGGAGTTTGGAATGTTGTTTCTGTTCTTGAGGGAAGGTGTTAGTGGTTGCTAGTTTGACCACTATTACTAAATGTTTGGGTAAGCTAGATACTATAAGAAGCATGATGTTGTACTAAGTAGTGTTCGAATTTGATCCAAACAATATGTAATAGCTATAGCTAGCTCTGATCTCATTCCGGAAACCAGGTTGAACTTGCTGAGAAGCTTCCTCATATACAATCACTTTGTATCCATGAGATGGTTACTCGAGCTTTCAAGCATGTACTTGAAGCGGTAATTGCATCCGTTGGTAATGTGGCAGACCTGTCCACAGCAATAGCCTCATGCTTGAATTTATTGCTTGGGAGCAGCGGAATCGAAGACAATGACTGTAACTTGGGGGATGATCACATTCTCAAATTGAAGTGGTTACAATCATTCCTAGCCAAAAGATTTGGATGGAGGCTAAACGATGAGTTTCAACATTTGAGGAAGTTATCGATTCTCCGAGGACTTTGCCATAAGGTACCACCATCTCCTTTATTGCTCACAATCCTGGTTTCATTAAATTGAGATCCTAATAATTTTGTTTTCACTTTAATCCAGGTTGGGTTGGAGTTGCTACCAAAAGACTACGATATGGATAGCCCAAACCCGTTTAAGAAATATGATATAATTGGCATTGTTCCTGTCTGTAAAGTACGTCTCTCTCTCTCTCTCTCTCTATCTCTCGTGATTTATGTGCTTTGCAATACGTAATGTATCTGAACTTTGATATACAGCATGTAGGGTGCTCCTCTGCTGATGGGCGGACCCTATTGGAATCATCCAAGATTGCGCTGGATAAAGGAAAGCTAGAAGATGCTGTAAACTATGGAACAAAGGTACAAAGGGCATCCAGTCTGTAGAGCTATTTAGTTCTTGTTCAGTAGTACAAAAATTGAGCTCATCTTTTTGTACCTCTGAATTTGAAGGCATTGGCAAAAATGATTGCTGTTTGTGGTCCCTATCATCGAACAACGGCGAGCGCGTACAGTCTATTAGCTGTTGTGCTTTATCACACTGGGGACTTTAATCAGGTACAACAATCTTCCATAATCTAATTGTGTATACTTAGAGATGGATCCCAGCAGTATTACCAAAGTAGTTACTTTTAAAAATACCTTATTTGTTATTCTTCAGTATTGAACAGTTTTCCGGATTTTTTTATACATTGTTGTTTTATGTACTTGAAGAATGGATAACCTCTCTAGTGGGTGAATTAATCTGTTAAAGTCGACACAGTGATTCAGAGGCTAATGAGGAAATAACTACATGGTTGTATTGACAAGAATGCAATAAAATGTAGAATGCCATGCTGAAGTGATTTACATTTCTATCTTGTCAAACCCACGGTGCATTACAGTATAATAGACGGTGAACTTAGAGCATTCACGTTCAAGTGCTGAAGACTAAGTAGAATGTTGTCTGATCAATTTATGAAAAAATTCTGTAGAGGTTCTTGGTTCCTAGGGTTGGATATTCATCCATTTGACCAACTGCGATCTGTTTTTAAACTAACATTACGTAGCAAGGTTGGTACACTTATCCTACTTCAACTTTCTTCTTTTCATAGGCAACAATATACCAACACAAGGCATTGGATATCAATGAGAGGGAACTTGGCCTTGACCACCCGGATACAATGAAAAGCTACGGAGATCTTTCCGTTTTCTACTATCGCCTACAGCACATTGAATTGGCTTTGAAGTGAGTTATTCATACATACATGTTCTTGTATTTGATTTGTCGAAACCAGTATTGGGGTTTAGCTACGTGAATCCTTTTCATTCTGCTCTATTTAGGGTAATAACATGAAATGCGTTCTACTACATGAGTTTTTTTCCTTTTTTGTGTTGGTCACATTCATCCTTTCGTGGAGTTAAGAGCACTCTTTTTTTCCACCATTATCTCTTTCCATTCATAGCCTTTGTTGACGTGATCTATGCTATTATTTTCGGCAGATATGTCAACCGTGCTTTGTTCCTCCTCCATTTTACATGTGGACTCTCACATCCAAACACAGCTGCAACTTACATAAATGTTGCTATGATGGAAGAGGGTATGGGAAATGTTCATGTTGCTCTCAGATACCTCCATGAAGCCCTAAAATGCAATAAAAGATTATTAGGGGCAGATCACATACAGGTCTCTCTCTCTCTCTCTCTCTCTCTCTCTCTCTGCGCGCGCGCTTACAAGTACATGAAAAGACATAAGACGAAATACGTGTTGAAAGTTAACTCTTGAAGCTCATCCATTTATCTGACAGACTGCTGCTAGCTATCATGCCATTGCTATAGCTCTCTCATTAATGGAAGCATATTCCCTCAGTGTGCAACATGAACAAACTACACTGCAGATTCTTCAAGCCAAGTTAGGACCTGAAGATCTTCGCACTCAGGTGACCATGCAATAAATCATAGTGCAACCTCTTGCTCTTTCTTTCGTGCTAGGGTGATATTCTGTTAAAGATTGACTGATGCAGATAGATTATGCCTTCCCCTAAATTTCTAAAATACAGGATGCTGCTGCGTGGCTTGAATATTTTGAGTCAAAAGCCATAGAGCAGCAAGAAGCAGCACGAAATGGAACTCCAAAGCCAGATGCATCCATAGCAAGCAAAGGCCACCTTAGGTACTGATATGGTATTCCCAAATTTCTTGTTTTTAAGCTGCAAGGTTATTTCTTGGACACAACAAAACGTTCACCTTCTTTTATTTTTCTTTTCTTTGCAGTGTATCAGATCTCCTTGACTACATAAGCCCTGATCAGGACTCCAAGGGAGGCGATGCACAGAGGAAGCGGCGTTCAAAGGTAATGAGAGAGTTCTCATAGTCTAAGGTTTTCTTTTTGCTCGGCATTATAGTCCAAGGCTCAACGGACTGAATCTGTCTTTAACTGGGGTCACGGTTAAACTATAAGGTTACCCAATGCTGAGGCTCCCTCTACCTTAGGGTCTAGTGAAGGGTTGGATATACGCTGTCGACTGTCGTACTCTCACAAGCTGGGAGGCTGTTTCCGTGACTCAAACCCATAACCAAATTTTGCTTTTAGCAAACTATTTACCCTAGTATCAGAATTTACGATTAAGCTGCATTTAGTTTGAGGATTCTGACTTTGTAAGGGAGAACAAATGAAGTTGAAATAAAATTTAGAGGAAGAATATTGACCTTTTTTTCCTTAAAAATCTTTGCAGAAATTCAGAAGCAAATGAGTCAGATATGGCCACTAAAAAGACAAAAATGTTAGCTGCAATTTGGACGGGAAAATACTCTGTTTTATTGTGTTGTCCCATGCAAATTTGCCAACTCTGCCGTCAGCTTTTGCACTCATTTGGTTTTCTGATTCTTTGAACATTGTCACATGAGTAGGGAATCGATATAACACTACATTGCATGGTACAACCCAATATCATTTCTACAGTTACATGAAAAGAGAAGAATCAGTATAATGCAAATAAACTTTTAACTTTTTTAAACTGTGGACATAACATATTTATTTCTAATTTTTACCCTTATTTGTAAGGTGTTGCAGGTTAGTGACAAATCCCAACAGTTGCAGCACGACGCAATGTGCGTTGATAGTGTGGTTCATATTGCAACAGAAGAGGATAAGCCTTTGACCAAAACAGCAGTCACCAACACACAGGAAGATAAGCCAGAACTGGTTCTTCCTAAAGAAACCGAGGGTCACAAGAGCACTACACAAGACCTCACAGATTTCAGTGCGAGTATCAAAGAGGAAATATCCGATGAAGGATGGCAAGAAGCCAACTCAAAAGTACGGTCTGGGAATGGCATTCATCGCAGGTTTAGCCGGAGACGTCCCAATCTTGCCAAGCTAAATACCAACCGTTCTGAATACTCTAATTTCACCGGCGGGAACTACAGAAAAGAGTTGACGGGACAGAAAGGCGTGCCAAAGACAAATTTGACAGAATCATCATCATTGAAGCATTCAAAGGCTCTTAGCTTGAATGCTGGAGGGGATTTGACTAAATTGCAGCGAAAAACTCCCCCTTCCAGAATTTCCTCAACCTCAGTTTCGAAAGTTTCCACTACCATGGCTTCGAAATCTGTTTCTTATAAAGAGGTAGCATTGGCGCCTCCAGGAACGGTAATAAAGCCTATGGTAGATAAAGTAGAAGAAATCTCTGAGGAAACTGATACACAAGTCGGGAATAGTGCCCCTCAGACAACAAATGAGAGTGAAACCACCATAGTTGTCATGGAAGAAGCAATGCCAGATCACGAAGACACAAAAGAAAGTAGCGGAAGTGGAAACGAGTTGGAAAATTCTGCCTCAGAAGAACTTGAAGCGATTCCATGCTCAGGCAATGAGGAAAAACCTGTTGAAACAAACGGGAGCAAGCTTTCGGCTGCTGCCCAACCATTCAGTCCGGGGACCTTTCCGTTGACTCAGCCGTTGAACTCCGTTCCTGCAACGAGTGTTTATGATGTAATAGCGAGCCAAGGCATGCTTGCAGATCCTGTTGGGTTCCCTCCAATCACTACTAGGGTACCCTGTGGGCCGAGATCACCTCTATATTATAGAACCGCCAACTCTTTCCGAATGAAACATGGGTTCTTGAAATACCAAGGCCCCATTGTGGAAAGAAGTGTCCCAAAAATCATGAACCCTAATGCACCAGAATTTGTGCCCGGAAGAGCTTGGCAAACGAATCCAGCAACTGAAGATTCAAAAGTTAAGAGTGATCCGAATTCTGATACCGAAGAGAAACTTCATGAAAAGGCCACTAATGAAGTTAAAGATGGAAGATCGAAGAAAAGTAGCCCGGATGCAGAGAAGTCAGAGCTAGCAAGGCAAATACTGCTTAGCTTCATTGTGAAATCTGTTCAAAACAATCTAGACCCTGCGAATGAGTCTGCAGTTAATAAAAAGAAGTTTGAGTATTCTGAAAACTCATCAGAAGCGGTTGCTAATGACAGTGCAATTATTAAGATTCTATGTGGGAATGAAGGTAAGGAGGAAATGGTTTCTGAAACTGTAAATAATGAGCAACAGAAAACATCAGATGGGAAGAAGAACAAGAATGGGGATGGTGAGGGATTTGTGGTTGTTACAAAGAGGAGAAGAAACCGACAGCAGTTTTCCAATGGCGTAAACGGGTTGTACAATCAGCAATCAATCTGTGCTTCAGTCCGTTGAACATGTTGGACGACGAAGGGGAGTTACACGTTTGGTCTTCACCGATGAATCTCGGTTCAGATTACGGCAAAGATCTCTTCAAGATGACAATTCTCTACCAATGTAGAAACGTCAAACGAACGGTTTTGCGGAGGGTGGGAGAGGGGAAAAGGCAATTCACCTTTTTTAACCAGATTTTGAGTGCATTCATTGAGATGGCAATTTGAGATGTTCAAATAATTCATGTAGAAAATGGGTGTTTTCTCTTGTGGAAAGGTTTTGCTTGTTTAATAAAAGTTTTAATTTTATGTACTCTCTGACTCATCTCTTCCCTTAGGCAATGGCAGAATCATTTTACCCATGTTAAAGATGCAAAAAGAAAGATACGAGAAATGGGGCCCCCATAAGTGGACGGTGGGATTGGTTCCCCGACGACTAGTCGGCAATGGGTTGAAGTAATTTCAAAGCCGGCCAAATACCTTGACTATTAAAAAAAAAAAAGATGCGAGAAAGTTGGAACAATAAATTTTTGTGGTTGTGGGCATAGAAAACGTTTCTTCCTTTTTGTTTTCCAAATTCAAGAACATAAGATAAAGTGCCTCAAAAGTTTTGATGGAAGGCATAGAGTACAAGTGACTTCTTAAACAGAAAGATTATGCTTGCAGAATATGTATGTTGTGGACAGGTTGAATTGGCATGAGAAATGAGTTAGTCATGAAGCACTACCTTTTGGATAAAGAATACACAAAAGAGAAAACAATCCCTTGCGTTTGGAAGAGGAAAATAAAGAGATGAATTTTGTAAGATGAACAATTCGAATTATTATATGTGTGGGGTTGCTAGATTTGTTAATTTGATTTGATATTTCTCTTGGATTCGATTAATACATGTCGTCTATGCTAGGAACAATTGGTTAGTAACACCTTGCTTATACCAACTAGAGAGTAGTCTGATACTTAAGTTAGAACAATGAGAAAGTATAAAAGTATTTGTGCTTTTATTGATTGTGTACATTTCTAAGTTCTACGTCCCTCTTTATATAAACGATTGTTTAGTTACAAAATCGATAGTGAAATTTGTCCGAAATTCTTTCCTGAATAATTGCGGATTCCATTATGAAATCCTTCAATAATTTTCGAATTTTCATTCCGGGTTCCTCCCCCAAACACCAAATCTCCCGCAAGTTCTCGGAATGACACATCGGCTCGAATCTCCCGTGGTTCTTTGAATGACACGTCGGTTCGATCCTTCCTCTGGCAATGTCACCAACCTGACTTGATATTCAACACTGGAACAAGGCCTAAAAAGTGTTAGGCTTCTAGTCCATCTAGACATGCCATCAGCTTCGCTCCTATCAGGATCCACTATTATCAGATAAAGTGAAGCGGTCCCCTTTTAGAAATGGAGATCACATGTTAGGTCACATATTTATGTCATTATTTTGAATTTTGAAATCTCACAATTTCATAATCTGAAAAGGTTAAGTACCCTTGCAGATGAAGCTGAACAAGCACAGCAGAATTAGAGTTCGAACTAAAAACTTAAGAAACACGCTTCTAGCAAATAAACGACAACAATAGCACAGTCCCCCGCTCAAGCTTATATAGAAGAATCGAAATGCTGCTAACGTTGCGCCCGTATGGAGCGAAGAAGGGGATATCGCAATTCGCCCGCTTTTCGCATGCCAGCCTTAGGACAGAGCAATCGACGAGAGCCATCATATAAACGATTGTCCTGTTGGGTCTGTCGCGCCTTTTCTAATCAGCTGTGCAGACTTTATCCTGCCGAATTTGATTTTGTTCACTCCCGGCGAACACTGCCTTTTCTCTTATTGGTTAAGAAAAAATTAGTTAATCTTACCATTATCAAAAAGTGTATTGCACATGTAAAACTTACACGCTCTCAACCAATAAGAATGAAGGTAATGTTCACCATCTTTCAAAGAGGGTAAACAAAATTACACTCTTATCCTGCCAGAAGAAAGGCCCCCAAAATTAGTTGATATCATATACCTGTTTTGAACGAATCGGGTCGAGCTGCTATTCTATTGTTGCTTGCTATTCAAAGAGTGAATTAGTGCTCAACTAGATTCGTTAGACCACTTTCGTAAGCAATCTTATCAATTAGTGTCCGCTTTTTTTCATTAAGTTTGACTAATTTTTTAAACGACCAATCTCATCATCTACAAAGGAAAGCTCAATATAAGTCACAAACTCACCAAACGCTGCCTATGACCAAACAAGAAATAATTAAACTCAGTCGACTACAATAATAATGTCATAGACTTTGGCAACAGCCAATTAAATGCCCTGTGAGTCTAGGACGAAATCTTACCGTTGTGCTATTACTGATCCAACGGTTGAATTTAATGCACCGAACAGAAGCAAGAACAACAGAAATCACATAAATGTGGACTGTACAAACTCACAACATGGGAAAGACGGAACGGTTTAATAGATAGATCCTGAGGTTTCTGACAAATACAAAACACCCCCTGAAGTTTCTAGAATTATTTTGATCTCTTTTATTTTTAAAAGTATTATGCTGTTTTTTTTCTTTCGTTAAGATCAAATAAACATCATTAATTAGGCTATTAAAATTTCAAACTTTTTTGACAAAATAAATTGTAAAATTAGTTTTATCAAGTTTGGCATAGTTTATGTTAAATATTTTAGATTTTTTAAAAATTAAAATTCAAACAAATTTCAAAACTCTATCCGAATTTTGACTTTAAACAATTTTCAAAAATTTTATATAGACTATTTCGTGCATGATAAAAATTATGTTCAAATTTATTTTATCAAAAAAATTTCAAACTCAAAAATTTTAATAATTTAATTAATGATATTTGATTTATTTTAACAATGTTAAAATAACTGCATAATAATTTTATTTTTAGTTTAAAAAATACTGTTCAAACTGCCAAACAGTGTTTTGTATGACAAAACAATATTACATTAAGGGTATATTCGGTTGAGTATTTCTGAAATAATTTTTAGAAAAAAAAACTCTGAGATATTGTTTGGTTTAAGTGTTTTAAAAAAAATCTGAGAGTTAAATTTTTTCGCCGTTTTTGAAATGTCTCTTTCTCTTTCTTCTTTTATAGAGAGATAAAATTGTTTAGAAAAAAATAAAAATATTTAGAAAAATTTTTCCAAAATTTTTTTTCAAATAAGCAACCAAACACACACTTTGCTGTACACATTACGACTCCATTGTAAAGGGAACCTTAGTTTCTCAAAGTTGTCCTAAATTATACTGGCCAAAATTAGGCCCATTTGGCCCAAAAATATTAATATTAATTTTACTGTCTTTTTATTGATTTTTCTGAGCAATTATCAAATCATGTTAGATTTTCTGTATTAATTATTATCTTAACAAATATAAAACATAAAAACAAAAAAATATGATAAAAGTTTCAAAACACTTACTAGGGATTTTGCACGAGAAAATTTCGTATTAATCATTCTCGTCATTCTTTTCGTTTAAAAAAAATTACTAAAAAACTACAGAAATTTTACTTAGCATCAAGTTATATTCACTATCTTAATAATTTATTCCAAAACCAAAATTGAGTAAACTCGAATGCTATTACAAATTGCTAACCACAAAACATGTCTATACTAGTAGTGCCCAAAATAAAAACCCATCAAAACCATCTCACTTCAACATGTTTCCTTCGAGTCTACAACATCGTTTCGACGCATAAAATATTCTTCGAAAGCTACTCGAACACTATCCAATGTTTTGACGATATCGTACGACCTCCCACTGAAGGCCCGCTATGCCAAAAGCGATAAAAACCCAGAACAGGGGATTTGCTGCATATGAAAAAAAAATAAGCCTACGAACACAAATCATTCGTGCATGGCCGAGAACAGACAAGTCTGGAACTGTTCAATACTCGTGAAGCTCGCATAATTATGGAAGACCACACGTAAATTTGTTAATTCCGAACACATCTGTTTCTGAAATTGAACGCGAATGATTTGTGTTCCTTTAATTTTTTCAGGAAAAAAATTGAACAGAACAAACACATTCCTCCATTTCAGTTAATTTCACACATGACAAATCAAACTCATAATAATCCATGGCCAAGACGAATCATGAAATCAGATCAAAATCATGAGAGAAATACCACAAACATCTATCTATATGTGTACATACATATTACTGGGGGGGGAAAATTAATGGGGTGATGAGTTATCTCTGGGTGAGTGAAGAGGGAACAATGGCAACAGCTCCGGTTCAGACCCTCTGGGTGTACTGAGTGGACTCGGATGCAAATAAAACCCCTTCTCTGCAATTGCCCTCTCTTCTTCCTCAATCGGCGAATGTGGGGTCCTTGGGCTCCCACGCGTGAACAGGTCCAGAGGCGACACGGGTGAAACCATCACCATCTCACTCCCAAACCCGAGAAAGCTCCTCTGTCTAGTACCAGGCGACCCAAGTGACCCGATTGGGGATCCGCCCTGGTTGTTGAGCTTGATCTCGAGCTTCCTCGCGGTTTGCCGTCGCTCGTGAAGTTTGAACGCGGATCTCCGGGGACCCATCTCGCCGCTGAGGGCTTTGCCGGAAAGACGAGCGGGGAGGGTGACAGGGAGCTTCTGGGCTGACGGGTCATGGGGAGCTCCGGTGAGTTTCTGGACCACGGCACGGAAGGTTGTGGGGTCGGCTTGGACGAAAGTGGTGTTGGTGGGTAAATTTGGGTCGAAGAGGGGAGAGACTGAGGTTGATGGGGATGAGACATTGGTGAGGTTGGTGTTGTGGTTGTTAGGGTTTGAGGAAGATGAGGAAGCCATGAAAGAGATAGGAGGAGGGTGGGAGTACAGGGACTGAAAATGAAAGCGGGAATAGGGGGCAGAAAATGTGGGCTTTTTATTCTGTTTCTAGAGAGAGAAGAAAGAGAGAGAGAGAGAGAGAGAGAGTTACTGCTCTTCTGTTTTTTTCTTCGTTCTTTCTGATTCCCGCCCATCTGTGCTGTGCTTTTACTGCGGGGCATAGAAAGTGGTGTAAGATGTCAGATTTATTTATTAAAATTATGTTTTATGGTAATTTGTTTTTGTTGCATTTTCGCAAATTAATAAAACATTACTAAGTTTAGATATACTATTAATACAAAAATAAATTAATTTCTAATTCCAGACAAAAAAAATTAAAAATTTATATTTTTTATATTTGAGTTTTTTAATATAGCATGCTTTGAAATTTAACAATCATTTTAAAAGACTGTAAGCCAGCATCTTTTTTTTTTAAAAACTTTTTCTAGCCTTTTATGGTGAGGTTGTGTTTGGATGTCATAAAAATTTGGACATTTTTGTTTGTTTATTTTTTAGGAAAGAAATAACAGTGGCATAGAAAAAATTAAACCAAATAATTGTGACTTTTTAGGCTTTTTAACCAGAATCTTAGTGCTAGTATTCTACTCCCTCCGACCTATTTTGTTTGTCCCCTTTTTGACTTTTCATTGTCCCAAATTGTTTGTCGATTTTTAGAAGACCAAGAATGAAATCTTATGAAAATACCTTTTTACCCTTTCTTTTGATTTGAGGTGACAAGTAAAATTTAAAATGAAAGACATTATTGGAAGGTTTAAGTTTTTGTAGTGTAATGATTATGTCCCCTTAATAAGTTGGATTCTCCAAATTAGACAAACAAATTGGGACGGAGGAAGTATTAATTAAGGTTGATTTGACATAATTTTTCTTTAAATTATTTTATCTCTTTATTTTAAAAAATTTTGACAAACCAATAATTTTTTTGACTTTTAATCATAATTTTTAAATTTTTCCCGATAAAATAATAATTGATAAAAATTTAGCACCAAATAGATTAATATAAAACATATATAAATATGTAAAAGTAACACAATAAATTAAGAAATTTGATTTTCACACACTCTTTTTATTCATATTCAGTTGCACCATTTTTTTGATATTACTAAGATACCTTTCTATTAAATAATTTTGTATTCCACTGGCACCCCTTTAATGTAAGGGTATTTTAATAAATTTTTACAATAATATAAAAAAAGAAGTGCAAATATGGATAAAAATAATGGGTGAAAAATGGCAAGAAAAAGTTTGGAGTAGTAGAAAAAGTATTGAAATTTGAAAGGGGGGTCAATAAAATAGATATAATAGTAATAATAAATGGGCGAGAGTCAGAAAGTGAGCTGTCAAAGAATGATGAGTAGTCATGCCTGGAGTCAGCGGGGCATTGAAATTGGAAACGAGGAGGAGAGAGATGGAGAAGACTTTGCAGGAGAGAGAGAGAGAGAGAGAGAGAGAGAGAGAGTTGCAGAACAGACGGGTCAGACCTGTGTTGTGTATAAAGTATAAACTGTGACCTCTGTCCTTTTGTGTGCACTGTTAATTCTTCTTTTTGTTGCTTTCCTGGTAAAAACTCCCACCCCCCCTCTCTCTCCCTCTCTCTCTCTCTAACTTGTATTGTTTGTTGCTTTCCTGGTAATAAAAAGTCCCCCCCTGCTCTCTCCATCTTTCTCTCTCTAGGTTGCGCTTTGCGTGGGGAAAATGAACTTTGACACTAGGGAAAAGTGAAAACGGCTTCGTCAGCTTTCCCTTTAATTCAGTTCGTGTTCCTCTTTGGCTTTCGGCCGTTTCCTTGCTCTCTATTTTTCTTTGCTTTACTCTTTCCCTTTTGGACCACTTTGACATATAAAATCCCAGGCTTTTGGCCTTCCTAGCAAATCAAATCTTATGGGGTGATTGAATGAAAAATTATTTTTAGAGAATAAATTATTAAGATAATAAAATAAGATAAGATAATATTTTTGAAGAATTTGTCTACGTTTATGTGGTGTTTATAGAGAGAGGATAAAAAGTAGATAATTTAGACGAGGTATTAAAAAATGGGTAAAATAGTACTTAGTTTGGATTAAGGATAAAATTGGAGGATAATGTTATTTTGTAATTGTAACAAGGAAGATGAGATATTATTATTGACTAATACTCGGGGATAACTTTTGAACAGGATGGGGGATGCTCAGAAATAACACCCCTCTATCCCTGTAACGATGATTATTTTTAAATGGGTGAAAAGTTATCTCATGTATTTTTGTTCTCGCAAATCATGCCAAATGTGTTACGTCAACCCTTATACCCCTTTTAAAAATTATCCCCGTTCCTTATAATCCATCCAAACAGGCCCTACGGTCTGAATGTGTTGGCAATTTCTAATGTCTATTACTTTGACTAACATAGTGACGTTACACTGTCACGACCCATTCCAATTTGGAATAGATCAGTGACCGGCCAACGAGCTAATCCCGTTAAGGCCTATAACGAATACAGTTAAGGATCTCCAGTCTGCCACGCAAAAATCTAAGCCAAACTAATCAGAGTAAATGGAAACGTGTATCACAACCTCAAAACAAACACCAGGGAAGTGTACGTATTAAACTAAGCATACAGACATCCTATAACATCATCCTCAAAAATGTCAGCCTAACAGGTGGCCGAACAAGTCCTAATGATCAAACAAAATTAAACATACTATCTATTCAATATATACAACCAAGAGTCCTTTATCCCTCTACTGTCCATGGCTCGCCTCCTCAGAACCTGGTATGTTGTTTAACAACATCATTAGCACATCGCTAGTGTGAATTCAAATATGAAGTTCTACGTATTTGCCATGTTATCCATATGCACAATGCACGTAACATAATGATCTTGATAAATATAATCAACAGCATAGTCCAAAAGGTCAAGCCTAGGACTTTGTTCAAGCTTATCTCATTTAGTTCAATGTAACGGTTGCCAATTGTTCGTAGGTGGGAGCTACCCCCTTATGCATCATCGCATACGTGGAATGACGTCATCCATAAACCACATTGGCCGTGGTTAACAACCTTATTTCACACCTCTCGCTATATTCTAATCCCCTAGCGGTCGGGGTACCGTTTGAACCACTTTTCACGTATTAATCAATGTTTTCTTAATTAACGCATGGTCTAAGTATGAACAATTCAATATGATCTAGCATGGCATTTTCATGCTTAAAACAACATATAACATTAAAATATCTCATGCTTTCATGCTTTTAAAATTATACACGTAACAAGTCATATTTGAACTCACCTTCTGTCTTGTTTGAGTAATTAACTATCTTGCCAATCTCCTACAATAAATCAATGATATCTTATTTAATATCGATGTTTAACGGTCAATGATATTAATAAAAATTCTAATATTTAATCGGTAATAAATCCCAGACTACCGGTAATGGATGCGCAAATACCGGTAGTAGAAGGCAAAGGTTCATATCAGTGTCCCGCACTACCGGTAGTAAGACACGAACTACCGGTAGTAAAACCTACTGTCAGAATTACCACAAGTATTACCACAACTACTACCGGTAATACCAGCGTTACTACCGGTAGTAAAACCTACTGCCCAAAATCCGAAAACTGGAAAACAACAATACTACCGGTAATACAGACCCTACTACCGGTAACAAAACATTCTGGGCAAAATTTCCAGATTCTTGACAGATTTTCTAACTTCCATTTTCAAGCTTTAAATCAACAACCAAGCTCACTAACCACCAAAAACAAGTCATAAACATATCATAGAGGCAAGAAGTCCCTACTACCAGAAATCAATGTGTTAAACGGGATTTTGGACCTTAGCATAGCAGCTGGGTTTCCTCTCAATTTCAGCTATGGCTTTCTCTAATATTTCCATTAACACCTCTGTTTTCTTCATTATATACCTCCATAATCACTATCTAAAGTCTAGACTGGTTTATTTCATAGTTATATTACTATATAAACCATTAAACTAAGAAGAACAAGGGAGTATACCCAAAGTTCAAGTACCTCTTCAATGGCTTCTTCTCTTTTCTTCTTCTTCTTCCCCTCTCCTTTTCTCTTTCTTCCAATTTTTGCTTCTCTGTTTTCCTTTGGCTAATCCCCCGTTATTCTATTGGAGAAATACAGAAGGTTTGAGCAGCTTGGTAGGGTAAATATCTCACAAAAACCATAGCAGGAGGTGTAACTTTGCAAGCTCCTTGGTGTCATTCTAATAGAAGGAGTTAAAGATGACTAACCCCAACTTACCTCTATCCACGTCCAAAATATCCAGCCCCTTAAGAAACAAATATGTTTATATGGTGTATTAACTTATACCAATTCTACAAAACACACAATTCCCTTATTAGTATTATTTCTTTAAAATCACCCGTGTTTTAACCACACCCAAGCAAGTTCCGGAATTAAAACACGTTCTAACATATTTCGGAATTAATTCAACCAAATTTCCAAATTTACCAATTATATATATATATATATATATTTTTTTTTCCTTTTTATTTTCTTTATTTCGGGTCGGGGTCTCACATACACGCAGCATTATCTTATTTTATATTTCAAAATTAATGTTGTTTGTTAGCACCACCACAACACTCTATCGTGTATCTAATTTCGTTTGTCAAAGTAATAGACATGGATGGAGAGTTGAGATTGAAAACACTATTAGACCTCAAAGTTTAAATCGAAACAATTAAAACCATAGGGTTTTAATTTGTAATGATTGTTAAACCCTAAGGTTTTATACGTAATTTGTCCTTTCTTTTGTCAATTGTTTTCTATGAAAGGTTAGGCTTTGTATAATTGTATGTAGTCTCTTTTACTTCACGCCACGGGAATTTCTTTGTAATTTAGTTTGCAGAATATTTCCTAAATCATTTCTAGCTATTTTTTTTATCAAAACAAATGTGTTCTGACGCGTATCTATCGATAACTTTTGAATTTTTTTCTCCTGAGATATCTATTTGTAGAGAGGAAAAAAATAAACGATTTAGATTAAATAACCGAACCCTATAATGACCGCACAACACTTTTGTTGCACAGCACAGAAACTCAGAGTAGCCGAGACCACATGTGTCTGTACGGTTTCCGCCATCGTCCTTACTTCCAAATATTTTATATCTCTTTCCTTTGTGGTTAGGCCAGAAAAAACATTCAATATTCATGGAGCAGTGCTCCACAAACTTTTTCACTACAAGTTGGTGTAGATTCCACCACAAAATGTTTTTGAATGTACAATTTATTTTAATTTAAAAGTTATACGTATTTTCGTAGATAATCAACAATTTCGAACGGATAAGTATAGGAACAAGATATATTTTTTAATTCTTTATTAAAATAAAATAACGACGTACTAAATGTTCTGACACGTTGAATATTTATATCAACAATGATAAATCCCTAGTTTTTTTATTAATTTAATTATCTTTTGCTTTAGTTAATTACAAATATTATACATGAACATTAAAGAATATAAAATGAAAGTTGAAAATTAATAGCAGTGTGCATAGGCGTGGAGTTTGCATAACATGGGGAATGGAATTAATGACAATGAACTAATTGCCATGCTTAATTAACGGTTATAGTTAATTATGAGGTGTTCCCTTTTTGGTAAATCTGCGGTCACTCTTTTCTTTTTTCATATTTTGCCACATTTATTATTACTCTTAATAGAAAGGTGTAAGTCATATCCAACAAAAACTTGGGCCGCGAAGAGGGGCCCGCGACACTTGGACCCGCAAGGTGTGGCCTGTGAGGCTGGGTCTTGTGACGGGGTCCTGCGGTGTGTCCCGAGAGGGGGTCCACGAAGCTAGGGATTTGCGATGCGACACCCTCATAAGGTCGGGTGTGCGATCTAACCGATACCAGTGCCCGAGGCCATGAACTGAGGAACTAGTGCTGATCATAGCTAGTGTTGATCGTAGTCAGGCTCAAGGTTGCCAGATTCAGACACAAAATCGAGGCAAGCCTCAGATTTAGAACTTCGATCCTAATTATGCGTACCTACCTGAGCCGTGATGGCAGGGCTCAGGTGAGAAAGTCACTGTGGGTGGAACTACATGGAGACCAGAGAGAGCCAAGACCCCTCAAAAATTTCAAAAAGCCTTAGGACCTAGATATAAATTTTAAAAATTATAAAAAAATTACAATTCGGCCCCCTTCCTTTCCTCAAAAAAAAAAAAATCTCTCCCCCTAAACATTGAATCTTGATTTCACCCATGAAGGTCGCAAAAGTTGGACAACAATGGTCGGGGAGGGGCCGAGTACATGGTACCCTGAACCTATCCGCAAGAAAGAAGGGAATTTAGTGAATTTGTGACTTCAAAGGAGAGGAGTTCGCCGCAGCACCTACTACCATCATGGGACCAGTAGGTACCGCGGTTAGACATTTTGAAAAAAGAACACGTGTTGAGAGTGATGAGATACCTGGCACCAGAATATGGGGCTGGTGTGCCTATAAATGCCCGACACTCATGTCAAGTTAGTATTTAATTATATAACAAACAAGTCGTTAAGGTGAACAGAAAAATTATTTCCCATGGGATGGTTGAAGGGATGAAGCCACGTGAAGAGGGTTGTTCAAATTAAGCTTGTACGCATGAAATTCCAGACAATTCATGCTCCCATAGCTTCAAGGAGGGGCACATTAATACACACACCATAAACGTGACAAAGTACTGTGTTTCTCAAGTCAAACATACTTACAAAGTTGATGTGAAGAGGGCTTTGGGGCTATCTTATGTCTCTTGGGTTTGAGGTTGTCATTGTGTGTACAATTTACATCTGGTTTTGGTTCATGCATTTCATGAGCTTTCTACAGCTAGCTGGTTGATTAGGAAATCAGAAAACGTAACGGAATTAGTCTACTAGTTAAGGCTTAAAACTTAAAAAGTTTATGGGGTAACTTTCACGTAGGAGTTTGTCCTAGTTCTGATTGGGTCTTCTGTTAGTGGACGTTGCAGTTGGTCTCTTGAAGTTTACTCAAGGTATGCGTAGGTTGACCCGAACACCCTGAGATATCAGGAAATATATATGATAGCAGAAATTACGGACGGTTAACATAGTGGAACAACATGGGCAACAAGCTAGTTATGGACTTCAATTGTTGCTTGATTAGTTGATTGATTTACTACTGAACCGGCATAAATCTCAAAAAGTACCAGTTTACAATCGTCATGGATTTTTTATACTCAAAATAATGAAAAAGTCGCGTAATATTACTCCTCCCTTTTCTGCTCACTCGTAGGGGTCCGGACCCCCACAAAGGGGGAGGGAGTCGACTGAACATCTCAGCCATTGGCCTGGATCTCCAGGCATCCCGAAGCACGATATCAATGTCTGCTGCAATGGGGTCGTAAATGCGCCACATTCTTAGTCGTACAACATGCGGTGGATTCAGACGACATAGATCTAAACCCCTTTAGATCCAGGTTAATTGGCCTCTGGGCACGTCGGAACCGCATGAGTTCACCGGGAAACCCCCGAATTTCTTTACCTTATCTATGATGCAAGAAAGAATGGACTTACATCGCGTATTCTGCCTCTGTACTGAATTTTGCCCTTACTATTATTAAGTGAAGTATTTCAAAATAAGGGTCCTTATGAGAATGTCAAAACATATGAATCTATTGTGGATCCCATAAATAATTAATTATCTATGCTCGTGACCCTAATAATTGAGTAGAGCAAAATCCTTTTTACATGAGGTCTAATTCATAATCCTACTGTGCGGGCAAATTCAACACTCTTGAGTGCGGAAGAAGAAAGAACCCCGAAAGTCATCTGTTTTAAGGACATGTTTTGCATATGGTTATTGTGGGATTGAGTTGAACTCTGATGAACAAAATAAGTCAAGTTATTTGGCCTAAATTATTCAGATGAATGCCCACATATTTGACTACTTATTCGGTCTCTAGGTCTAAATGTTGGGTGGATATAAATAGTTGTTATTACCCCTGACTTGAACGCATAATGCTTTAAGTTTAGGGTCATACTTTTCCTCGTTGAAGAGCACTTTCGTCCTTCTAAATTTATTTCCTACTTAGTCAAAGCAAAATAAGCATTTAATGCAATCAACACATACCTTAAATAATTTAGTCTAAATAGATAGACTAAATCAAGTTCTACGAAGAACTTCATAATGTAACAATTTAATAAAATAATAATAATAACATCAGACCAAATAGAGTCTAACTCATATACCATGCACCAAGATGCATGGTTACGTGGAAAAGCAATAATACTAACACATCACATTGGACATTCAATTGTTCATTATGCCTACATGACATACTGCACAACTCATTAGATTTATTAATTTGAATACATAATCAAAACTCATATGACCCACTTTACATCTTATACTTAAAATGGGAATTGATTTTACCCTTCACCCATACTCGGAACGGAAAAATAGAGATCTCCAAATAAAAAACGGAGATCAAAAAATAAGAAAAAAAAACTATTATTTCTAATATATAAAAATATACATTAGGAATTATGTAGAATTTGACAAACTCTAAAAAACCCTATATATATATATATATATATATAACAGCTATAGATAATTCTTAAAAATCTCCTTTATGACATGCTGCACAACTCATAAGATCTATTATTTGAACATATAAGCAAAACTCATAGGACCCACTTTACATCTTATACTTAAAACGGGAATTGATTTTACCTCCATCCATATCCTGAACGGAGAATGGAGATCTCCAAATGAAAAACGGAGATCAAAAAATAAGAAAAAAAACTATTATTTCTAATATGTAAAAATATACATTAGGAATTATGTAGAATTTGACAAACTTTAAAAACCCTATATATTATATAATAACAGCCATAGACAATCCCTAAAAATCTCAAGTAATGCAGGGGAGGGATGAGTATGGGGCGGGAATCGTGGACGGAGATACATATATATTCTCGAATCCTACTTGTTTCTCGATTTTTTTTTCAAAATCATCCTCGAATCTTACTCGTTCCTTGAAAAAAAAATTCGAATTCTCGATCCATTCGAAGCGAAGAACGAAACGAAGCGAATCAAATCGGCTGAAATTACCATCGCATGTGGAAGCAAACTGATAACATGATGATTACTATTGCCCTCAATTTTCAACCATAGTGACCCCATCAAATTACAAAATTCTACTTCAAGATTCGATAATATCTCCAAGCAACACAGACCAGAGCCATGACAATCTGATCATTAGATTACCTGTTTATTTCTTTAGATGGGACCCATCTGTTGAATGTTCAAAAGCCTTCCCAATCCCAACCTATTTTTTTGGTAGTCAAAAGTCCACTCATAGGATGTCATGTGCTTGGGGCTATTTCAAAGCATGAAAAGATGCCAAGGGAACACTCAATCATGCAACTGTTTTGTGGAGGACACCATCATTTGGAACTAGAATATATAGGTTATTAAGCAATGCTTTTTCGACGAGGAGTGCTATGGTTTGAGAAAAAAATTTCTTTTTTTTGGTTTATACCCATTATCTCAAGTTTTGGATCGAACTAATCCATTGACACAAATAGTCCATGGGAAAAAATTGAGTTATTTGGGCCTATGGAGGATTGGAAGGGCGAACTTCTAGTTTTCGGATACAAGATATTCATCCTGGTGGGTCTTGCAGCCAAGTTCCTTTTTGCCTTTACACTCGAAGGCCAATCTCCGTCTAGTTTGAGGAAATTTGAAAATATTCTCGAATTTAAAATTAAAGATTGGGATTTATTTGGATTTGAAAGTATATACACTCAAATACTAAATCTATTTCACTCATTTTGAATTATGAAAAAACTTTTCATGCGGCAAAGACTTTTCCTTTTCTAGTTGATCGAGCGAGAGCATGATAGCGTATAAGAGATTGTACTGTCGAATTTGTGGATTCGATTTTTATTATTTGTGTTGGAAAATGGGTTAGAAACATGTGGTTTTTAACTAAGTTTTAGCTAAAATAAGAGTGGATCTCACGCATATTTTGAGTTGAATCCGAACACAAAATATATTAATTTTTGATAAAATATTAATATGACGCAATTAATTTGTGAAAGCATGATAATAAATATATTAGGTTACCAAGCAATACTTTTTGGGCTGATTGAGTGAGAGCATGATAATATATATGAAAGAGGACTTGGGAGTCCTATTATGGACAGTGCACTTTAGGATCTATTGTGCGTCAAAATAATATTATTTTGACGCACGAAATACTGTACAGACAATTGGGATATTATTTTTTAGCCAAAACGTCATCGTTTTATTGTGCTGTGCAGCATACTCCCATTTTTCATATGAAAGCATGATAATATATAATGGGATTGTACTATCGAGTTGGCATATTTGATTTTTTTAAAATGCGTTGGAAAATAGTTTTGAAACATAATTTTTGGTTAAGTTTGAGGGAAAATAAAAATAAATTCTGCACGTCTTTTGAATTGGATCGGAACACGAAAATATTGATTTTGGATAGAAAATTGATATGGGGTATTTAATTTGTCAAAACTATTTATGGGTGAATTAAAAATTGAGTTCAGAAACCCACTTGAAAGTTGATTGAAGAATGAAAAGAGGAGCTTTTTAGCTTAGTCTCACATAGAATTGAGAAGTGAATCTAAGTGGGCACCTAAATTTTGTGAGCGGACGAGAGCATGCAACATTGTGGGTTTAATTACCACACGCGTGCGTGTACCGCCCGCCTGAATTGGATCGGGGTCTAGGCTTGAGCTTGGATGGATCATTAGATTAAATTGGGTTGAGTCTTTTCCAAAGTTTAATTTTTTGCCAAAAAAAAAAAAAATTGACTCCTTAGTTTAAAATTTTCCACCAAATTAGAAGCATTCTTTTATTTCTGGCCAAACCTCTTCCCATTGAAGGAGTGTGTCTGCGTCCGTTTGCTGTGACGGGTTGAAACCGTTGACGTTTTATCTTTTTCAAACAGACATGATGTTCGATTTGAATGGACTTTTATCCACTGTAAATTCCGTTCCTTTCCTTCTTTTGTTGCATCGAAGTATTTCAGACTTCATTACATACATACATACATACTCTGCATTCAGCATAAAACAGAATTTCAAACACAGTTTTGGTTTAGTATGCATGCGATTTTGGTTCAAACAGAAATGATGGTCGATTTGAATGGACTTGTAATGTTGTTGTAGCGTGCAAAGTTCAAATAATCTTGAAAATCAACAAGAAGTGGAGTTTAAATTAATTAAGACGTACGTAACCAACTTCGAATACTCGATTATCAATGAGAAGTGGAGTTTTAACTAACCAGAAAACACATAATTTTTTACTTAACAACCCACTTGAGGAAAATTGCA
Source organism: Arctostaphylos glauca (assembly GCA_019985065.2). Classification (NCBI taxonomy): domain Eukaryota; kingdom Viridiplantae; phylum Streptophyta; class Magnoliopsida; order Ericales; family Ericaceae; genus Arctostaphylos; species Arctostaphylos glauca. The sequence goes on from JAHSPW020000003.1 coordinate 4,677,798, forward strand.
TGTTCTCCAAAAGAGTACTAGTTTTAAAATCATGGGTGTTTGGACTTTTTGTGGACTTGGTAAAGAGAACAAACATGATCTTTGAGGATAAGGCAAGAAATATAATATATTTTATTGTACTTGTGTGTTCCATTTTTGTAGGGGTCTTTAACATGCTAGGCACTTTGAGAATCTTTCCCATTTTTACATGGGGATGGTGGTCCATGTTACTTCGCTTTATTCCAAGCATCTTTATTTTGTCTATGTTAAATAAAAAATGGGGTGTATGCTGTAAAATAAACGTATTGTGCAGCAAAACAATATTATTTTAGCGTAAAAATAAAAACTCTTGCGAGTAAGAGTTTGCATGAAACAGTGTTTTGTGCGTTAAAACAACATCATTTTGACGAACACTACGTTTTGCTGTGCACAGTCCGAGTAAATTGAACAAACGCTAGATGATGAGGGCTTGAAGTTTTTCAGCATCCTCACTTTGGGTGGGATTCCTAACTCTCTTGCGTAATTATACGTAAAGAAGTGGAAGTGAAAATCGAAAAATTGAATTGGATTGATGGTTTGATTTTGTTTTTTCACTAGTTTGGTTTGGTTTGGTCTGCTTTTCACGTTTTCAATTCGACTTTGATTTTATCGTCTTGAAAACTGAACTAGACTGAATCGGACCAAAAATAGAATGAGACTAGCATTATTATTTTTAATTTCTGAATGATTGATGGTCAATTGTGTTTTAATTTCTTTGGATCCGACACCAATGAATTGTGTTTTATTAGTTGGGCCATCCCATTGAAATATGGGCCTGAGGAAGCGGAAAAGGAATTTCTCCTGGTTCAGGCCCAGTGTCTTGGTTGGAGCCCCATTTGGGATAGTCCTACGACATATATTTTCTCCTGGTTAGGGCCCTGTTAAGACCCAGTGTCTTTGTCTATTTTCTCCGGGGGTAAAACTTGGGGAGTTCTCACCTAAATACCAACTAATTATCGGGGCCTTGAGCTTATCGATCGGACAAAGAAGCAGTGGCCCGTTGTTATTGTCAACGAGATTTGACCTCAGGACATCCAGATTTACGGCTCGCCCAATCTCCACTCGGGCAACCCCTTGGGGTTAAAAAATTTAGAAAATTGAATGAGGCAGCAAAATGGGTAAAACTAAATGTTTTTTGGTTGTAGTTGGGCAATTTGATAATTTCAGTAAGTACAACCTTCTAAACTAGTTTCTACATAGTGGACCCAAAAAAAAAATATTATATATATAAGGCTCACAGAATAGTAATAAAAAAAATTCTATTAAAGGCCACAAAGTTATTGACTGTGATCGAGTTGAAGGCCACGAGATACAGTATATGATCCTTACTTCATCCAAATATCAAACATGTTGAAAGGAGTGGTTTGTCATCCCTTCAGAAAATTATTACGGCTATGAGGATGCTTGTAGCGGTACCGATCATATACTGGGTACCATATCAGATTTACCGTAATTATTAATATATAAATAAACTTGAGAGAGAGAGCTAAAAAAATTAATTTTTTCTCTTAAATATCTATATATATACCGATGTCGGCCAGTATTAGCTGGCACGACAAGTACCCGGTCAGTATTTAGAACAATACGATATTAGAGGTATCTAGTACTATTTTTACACCAAAATGATACACACTAGCCGGTACGATACGGTATTAATAACCTTGGATTGTATGCATTGGAAAATGGAAGAATTATGTGACTCCGTGAAAATGTCTATATATCCGTCACATTTTGAAACAATATTATTTTAGAGGTTGAGTCTTATGATATATGGATATGACATGACTTTTTGTAATTTTTCAGGATCTCATAATAATGTCAATGTGCTTGATTGCTCTCCTGTATTCTCCTTCCTTGCTGAAGGGTGTGCTCCTCCACGCACTTACTCGATCAATAGCAATGACTATTCAATGAAATATATCTTGCTGATGGTATATATCCGAAGTGGGCAACGTTCGTCAAAATAATCTCATCTCCATGTGACAATAAGCAAGTAAATTTTATCAAAACTCAAGAGTCGGCAAGGAAGGAGTGTGGAGCGAGCATTTGGAATACTCCAAGCATATTTCGCCATGTTGCGTGGACCAACCTGGTCTTTGGAACTTTAAACAATTAAAGATATTATGGAAACATGTGTGGTATTGTTAAGTCATTGAAGATGAGACATCGCTTCATGTAATAGACTACGATTACGATACGATTGACAAAAGTTCTTTCCAGTAACAGTCTCTCACAAGTGTACAAGTGAACTCTATAAATTCATTCAAATGCATAGTCAGATCAAATATAGAAAAACTCATTCCCAGCTCTAAACAGACCTAGTGGAGCAATTATGAAAATTACATGAAAAATCATAATTACTTCTTATAGTAATTTATTTACTATTTCTTTACTATAAATCTTTATGTTTTTCGCAAGCCTCTTCCTTCACTATTGCAAGGAGGATTTATGTTTTTGGATTAAGTTCAACAATTAAAATGCCAACCAATCATGATAAGGCCTAAGCTGCTGCTGTTTCACGTGGTTACCTATTGCAAAAATCTGTCTTTGAGTACAAAAATGCCAGAAACACATTATTTTTACACATCACCAAACGACGTGAGGACCAAATTAAAAAATATATATTTGCTCCATTCCCCTAGGTCTCAGTCGTCTTCTCCATTGCCCTCCTCAACCAGTTGACCCCCTCCCACCTCAACCTCAACCTTCACCTCCTCCACCGCCACCATCTTCCTTCGCCGACGTAGAAGACCCCTCCATCACCGCGAACCGCTCAGCACCGGCCACAACACCTCCATCGAGGTCTCTTTCTCCCCCCCCCCCCCCCCCCCCCCCGGCCCCTTCCTCTCTCTATTTGTCTCTTCTCTAATCCTTCAATTTTAAACCCTAATTGGAACCCAAATTTTCGAATTCCCAATTTCAAGAGGCTTTCTTCCAAAAACGAATAACAAAAAGAATACCTAGCTTGCCCTAAATTTTCGAATTAGGGCTCCTGAAATTGAAACCCTATTCTCCAATTTAGGTTCAAAATACATCAACTAGAGCATAGGGGGGAGAGAGAGAGAGAGAGAGATTGACCTATCTGTTCGAGGCTTCGAGTGTACAATGTTTTGTCGGGGTGGAGGGGTCTTCGAAGGTCGTTGGCAAACAGAGATGGTGATGATTGTGTGGAGGCAGTGGTTGACGTGGGAGGCGGTGGGGGTCAATGGGGGGAGGGGAAATGGGGAAGACAACTGAGAGGTCATGGGGGAGTAGATGTAGATCAATTTTTTTTTATTTGGTCCTGTAAAAATGATGTGTTCATAATATATTTGGTCTGTAAAAATGGTGTGTTCATAATATATTTGGTCCTGTAAAAATGATGTGTTCATAATATTTTTGGTATGAGTACTACTAAACATGATATTGACATAGAGAGTTTTTCACCAGCGCTTATCAAATTCCAAAGGTTACTGTGAGAATCAATAAAATGAGACAAAAATTAATGCTCACAAAAATTAACTCACTTTTGAAGCGTTGTAGTGCAGTTTTTTGTAGTGTGCGTGTAGTGCGGATAAAATAACGTTATTTTATCTGCTTTGTCTTCAAAACTATATCATTTTAACTTATCACGCGAATTGTTATCCAAATACATGAGGATCAAAACAATATAGTTTCAAGGCCAAAGCTAGCAAAACTATATCGTTTTGTCCGAACTACACGAACACTATAGAAAACAGTACTACAGCCTCCCTGAATCTCAAAACTACTACAAACCCTTCTTCTAACAAGTGCACTTGTTCTATTTTGAAAACCCAAAGAAATTGACCTAGTAGTGATGGTCTTAAACTTGAGAATTTATTCTTTTTTAAGGTCTCAGGTTCGATATCTTCAGAGGTTATCAATTCTTATAAGATCAGTTAATGAGAATCCTCATTTGTGAATAATAAGATAAATTCTTTAGAAATTAATCAAAATACGCGTAAACTCAACGAATGCTCGGAGTTTCTAATAAACAAAAAGAGCTGGTATTTCGGGTAGGGTTGTTAGCCAGTTCTATAACTATCTAAAGTGTCATTACAGATTCCAAGATTTTTAAATCCTAAACAATGGAGTGCTGGTTGTTAGCTAGTCGTGGACTTTTGAACCCACCAAACAACGCCCAGACATTAAAAACCAAACGTCTCTCGTTAGGGACGAAGTCAGAAATTTCATTATGAAGTATTGAATATGTATTCAAGATTAAAATGGTGCATATTCAAAATATTTAGCGGGAGCGAGCCTATGTATACTTCATAGGAATTATTTTTCTATATAATGATAGAGATTTTTTTTTCTTACAGAGACGACCACCCCTACTGACCTCCTTGACTCCATTCCTATCCCTTATATTTTTAATAAATTTCAGCTCAAAAAATATGTTGCTCATTAGTATTTTAAGTTATTTTCATTAGGTTATTGTCCCTTAATATGTCAACTGGTACCATTATTGCAGGGACCTAGCCCACATGTCTCCTTCATTTTTGGGTCACTAATTTATCTATATTATTGTAAGTGGTTGATTTAGAAAATCGGGACGGAAAGCTAGAGACTCACTATCCAGCCGAAATGGTGCTTCTCTCAGTATGTGTACCTGTGATCTGCAAAAGAATAATCTGTCAAAGAGTCCTCTGCCGCTGTGGCAGGAGAACACTCCGATGATTAAGTCAGGCACAATCTCACAGGGAAAAGGTTAACTGTAAGCTGATATTCTCTATCAGCGAATGAAAACTTTGGAGTATTTAGGCATACCTCAAATTCGTCATCTGAGGGTGTATTTATAGATTTCCCTGGTGCCCTAACTCTATCTGGACTTTTTTGGGCCCCAATCCTCTTTGGGCCTCCAGTCATGCCCTAATTCTCTTAGGGCTCCACTCTGGCGGAGTGTCCTCTGATGGGACGTGGGAGTCACATCTGTAACTGAATCCGACAAGATCCCACATGATCCTACCCCATCCATGATTCTGTTTCCTTTTTGGAAATACGGTTATCAGTCGCTTTCTCGGGCTGCCCGTAATCCTGACCGCCTTTCTCAGGTCGGCAATACTTGAGTCCGCCTTTCTCAGGTCGGCATCCCTGTACTTGATTCTGTTACCCAAATATGGGCGTGATCGGCACTTCTCGTGTCGGCCACTACCTCACGTGATCGGCGCGTGCCTCTGGAAATGTAATTCGGTCTCGGCCGAACTCTGAAATTAACCTGGCGAGTTAAAGGTAATTTCTCAATTACATTTTACCCCCGTCAATTGCCCCCTAGCTTCGGCTGCTTTGAACCGACTTGGCGAAGTAGTCGAGGCTACGTACTGCACTCGTGGCGTCCTCTGCTATTCTTGATCGGACGGTTTCTGAACCGTCATGCGTAAGCCTCTGGTGTCGCATTAAAGTCTGATGGGGCATGCAGCAGGCTTTGCGGCTTTTGAGGTCACGCGCCTCCTGCGAGTGTCCCATACGCGGAGCGTTTTCACTGGGGGAGGCTTAGGGTCTTATCTGTTCGACTCCCTTCCCTATAAATGCTCGAATCTTCTCATTTTTTCACTTTTCTTCTGCACACTTCCGCCGTCTTCACATCAGAGAAAGAACTCACCTGTTGTCGTAAGTTCTTTTTTATCAGAACCTTAGGTTTTCCCTCTTTTTCTTGACCTTTCGTCCCTTTCTGCTGTCTGTAATGGGGATTTTTAGGAGTCTAGTTGACACACCGGAAGGAATGGCAAATTTCCGGCGACGGTACAACATCCCCAACGATGTTGCCGTCGAACTTAATAAGCCGGATACCGCCCGGGATGGGAACGATCCTGACGTCCTTCACGTCCCATTGATGGCGGTTCTTGAGGGCGGGGTTCGGTTTCCACTCAATCGCCTTCTCCGTGAAGTGCTCTGTGGATACCGGCTCCACCCGATGCAGATCTCCGTCAATACATATAGGATTGTCCATAGTATTGTAGAATTAAATAGACTGAACCGAACCAGCGTAGGACTTCGGGAGATCCAATTCTGCTATGACATGGTCAGGAAAGGCCCTAACACCTACTACTTGAAGAACAGACCAAATGAGGAGAGGATCGTTACTTATTTGACGGACTCCAGCCGTGGTAACGACGATGATTTCCTCATCGTTGCTGGCAACTGGGAGATCGGCCGAGATGAGCCTGAGAAACCCAAGTTCCATATCCCGACCCGGTTTGGAGTCATCCGTTAGTACCCCGACCTTGTCTTTCAATTCCATATCTTTTTCTATCTGATGCCGAACATCTTTCGATACTGACTGTTTTTCCCGTCTTATCATGCAGCCACCAACGCCAATAAGTTCCGAAACAGACAGGCGATAAAGCTTGACGAGATAAGGAAGGTCGCCCGATACACAGGATCCTTCGGCAGCAGCTGGGCCCGATCACCCGAAGTGCTTCTCGGATACATTGGGAGCTACCGGGGATACAGCAAAAAGTCCATCCCGGACGCCGACGTCGCTGGTGCCGATCTTCAGAACTACATTCCGCCTTCCGAGGCTCGGCTATTGGAACCGGTGACAGTAGCTGACGTCGGGAACTTTCCGATCTCGTTTGACTCCGCCCACAGCTCTTTCGATTCGCCTTGTAACCGGGACTCAAGAGACGACCAGGAAGTCGACCAAATTCCCGACTCAATGGCACGAGATCCCAATATTCCGAATTTGCGTGAAATGATTCGGGAACAGAAGAAGAAAAACCCCCAGGTAGGCCCGAGCTCGCAGAGGATGCCGCCGACCTCAGCATCTGGCGAGGCTTCAGATGATGTTCCGCTCATTCTGAAGCGGAAATCAAGGGACCCTCCTCAGGAAGTTCCAGCTGCAACGAACTTGCCGAAAAAGAGCAAGACGGCCGAGAAGGCAAAAGCTGTTGAGGAGGCTGCCCCATGGCGCCCTTCCTTGCTGGTGAATGGGGTTGATCCCGTCACTGTCGCCGACTCGGCGCAAGACCTCGCCGTCACGCAAACCCTGGCGGGTGCGTTGATGTTGCCCAAAGATATCGAGCCTTACGTAGGCACCGATCTCCCGACTTTGATGCGTTCTGTGATGGCCCACGAAGTTTTCGTAAGTATTTTGTCTTGGTTGTTCTTCGGTTGCCTTTATTTGCGATTTCATATCTGCCTTCTGACTTCCCGATCTTGTTACAGGCTGCGCAAAAATCTATGCTGTGTCTGAGCCGCTTCCAGGATTTGGAGACTCGGTACGCCACTATGGAGTCGGAGCTGAAGAATGCCAATGCCTTGTGCTTCAGACTTCAAGAGAGAGTGGCCTCTTCCCGGCAGAAGGTTAAGGACGCCGATCTCAAGCTTAAAGATGTTCAGTCCCAGCTTGACACAGAGAAGATGAGGTCTTCCCAACTGGAGGATCAGATAGCCGATCTTAAAAATCGGCATGCAACCGAGCTGAAGACTTCTTATTCCAGGGGCATGATGGATGCTGCAGCCGACTTCTTGGCGAACCAGTTGCCCGAGCTCCAGGCCGATCTCGTCAAGAAATGCTGGAAAGCTGCCCTGGAAGCCGCCCTGGTTCCGGCTGATTCTTCTGTGTACTCCAGGGTTCCGTCTGTTACCCAACTGGAGGTTATGGTGCCCGAAACCGAAGAAGAGGGCCAGGCTGCAGCTGGTGAAGGAGAGGCGGGCCAGATTGCCCTTGCTGGTGTCCCTGCTGCTCAACCTCAGTCTGCCGATGAGGATGTAGTTATAGTTCAGGCTGCCGATGTTGCGCCTTAGGATTTTGTTTATTTCTTTCTTTTCTGTAACTCGAGTTTTTGCAACTCATATGTAACCTGACTTTATGAATTAAATGAAACTGTTGTGACTCCTTTTATCTCTATCTGTTCCACATACTTTTCTCAAGTAGTAAATTATTTAAATCAATTTCAGACTTCATACTTTTCTCAAGTGATGACTCTTTTCTAACTTTTCTCAAGTGTGTTCGGGTGTTCTAACTTTTCTCAAGTGTCGAACCGGCTCTGACCTTTCTCAAGTCATGTTGGCTGTTTAACCTGTAGCTAGGCTTAAACACATACTTTTCTCAAGCATTTTCTGGAGTCCAAACTTTTCTCAAGTATTGAACCTTTCTCAAACCTTTCTCAAGTCTGTTCGGCATGATTGTAAACTTTTCTCAAGTGTTGAATCTTCTCAGACTTTTCTCAAGTCTGTTCGGCATGATTGCGAACTTTTCTCAAGTGTTGAATCTTCTCAGACTTTTCTTAAATCTGTTCGGCATGATTGTAAACTTTTCTCAAGTGTTGAATCTTCTCAGACTTTTCTCAAATCTGTTCGGCATGATTGCGAACTTTTCTCAAGTGTTGAATCTTCTCAGACTTTTCTTAAATCTGTTCGGCATGATTGTAAACTTTTCTCAAGTGTTGAATCTTCTCAGACTTTTCTCAAATCTGTTCGGCATGATTGCGAACTTTTCTCAAGTGTTGAATCTTCTCAGACTTTTCTCAAATCTGTTCGGCATGATTGTAAACTTTTCTCAAGTGTTGAATCTTCTCAGACTTTTCTCAAATCTGTTCGGCATGATTGCGAACTTTTCTCAAGTGTTGAATCTTCTCAGACTTTTCTCAAATCTGTTCGGCATGATTGCGAACTTTTCTCAAGTCTGTTCGGCACGATTGTAAACTTTTCTCAAGTGTTGAATCTTCTCAGACTTTTCTCAAATCTGTTCGGCATGATTGCGAACTTTTCTCAAGTGTTGAATCTTCTCAGACTTTTCTCAAATCTGTTCGGCATGATTGTAAACTTTTCTCAAGTGTTGAATCTTCTCAGACTTTTCTCAAATATGTTCGGCTGGACTCCTCTTGCCCCCTAGCTTCGGTTACTTCGATCCGACGTGGCAGAGTAGCCGAAGCTATAAAGCATATTCATGATGAGCTTTGTTTCGATATAGGGGATTTCCATCCGTGTCTGGCACGCTTTGGGGGCGTGCTCTGTCCGCCATAAATGCGACGTGACCGTTGGTGCTTCAGTAACTCGGACGTGCCTTTTATAAGAACGACGCGCCTTTTCTGCGCGTGTTTTGACGTGGTGCTTCAGCACCTCAGACGCGCTTCAATGATTGGTCCAGGAGTAATGGATCCGACGGTTGGGGTTTAAAGCGTGCGACGCTTCGGATTTACCCACGCAGAACCCTATAAATCCCTAACTTCGTCTTCTTCATTTCTTTCCTTGCTCTACTGTTCTTCTTCCACCTTTTGTAAGTTGTCCCTTGTAGAACTCTTCTTTTTGTCTCTCTTGTTCATTTTTCTTCCCCGCTCATTCTCTGAGTATGGGGATCTTTCGTAAACACTTCGCCTCTCCGGCGAGGATAGCAGAGTTCCGTAGGCATTACCAAATTCCAGACGACGTTTATGTAGAGATTAACAAGCCTGAGACTCATCCTGAGATTCGGGATGAGGACTCCATCCACATCCCTCTCATGGCTGTTATTGAGGGTGGAGTTAGGTTCCCCCTCCACCCTTTACTGCGTAGGGTTCTGTCCTACTATAGGCTGAATCCTATGCAGATATCTATAAACTCATACCGTATAGTCATGGGCATAGTTCGTTTGAACGAGCTGTGCCAAACGAACTTAGATCTCTGGGACATAAACGATAATTATGATATGGTGTACAAAAAAGATGAGAGATGGTATCTGAAGTCGCGTAGAGGCCGAGAGAAGATAGTGACCAATCTCCCTGACTCGAACAGGGGGAACGACGATGACTTCCTCATCGTCTCGGGAAACTGGGAATTTTCTGCCGATGAACCCGAGCGCAAGAGGCTCCCTGTTCCCCGCAGATTCGGGAAACCCCGTTAGTCCCCCATTCTCTTTTGTTTTGATTTCTTCAGCTTTGCCGATCTCATGTTTCTAACTGTGTCGGTTTATTCGTGTGCAGCTTCAAACGCAAATCGCTGTCGGACTTCGCAAGCTACACATCCAGAGGATCTGAAAAAAGTTCTTCGGTACAAAGGCGTTGAAGGCCAAGCCGAACCGAGAGCTGCCGAAGTACTGCTGCGATATAACCCGTCTTACAAGGGTTATATCAAAGAGAAGAAGTTCGTTGCCGAGGTGGTAGCTGAGACGTCTTCGGTTGCGGTCCCTGAAGGTGTTCCCTTGCCGTATCTCCGGGAGCCCAGCCGAGTCACGGTTGCTGCTGTGGCCGAATCATCCTCATCTTCATCCTCATCCTCATCCTTATCCTCATCTTCTTCTGAAAGGACGCAGTCTCCGCTTCGGATTACTCTGGTTCCCGAAGAAGAGAGAAACACAGACGCCGAAGCCATGTCTTCAAACCCCGACATGCCGAATCTGAAGGATATGATAAGGCTGAGGAAGACCGCTGCCGCGTCGGAAAAGAAGGTTTCTGGGGTCGTGCCGACTCCCACCGACGCAAAGAAGGTGCCGATTCCCCTGCAGATGAAGAAACCTTCTGGGATCGTCCTGGCTAAGAGGAAGCCAGACGAGGGTGAGAAGCTGCCGAGTCTCCCTCCCTCCGATGCCGAAACCGCCAACGCCGACCGGAAGAGGCGGAAACTGGTGAAGGCACATCAGGCCGGTCCCTCCGAGGAGAAGGGCAAATCAACGGTTCCCGAGAAAGCCGGGACCTGGCCTCCTCCTTTGCTGATAAATGGTACGACCCCTATCACGGCCGCTGACACGGTCCGAGATCTGGGAACTACTATGGCTCTGGCCGAAGCCCTGATGCTGCCGAAGGACATAGAGCCTTACGCCGATGAAGAAGACCATGCCGTGCTTCGGCTGACGATCGCGCACAATATTTTTGTAAGTTTCTTATCTCGGTAATAAATTCTGCAAATTCCTTTGTGCTTGTTATAACTCTGATGTTAATGCTGCAGGCGATCCAGAAATCCATGCTTGGCATGAAGAAAGCTCAGGATCGGGCAGAAAAACTTGACAAGGCTGAGGCCGAAGTGAGGGAGTTCAAACTGAAGTTCTCCACTGCTCAGGATCAGGCCGACAATTTCAAGAAGGAGGCCCGAGAGATGGCCAAGCAGGCTAAATCCTCGGAGTATTTCCTATCTGAAGAGAGGAAGAAGACTGCCGATCTTGTAGCCGAACTCACTGCTGTCAAGGCTAAGCATGCCGACGAGATGGCAGAAGAAAAGAAGAGGGCCACCGATCTCGCGGCAAAGCATGCCGAAGAAGCAAAAGAGGCTCGTAAGCTCGGGATGAAAGAAGCTGCTGAGGACATCCTCAACAATCAGATCCCCGAGCTGCAAGAGGAGTTCCTGGCGTTGGGTTGGAAAGCAGCGCTCAGGGCTTGCAATGTGGCCGCTGACTCGGCCCTGTTCAAGGAGATTCCCCACTCCTCTGATCTTCCCGATGAAGAAGAGCCCCTCCCCGATACCAAGACCAATGAAGCCGACCTCACCGTCGAGGACTATGAAGTCGACGTTGTCGGGGGGGACCCTGCTGCTGAAGAGGGCCGAGCTCAAGATGACCAAGTGGAGATCGTCTGAAGGATTTCCACATCTTCTTTTTGTTTTCTTTAAGTCTTTTTTATGTCCACTTTTGTATTCTCCTCTTGTAATCCATATGAGTGAATGAAATTCGAACTTCTTTTCAGCATCTCTAGTCTTAATACAAACCTGAGCTCTTCTCTTAAAACATGAACTTTTCTCAAGTATGTTTGGTAATTCAGAACTTTTCTCAAGTATTGAATTTTTCTCAGGTATTGAGCCGAACAAATTTTTCTCAAAAATGCTGGATTCTAATACTTTTCTCGAGCGCGGGGCCGATCAAACTTTTCTCATGTCTGTTCGGCTGAACACATACTTTTCTCAAGCATGTTCAGAAGTTCAAACTTTTCTCAAGTATTGAACACTAACATCTAGGATAACATAAGACCAAAATTGCTGAATATCTAATTTGAACATTGACACTAGAACTTTCATTTACTGAGAAAATGAATACAAGTGTTGAAATAAAGAAATTACTGATAATATTTCTTAAGGTTGGAGACATTCCAAGTTCTTGGTATTTCTTTATCCCCCAGATCCTGCAACTTGTAGGCACCCTTCCCGAGTCGGCCGATAACTCTGTATGGACCCTCCCAATTGGCCCCGAGCTTGCCATCAGTTGGATTTTTCGTGTTTCCCATGACCTTGCGTAGGACTAGGTCGCCGAGATTGAATTCCCTCTGATGGACCTTCTTGTTGTATGTTCTTGACAGAGTTGACTGATAGGCGGCGAGTCTGATCATGGCCCTATCTCGCTTTTCTTCGGCAAAATCGAGTTCTATTGCCAATGCTTGATCATTGCCACCTTGCTCCATTACTTCTGTTCGGAGAGTCGGGATGCCGACTTCAAGAGGAATGACAGCCTCAGTGCCGTAAGCAAGCGAATATGGAGTAACACCTGTAGATCGGCGAGGAGTGGTCCTGTATGCCCATAAAACGAGTGGTAATTCTTCCACCCACTTTCCCTTGGCTTTCTCTAGTCGTTTTTTCATTCCTCCCAATATCGTCTTGTTTGAAGCTTCAGCCTGCCCATTGCATTGCGGATACGCCACTGAGGCGTAATAGTTTTTGATCTGATACTGTGAGCAGAAAGCTTTGAACTTGTCCTGGAACTGGGTTCCGTTGTCCGAGACGATGGCGTAGGGGATGCCGAACCTGGTGATTATGTTCTGCCAGACGAATCGCTCGACATTCTTCTCGGTGATTTTAGCCAGTGGCTCGGCCTCTATCCATTTGGTAAAGTAATCTGTGGCAACCAACAGATACTTCCTCTCCCCAGTTGCTTTGGGTAGCGGGCCGACGATATCCATTCCCCATTGAGCAAAGGGCCATGGACTGGTGAGTGGTGCCAGATCGGCTGCAGGTTGATGTGAGATCGGGGCGAATTTCTGGCATTTTTCGCACACTTGGACATATTTCTTCGCGTCCTCTTGCATATATGGCCACCAATATCCCTGTGATATAGCACGATGGGCTATGGACCTTCCCCCAGCGTGACTCCCACATACCCCCTCATGAATCTCATACAGGAATTTCTGAACCAGAGTTGGGTGTACGCATTTTAAATAGGGACCGGTGTAAGACTTACGATACAGTTCCTGCTTCGGTGATAGCCAGAAACGTGTTGCTTTGATACGCAGCTTGTGGGCTTCTTTTTTGTCTTCGGGGACGGTTCCCCCAGTGAGGTAGGAGACGATGGGATCCATCCAACTTGGGCCGAGATCGATTTCCAAAGCCTTCTCGGCAATGGGGACGTCGATGCTCGGATACTCGATGGAATCCACGTATATGGTCCTGAATTTGTCTCTGGGTATCGCCGAAGCCAAACATGCCAAGGCGTCTGCGTGGTCGTTCTGTCTTGAGCTGATGTGCGTCATCACCGTTTTCTTGAACTTTGATAACTCCGCTTTAGCCCTCTCTGCATAGGCGGCCATCCTCTCATCTCGGGTGGCATATTCACCACTGAGCTGGTTGAGAACCAGTTGTGAATCACAGAAGACCTCCACATGCTCTGCCCCCAGATTGTGTGCGCACTTAAGTCCGAGTATCAATGCCTCATACTCGGCGACATTGTTGGAGGCGCTAAAATTCAATCGGAAGGACTGTTCGAAATAACACCCATCTGGTTCTTCTATCACGATGCCGACCCCAGACCCCCTCGAACACGATGACCCGTCAACATACAACCTCCAGTAAGGCGTTTGATCGGGAACTATTTCCCCCTGTTCGGGCATTTCCTCCTCTGAGATTGAAGCGACGATTTCCTCTGGTTCGTGGGAGAATTCCGCAACAAAATCTGCCAGGACCTGTCCTTTTATTGCTGTCCTTGGGAGGAAATTGATGTCATACTCCCCGAGCTCCACGGACCAAGTTGCCACCCTTCCCGACAGTTCCGCTCTTCTCAAGACAGTGCTGATGGGATGTTTGGTCGGCACTTCTATCGTATGGGCCAGGAAATAGTGCTGCAACTTTCTAGACGCCACCACAAGGGATAGGATCAGTTTCTCCAAGGGGAGATATCTTGTCTCCGAATCCAGGAGCGTCTTGCTCACATAATAGACCGGCGTCTGCTCACCATCCTTGTTTCTTAATAGAACCGCACTGACCGCATGCTCGGATACGGCCAGATAAAGTGTCAACACATCTCCCTTCTCGGGAGTTATGATCAGCGGGGGGTTCGCCAAGTAGTTCTTCATTTCTTGGAAAGCCTTTTCACATTCTTCCCCCCATGCATACTTGGACTGTTTTCTCAACAGCTGGAAGAATGGCCGACATCGATCGGAAGATCGGCTGATGAACCTGTTGAGGGCTGCCACCATCCCGGTTAGTCTTTGAACTTCTTTCACAGTTCGGGGACTCTGTAAATTTTGCAAGGCGACAATCTGATCGGGATTAGCTTCTATCCCCCTCCGTGTAACCAGATGCCCCAAAAACTTCCCCGAGCTGACCCCGAAGGCACACTTCGATGCGTTGAGCTTGAGCTGGTATTTTCTCAATACCTGGAAGGTTTTGCCGAGGTCGTTGATGTGGGACTCCGCCTCCTCGGTTTTGATCACCATGTCATCGATGTAGACCTCCATGCTTTTCCCGAGCAACTCCTTGAACATGAGGGTTGCCAAACGCTGATAAGTCGCCCCCGCATTTCTTAAGCCGAATGGCATCACTTTATAGCAGAAGAGTCCGCGGGGAGTAATGAAGGACGTTTTCTCTTGGTCCGGCGCGTGCATAGCTATCTGGTGATATCCCCGATATGCATCCAGGAAACTCATTCGCCGATACCCCGCTGTGGCATCCACCAGTTGATCTATCTTGGGCAGTGGAAAACTGTCTTTGGGGCAGGCTTTATTGAGGCTGGTGAAATCTACGCAAACCCTCCACTTGCCATTCTTTTTCTTGACCACCACAGTGTTGGATAACCACTCGGGGTAGTGCACCTCTCTGATGGCGTCGGCCTCCAGCAGCCGATCTACTTCCTCTGTTACGGCATCCACATGTTGGATTGCCGGTCTCCTCCTTTTTTGCATCACCGGTTTGTGGGCTGGATCCACGTTCAGATGATGGCATATGATGTCCGGGCTCACCCCAGGCATCTCCTGTGGCGTCCAAGCGAACACATCTATATGCTCCTTGAGAAATGCGACCAGGGCCTCCTCGTCCCGCTCTGATAGTTCTGCCCCGATCAAAAAATACCGCTCTAGATCTGTCTCGTGAGCCGGTACTTGCTTCAGTTCTTCCACAACGCGATCGGCCGGGTTGCGCCCGATATCCTCTATCGTTGGCCGATCTGGGACTTCGATGGACTTCACATGTTCGGCCTTAGGTTTGTGCTTGATGGACGTGACATAGCAGCTTCTCGCTGTTGTCTGATTTCCCCGAACACATTCTATCCCCTTCTTCCCCGGGAACTTTAGCATCTGATGGTAGGTGGAAGGAATTGCCCCCAACCTGTGGAGCCAAGTTCTCCCCATGATGGCGTTGTAAGCAGACGGTACGTCCACCACCAAGAAATCCATATCCAATGTTACTTTTCCTGCTCGGACAGGGATAGTAATGGATCCCAAGGGCCAGACGGCATCGGCACTGAAACCGATGAGCGGTATGTCGGCCTTCTTCAAATCCGCCTTGTCCAGCTGGAGTTTCTTGAAGGCATCGTAGTACAGGATCTCCGTTGAGCTGCCTTGGTCAACCAGGATTCTCTCCGTGTTGAAGGTGCCAAGGAGCAGTGTAATTACCAACGCATCGTTGTGGGGATGTGTCACCCCTTCCAAATCCTTTTCCGAAAAGGAAATGACTGTTTCTTTTTGTGTCTTGGGCTCTTTCCTCTTCTGCCCGAGATGTTGTATATGATGTTCGTGTCCGTCTCGGCGGCGTTGGAGCCGAACTTCCCTCTCATCCAGAACTGGGGTTGCAGCGTGTATGACGTGCACAGTCCCAGTTACCATTACCTCTTCCTCAGAGGATTCGGCTTCCATCGACTCCGGTTGAACCACTTGTTGCCTCTGTTCGGCCACAAAACGTCGGAGATGCCCGGCTTCAACTAGTTCCTCTAGGAACTGTTTAAGCGCCTTGCATCTTTCTGTCATATGGCCGTTTCTCCGGTGATAGCTGCACCAATCTATGTTCGGGTCACGCTTCACCATCTCTCCCGACCCAGCTGGCCACTTCCAAAAAGGCTCATTCTTCAAAGGATAAATCATCCGGTAGATCGGGGTGTTGAAAACCGTGCGTATGGCTTTATACGCCTGAGCTCCCGGCGGCTTTCGCTCCTTTGGTGCTCGTGACACTTCGGCCACCTCAACTCTAGGCCTCTTGGCCTCGGGCACCATCACCGCATTCCGATGCGCCTTTGCTGCTGGCCGCTCTTTGTCCCGGCGGATTTCATCTTCAAACTTGGCGTATTTCTCGACTCTGCTCATCAAGTCGGCAATGGTGCTCGGGGGATCAATGGTGAGAGACTCCCTGAGCCGATCTCGGTAAGATAGTCCCAACCGGAAGGATTCCACGGCATAGGCCTCTGTGCAATCCCCGATCTCATTGTAGGTGGCCCAATACTTGCTGGCGTACTGCCTGAGGTCCTCTTCTGGTCCTTTTCTCAAGGCCAGAAGCGTGTTCACGTATTTTTTCTGTGCTCGGTTAGCCACAAATCTTTTGAGGAACTGATCCGCCAGTTGCCTCCAGCTTGTGATCGATCTCGGCGGCAGAGCCTGAAACCAATTTAGGGCTATTTCTCCCAAACTCAGTGAAAACACCTTGCAGTAGAGGCTGTCTTGGCCCACATAGATCATCATGGAGTTCACGAATCCTTTGATGTGAGTCATCGGATCCGTTCGTCCATTGTAAATTGTGAATTTCGGAGGGACAAACTTCCTGGGTAAGTCCTCCGTTTCTATCTGAACTGACAGTGGCGATACTGCCAGCTGCTGTAGTTCTTTGTGGTTTGCGTCGTCCTCTGGACGGTTGAGTCCCAGCTGCTGATTCAGCCAAGCTCTCATGTCGGTCGGTGGAACCAATGGCGGCAGAGGCTGGTTTGGAAGCTTCTGCTGGGCGTCTGGGGCTGATTCTGCCCTCTGATTCAGCCATTCCCTCATGTCGGGAAGCGGCCGCTCCTGAGGCGGTCCGCCTCTGTGCGATGAAGCCCCCACCTGCCTTTCTCCTCCTCGAGGCCTTTTGCTGGCTTCATGTCGACTGCCCTGCCGAGATGGCCCAGTCTCAGAGCGCTCGTCGTATCTAGATACCGACTGGCGGACTGAATCTCTGTGTTTACGGAGAGTTTGGTTTTCTCTCTCCATGCGTCGTATGTAGCGGCGCATGTCTTCTACTTCTTGATCCCTCCTTCGGATCCGATCGGCATTATCACGTTCTTCGTCTCGGCGGGACCGTTCATGAGTTCGGGATTCTCTCCCTCCCTCATTCCGGGATTGAGTCTGGGATCTGTCCCTGTTTTTTGACCGTTCCGCTTCTCGCGGACGATCTGGGCGTTGCTCCAGATGCAACGGCGTGGGTAGCGCAGGAGCTCCCGACGTATTGGCGGATAGCGGAATGGTGGGAAGCAACACCTGTTCTCCAGGTTGCTCCCCTACTATTTTTGGTGGAGGGACCCTCGGAATCTCCCTTCTAGGGCCCTTTGTTTTGTGTGGAACTGGAGGGGGGGACCTTGATCTCCCCTTCACGTCACGTTCCTTCCCCTGGTCTTTTCTCGACATCTCAGCCATGAATCTTTAACTTTCCCACAGACGGCGCCAATTGTAAGTGGTTGATTTAGAAAATCGGGACGGAAAGCTAGAGACTCACTATCCAGCCGAAATGGTGCTTCTCTCAGTATGTGTACCTGTGATCTGCAAAAGAATAATCTGTCAAAGAGTCCTCTGCCGCTGTGGCAGGAGAACACTCCGATGATTAAGTCAGGCACAATCTCACAGGGAAAAGGTTAACTGTAAGCTGATATTCTCTATCAGCGAATGAAAACTTTGGAGTATTTAGGCATACCTCAAATTCGTCATCTGAGGGTGTATTTATAGATTTCCCTGGTGCCCTAACTCTATCTGGACTTTTTTGGGCCCCAATCCTCTTTGGGCCTCCAGTCATGCCCTAATTCTCTTAGGGCTCCACTCTGGCGGAGTGTCCTCTGATGGGACGTGGGAGTCACATCTGTAACTGAATCCGACAAGATCCCACATGATCCTACCCCATCCATGATTCTGTTTCCTTTTTGGAAATACGGTTATCAGTCGCTTTCTCGGGCTGCCCGTAATCCTGACCGCCTTTCTCAGGTCGGCAATACTTGAGTCCGCCTTTCTCAGGTCGGCATCCCTGTACTTGATTCTGTTACCCAAATATGGGCGTGATCGGCACTTCTCGTGTCGGCCACTACCTCACGTGATCGGCGCGTGCCTCTGGAAATGTAATTCGGTCTCGGCCGAACTCTGAAATTAACCTGGCGAGTTAAAGGTAATTTCTCAATTACATTTTACCCCCGTCAATTATTATCGATATATTATTATCTTTATCTTGTGGTTATAACCAAATGATTCCATTCCATTAATTTCTCAAAACAGTTGTATATGTTGTAAGGATTCGGAGATTCTGTTGTGCACATCACGCAATAAGGTGTAATGAAGTTTTGGCGTGCAAAATGCTAGTATCAAAATGGTATCGTTTTTGTGCAGAGTACACCTTGTTGTGCGTTGGGTAGAGCAAATTTTTCGTGTTCTTATTCTAAGACGGCATAGTTTCTTAAAAAAAATTGAAAATGAAAGAGAAGATGGAGCCTCCTCCTTTTGTTAGCAAAAAAGAGATATTATATTTCTCCATATAAAGAATTCCGAACTTGGGTCCTGCTGTGTATCTTGGCCAATATTTTATATTTTAAAATGACGTCATTTTGACATACAAGATACATTGTTATGCGCAATGCACAGAAGACTCTCACATTCCAAAAAAATCCCACGCCCTCCCAAACTGTACATGGGAACTTAACCTTGTCTTCATTGAAGGAAAATTATGAAAATTATACGCTTTCTAATTGCTTTTTTTTAAAAAAATATTTTCAATTGTTTTATAGGGCTTTAGAAAGTGCATGAAAATTTTATTCAGTTATCTTCGGGCACCGTCACGTATAAGACCAAGGACTAAGTATGTAAGTTTCACGTGGATATATGTTGTGTGACACTCCAGTCAAGTTGTGGTGCCAGCTATAAGACTGATCGTTTGGGAGGAAGAGTCTCCGTGGACATTTGGATGAGTGGTCAAGAAGCCCACATCGCTTGGGTGATGTAAGTTTTGTGTTATATATCATAAATCATGATCCTATTTTGTACAAGACCTTTTAAAGTCATCAGCCATCAGGTATCAAAATCCAACGAAACTTCACAATCAAGTGTGTTCGTACTCAACAATGCAATAATGGGCGACCTACCATCAAAGTCCATAAAATTTGGACAGCCAAAACAAATAATATTGAAGCGCCATGTGATGGTGTGCCCAAAGACCACTGAACAATTACTCGAACTGTAGAAAATAAAAAATACTTCTCCACTAGAATAATTTAATAATGGTATAAATGATCAATCATTTGAAGTTCAAATTTGAATTCTTATCTTTAAATAAACTAACCAATCTTTTATGGTAAATTTGAGGAATATTTTTTTTTATTTGTCAATTTCTTCTGGTCTTATTCAAATAAGGGCGAGGCTGACATAGTAAGCCATCTAAAATATTACTTTTTAAACGATTTTATTGGAGCTTCAAATTAAGAGCCTCCTCACAAAATATTTATTTTTGTATAATATTTAGTGTGTGTATTACACATGAGAAGAGAATCAATTGGAACTTTGTATAATATTTTGGGTATAATTTATATAAAATTTATTCCATCTATCACTCGGTTTTACTTAACCCCTTCTAATTTTTTAATTGTCTCAATATCCTCCCTAATCTTTTCAAATGTAACAAAATGCTAACGCCATTAACGAAATGTATCATTTTACGTAAATATCCCTTATGGTGGGAGATCTTGCAACCGTGGTGGTTTTTCAGTGCAAGCCCTAGAAAATAGAAGGGTGAATTTCACTGAGCTCAACTAGGTGAATTGGGTTCTGGGTTGTTGAGACTGAATTGGGCTTTTCTCATAAGGATATTTACGTAAAAAACACATTTCATTAGCGACGTTAGTATTTTATTACATTTCAAAAGATTATAGAGGACATTGGAACAATTAAAAAATTAAGAGGGTGAAGTATTGGAACCGAGTGATAGATGGAGGGTTTAATGTAAATTACCCTAATATCTTTTATGGAAAAGGAATTTTTATTTTTATTTTTTATGAATTGGTCAATGTAATGTTATTGAAAAGGAAACACTTTTAATATAGTAGGAAATAAGGGGGACTATAGGGAGTAATTAGAAAGAAAATACAAAGGCCTGTGTGCATTAGAAGAACTTTTTTGTTTATTTTTTTATAAATTGGTCAACGTAATGTAGTAATTGAAAAGGAAATACTTTTAATGCAGTAGGAAATAAGGGGGATTATAGGGAGTAATTAGAACTCGTATTTTTATTTTTTATAAATTGGTGAAAGTAATGTAATTGAAATGGAAATACTTTTAATGTAATACGAAATAACAATACTTTTGATTTATTGTGATGGATAACTGGCTTGACTTTAATATTTAATTTTAGAAATATATTTCTATATTTTAATTCGTTATTAGCTAATGATTTTTTTTTGAAAGAGACAAATCTTAGGATTTAAAATGAATGTTTTGTCACTTATTATTTAAACAGCTCTTCTCACAATATATATATATATATATATATATATATATATATATATATATATATATATATATAGTGTCCACGCAATACGTCGACGCATACATTTAGACATAAGAATGTACTTAGTGACACGTGAGGTTGAACGTAAAGGAATAGAGAAAAATAATTACGTAAGTATTTTTTGTTGGAAATTAAATTCGACGCAAGAAAATATTTCGTTAGGTTTTAAATATTCACGCAAAAACAATAATCAATCAAAATCAGTAAATTAAAAATTTAGACAGAAATATTAAAAAAGCTAGTGGATCAGTAGTTAAGGCATGCAAATAGCGTTCTCCTTAGAAAAAATACACTCCCTTGATCTGCACGGAATTGAACGGTGTTCCTTCTCCAAGATACAAACGACCTTCAAGTCTTTTTTTACGTTGTGAATTAGACTAATAAACCAATTTTAGTTTCCCAACACTCGTATGAACAGATAAACTTTGTAATATAAACAATGGGAAAATAAAGAAAGTAAATTCTTTGGTTGTGCACAAAGCACTATCTTCCTTCTCCACAATATCACCACTGGAAGCCGGAAGGAAGACTCAAAGGAAAAGTAAATCTCTCCTCTTCATTCTTTGATCATTCTTTCTCAAATCTCACACCCAATCCTTCATGTGCGCCCTCGCAAAACCCGCATTTCACGTCGTCCTTTTGATTACCACTTCGCATGATTCTCACTTCCTCCCAAGTAAAAGCAAGCCTCTATTTCGGTAGAGAGAGAACGACGATGGAAAAGTATATATATATATGGAGTGATTTCACTCTGTTTCGCGATGGGAGGTTTTGTTTATTGAGTTCTCTCTCTGTTTGTTTCTCGTCTCTTCACTTCCATTGGGCACCAGATAATAAGAAGCTAAGGATTGGTAATTGTGGGTAGTTTTATAACTACTACAAAATTGTCTGACGTGTAGTTTTTTTAGGAGTAGTTTTTTTTAGGGTAACTTTACGTAAATATCCCCACATTTAATTGGATTCAAACAGGTTTTTACGGGTTTTTTTGGAAAGAACAAATGTGAGCTAGCCTGTTTTATATAATAGTATAGAAGATATATTATAAATTAGGAAGACCAATATTATTTTAGATCAATATTAGACTAATATCTAAACTATTTATTCCTGATTAAATTTTAATAATTCGAACCGTTCAATGTGTTTAAAACATTACTTTTAAGGGTACCTGTGAGAAATCAACTCAAAATATTACCGAAAAGAGTTTGATCCAAACAATAGTTTATAAAACAGTTCCTGCCAGTATTTTTAACCACTGTTTGGATCAAACCCTTTCCAATAATATTTTGAGTTAATTTCTCGCGAGTACCTTTAAAAACATGTTTTAAACGCATTGAACGGCTCAGATCATTAAAATTTAATCAAGAATAAAAAATTTAAATGTTGATCTAATATTAATCTAAAAAAATATTAGTCACTTGAACTTCCCCATATATATCTATATTATCTGCTGTCGATGTGGGAACAAGAATTCAGTTTTTTTATTATAGTAAAACACAGAAGTGGATACTAAGGACATAAAGGGTAGGGTCCATACTGTTGAAAATAAGGTGGTAATTAAATGGAAGATAGAAACAGTCCTCGGAATTCGGATCATCTATCTTCCATATGGGGATCTTGTTATACAGTGTGCACAGTATGTTGTTTGCTATATAAAAATGTCCGAACACTTCATAAAAGTGCTCAACTGTTCAGACAATTCGCCCTCGATACTATGGTGCAAGATTAGTGAGGATAAAATAACGTAATTTGGTCTATTTTGTCCTCGATACTATATCGTTTTGATTCTATTTATTTTAATAATAATTTGCACGATAAGTAAAAAGGATGCAGTTTCGAGGATAAATTGGATATATTACGTTATTTTGTCCGTACTAAAAAAAATAACTACAGCTCTCCCAAAATTTGAAAAAAAAATACAGAGAACAGTTAAACTTGCATTTTCATTCAATTTTTATAATATATGTCGTTTATTTTTAAATTTTAATTATGCTTATCATGCAAAAGATTAAATGTTAATGGAGATCCAATAATCGCTCCATACAAATATAGATGGTGGTTGATATGGTAGGATCCACTCTCCACGGGAAGATTGTGCACTCCGTCAAAGATAACGACCTCCACGTGGCAAATTAATCACCGTGAAAGTTGGCTGAATCTGTGATCCTTATACCAAGTTACTATATATATATATATATATATAAATATATATTAATGAATTAATTAATTAAATGAGAAAGACGACTTTTTTGTTTTTTTATAGGATGGAAAGTTCTTTGAAAAAGTCTTCGTATATAGATTCCAAACACATATACGTTCGGACTTATTAGATACACGTAAGACTTTTGAATTATAAAGTTCCACATGTATTCAATGGGATGTGTTCGGATGATTTGTATACCTAGTATTACTCATTTTCTTTTGCTAAAAGATAAAAAGTAATATTAAAAATACAAATATATCTTAAACCGTTAAATATACGTGAAAACCGAACACGTCTCTATCTTAATTTGTTAAGAATATATATGCTCTTATACTTTTAAAAAAATAAGTTTGGGATAAAACTGGGGATACATTCCCGAGGAAACAAATCCAGCTAATAAATATTTACCATATAGCATCAAGAAACTCCAAGTTTATCTGTTGAAAAACAAAATGCTACTCTCCTTATTAAGCGGCGGATGATATATAAAAAATATATTAATATTTATAAAATATGTATTAATATTCGTATTTAAGCGTATATTATCCTCGCAAGACGTTTATCTGTTTTTGACATCAAAATCTTTATAAGCTCCTTCTCTCTGAATTCATATTCCAGTTTTCCTCTGTTTTCCTCTGTTTTGAGTCAAATTCAGGAGACAACCGGAGGAGGAAGAGATGTCGAAGGGGGGAGTGTTAATCGGTTCAATTGATCAAGGAACCACCAGCACTCGATTCATTATCTACGACAAAGAAGCTCGCCCAATTGGATCTCACCAGGTTGAGTTCACTCAGTTCTATCCACAAGCAGGGTAACCTCCCTCTCTCTCTCTCTCTCTCTCTCTCTCTCTCTCTCTCTCTCTTGCTCTGTCTGTTCTACTGAGTTTCGTTCTTGCTGTATCTTTGTAGATGGGTGGAGCACGATCCGCTGGAGATTGTGGAGAGTGTGAGGATTTGTATCACAAAGGCTATTGACAAGGCAACTGCTCAAGGCCACAACGTTGACGATCGACTCAAGGCTATTGGCCTCACCAATCAGAGAGAGACGACCGTCGTATGGAGCAAATCTACTGGCTTCCCTCTCTACAACGCCATTGTTTGGATGGATGTTCGTACAACTTCGGTTTGCAGGTTCCAATTTTTTTGTTCAATTGATATTCGTTTCTTTACGTGACTTCTGGTTTATACAAAATTGACGATCGGAATCGCTGTGTTTGCTGGTTCTGATCAATACCCAGTTCTTCAATTGTTTAATTTTCAACTGGGTATTCGTTATTCTTCGGATTCCGATTGGTGGTTCTTCTTGGTAGTTGGAGACGCCTTTTTTATTTGGGCGTTTTGACCAATGCCCCTTCCTCTAATGACACGAAAACGCCTCTGTCAACTTTTTGATTTGAACACTGTGTTTACTGTTTTGTATCAATACCCATTTCCTTGGTCCCTTTGGGTGGAGGGTTTGGTGGGTAAACAAATGGAAACCCTATAATTTGGATAAGTAAAAGGTGAAAAAAGATAAGAAATTTTGAGAAACAGTGGCTATATACACGTGGTGCTTTCTATTTCTCATCATTTCGCACAAAAATGACTAGATTTGGTGAGTAATCATAATCATTTCTTTTATCTCCAAATCACATCCCAAATGGGGCTCTTAATTTTCAACTGGGTCTCTAGTTATTCAAGGGATTGTGATGGATTTTTGGTTGTCTTAGGAAAGGGAATCTATCTATTCCAGGAATTTATTAAGGATTTTGATCAATACCTGATTCTGAAATGGTGTCTATGAGTGTACCTGTTTTACCAGTATTGGATCTTAGTGGGCCAGTCATTTGGAGTTTTGTCACCCTTTGTCTAAATTTGTTCCGACTTGTTACAAAGCTAGTTATGTCAGTATGTCTCCATTTATAGTTATGTAAATTTGAAAGGAGTTCTTTGTTTTTGGATTTACGTCAATGTTTTTACTTGTACAGGAGATTGGAGAAAGAGTTATCTGGTGGACGGACCCATTTTGTTGATACTTGTGGTTTACCCATAAGCACTTACTTCAGTGCACTGAAACTGCTATGGTTAATGGAGAATGTGGCTGCTGTTAAAGATGCAGTGGAGAAAAAGGATGCCCTTTTTGGCACAATAGATACCTGGTTGATCTGGAAATTAACCGGTGGCATCAATGGCGGTTTACATGTAACCGATGTTTCAAATGCATCGCGAACTATGCTCATGAACCTCAAAACTCTGGAATGGGATAAACCAACGTTGAAAACACTCGGGATTCCTCCCGAAATGCTTCCCAAGATTGTTAGCAATTCAGAGATCATAGGAAAAATATCAACCGGTTGGCCGATCCCAGGAATCCCAATTGCGGGATGCCTTGGTGATCAACATGCAGCAATGGTGGGTCAAGCTTGTAGGAAAGGGGAGGCTAAAAGCACGTATGGAACCGGGGCTTTCATCCTTCTCAACACCGGTGAAGAGGTGGTTCAGTCAAATCATGGTTTGCTAAGCACTTTAGCTTTTAAGCTTGGTCCAAATGCTCCAGCAAACTATGCTCTTGAGGGGTCCATTGCCATTGCTGGTGCTGCTGTTCAGTGGCTCAGAGACAGCCTCGGAATAATCAAAAGTGCAAGTGAGATTGAAGACTTGGCAGTGCAAGTTAACTCCACGGGTGGGGTTTATTTTGTGCCTGCGTTTAACGGGTTGTATGCTCCGTGGTGGCGTGATGATGCTCGCGGAGTTTGTATTGGGATTACTAGGTTTACAAACAAGTGTCACATTGCTCGAGCTGTGCTTGAGAGTATGTGTTTCCAGGTGAAAGATGTGTTGGATTCAATGCACAAAGATGCAGGGGAGAATGGTGAGGTCAAAAATGAGAAGGGGGAGTTTTTGCTTAGGGTGGATGGTGGTGCTACTGTTAACAATCTTTTGATGCAGATTCAGGTTAGCTTTTACCCATTTTCTGACATTTCTGAATTTCGTCACTGCTTGGTTTATTCTGAGGATAAAGACTATTTATCTCCATATTTGCTTGCGTTCAACCGTTTAAGAGGCTTATTTCTTTTCCAAGTCATCCATTTCTGGATCATATGACCCAAACTCTCCCATTAACCAGATAATTGGATGGTCACAAACAGTCCTGCATGGTAAATCATGAAGCAACGGATGGCTCCGAACAATTCTGTAGTACAGCGTAGAGTTCTCCACTTAACTAGATAATTGGATGAAAACCAACAGTTGTATCATCTGTGGTAGCAAAGATTTGGTCATTACGCTTTTGGCATGCTTCAATTGAATGACTGGGGGATCCTGTAGAATGAACCTCCACAGGAGTGTTTAGGTCCAACGTGATGGTCTAGTAGTAGTACCATTACCCAGAGGAGAGAATAGATTTCATCCAATTATGTAATAACCACAGATCATGTCAAAATCCTCTTAACCAAGCTTGCTCCGAGATGACTGAGTCATCTGCAATCCTCTATGTTAGTTTTAGCAATTATTCATTTGAACTTTGGTGTGATGTTATACCCTCATTATATTCAGTAGACAGCTAAACTTTGAATATGCTCAAATCTCTTAACGTTCTTCGCATCTTCTTCCATTTGAGTTATATCTAATCTAGTGATAACTGGATGCCGATTTTTGTTTGCTCTATCAATCCCTCTCGTAAAGATTTACGTAACGGGTGTTCCGAAAACTAATGGATATGCAGGCAGACTTGTTGGGTAGTCCAGTGTTAAGACCAGCTGATACAGAGACAACAGCTCTTGGGGCAGCCTATGCTGCTGGGTTAGCCATCGGGGTTTGGACCGAAGAAGAGATTTTCGCTTCTGGACACAAGACAGACAAAGCGACGTTCTTCCAGCCAACATTGGTGGAAGAACTGAGGAAGAAGAAGGTGGAGTCTTGGTGCAAAGCTGTTACAAGAACTTTTGACTTGGCTGATCTTTCCTTGTAAAACTTCACTTCTTTTCCCCATGCTCCATTGCCTGCTGTTTCTATTTCATCCTTCGATTTGCTTTTGCACTTGTGAGTGCTAGAACCTCCACTTTGATTGCACCTTTGAAGTTTAAATCACAATAAAATGTTGATTCTAGTATAGGTTTGAATAGCAGGAATGTTGAGAGAACTTTTGGGTTTTCCATTTCTCTTGTTATAGATAAAATTGTTGAACTCAAAAAAGTCGTGTTTTACTCTTTGCTACATTTAGAGCATATTGAAAAGATAAAAGTTTAGGAACACAATATTTCACAGATACAGATACAGATTCATTCAGAACCGTTCAATATAGCTTCACATACATCAATGGATTATGAATGAATTTGTGTCTGAATTTGTATATAAAAGACATGTTACTAGACTTGTTGCATTGAAAAACCAAATAGATTAGAACTAAAGTCGTTTCATAAGTTGGTGTTTTACTCTTTGTTATGTTCTGGGAACACAACATTGTATGCATAGATTCAGATACAGGTTTATCCAGAATCGTTCGATGCATGTGGAGGGCTCAAGTGCATTAGACTGTTCTGAATATATCTGTGTTCGAATCTGTATATAAAAAATGTGCTACTAGACTTGCTATATTGAAAAACCAAACAACTTATAACTGCGAACAATTTTACACAAATACTTACATATATTCGAGGCTCTTATATATATATTGAATGATATACACTATGTATGAATCCTCATACTTGTGAATAGGTGTGTAAGTATTGAACAATGTTACCTACACAAATCTGTGTACACAGACTTTCTCGTAAGTATTTGTGTAAAAATGTTTGACCTAGCATTTTTGTTGAAAAAGTTTGGATTTCCTTAGTTGACTTTTGGATGCATCCCAACACAATACACTTTAGTCAAGGCTGTCGGTCATTTTCTGTGGGGGCCATTTTATAGTACAATTAAGGATGTCGCAATATTATCTAGACTTTTGAGAGGTGGTTGGAAAGTAAAAAATTCAAGTGAGGGGCAGATTCAAGTGAAGACCAGAGCATCACGTGCCTTTCACTAATTTTGGGACACTTTAGGGAGTGTTTGGCCACCTTATTTTTACATTTTGCACTTATGCAATTCTGTATTTTGAGTATTTGGAAGTAAATTATAGAATACATTATGTAATTTTAAAAATAAACTGAAATATACGTAATCTCACCTTTGGATGAATTTTTTGAATTCTCTATACAAATTTACAGACTATTATTCTATGAAATCTATTAAGTGCGTTTTCATTTAAATACTATACTTTTACAAATTCTCGTCATAATGTAAAGAAATCTAGAATTTTCCATCGTCATTTAGCTATTGCATTTATATTTCTTGTTGCTAGTCATATGTATAGAATGAATTTTGGGATTGGATCCAGTATGAAAAATCTTTTAAAAGCATACAATCCTCCGGTGGATAAGTGGGACATGGTCATAAAAGTTTTTATGACGCAATTAATAATTTGATTTATAAAATAATCGGCTTTCAAATACCTTTTTATACTAGTAACTCCAGATATTAGTATTACCTTTCATTTGTGTCCTTTGAAATTACACTAAAATTATACTTTATACTATAAGATCCTCTTTATTCTTTTAATTTTGTTATTACCATCCTTGTTTTGTTTTTTTGCCCTTATGAATTCGCCGCAATTGCTTATATTTGGGTGACATGCGAGTTCCGTGAATTCTTCCGCTGTATCCCTTTTTAGACATTTCAAACTGTTTAAAAAGAGGAAACATCCAAGTACCGTTATCTATATAAACGAGAGATACAAATGACCTATTATGCATATAACACAACATGACGTGCATCACGTCAAACTGACATCGTTTTTGGCGTCTAAAATACATTCGGCGTTCAAACAGAATGGTCTTGGCCATCTGGATGCATACCAAAATGATATTGCTTTTCTTGCTGCCAACTATTGCACAACGCGGTCTCCATATAAATGAGTGATATAGAGGACCTTGCTACATATTTACACAGTAGGGCATGCAACGTGCCAACATGATGTCATTTTTGGTGTCTAAAATGCATCCAGCATCCGAACACAATGTCTTGGGTGATATGACGTCATTTTTTTGCACTGCAAACCCTGCCACACAGGTAGGGATGATAATTTAGTCCGATTTGATTCGATCTGCCCCATTTTCCGCCCTGTTTGGATTGGAGTTTAGGGGATTTTTTCGGGAATCAAGTTGGATTTGGGAGGTGAAATTTGGAAAACAAACTGGAAATAGGTCGGAGGTGGGTCTAAGCACCTCCGCCCCATTCTCAGATCCGTTCCTAAATAATTATTAAATATAATATTTTATTTTATTTTTAGGTTTGTCCGTGTAACTAATTATTCCTCATTCTTGTTCT
Organism: Arctostaphylos glauca; assembly: GCA_019985065.2. Classification (NCBI taxonomy): domain Eukaryota; kingdom Viridiplantae; phylum Streptophyta; class Magnoliopsida; order Ericales; family Ericaceae; genus Arctostaphylos; species Arctostaphylos glauca. The sequence goes on from JAHSPW020000003.1 coordinate 4,707,183, forward strand.
GGGCCAGTCTCTATTGATTCTTCCTCAATTTGTTTCGTATAACTTAGTTAACAATTCCAGTGTACCTTTAAGAGCACTATATAACATGTAATTGATTTTTTTATTTAAAAATGGGGCGGGCCGAGGCGGTGGTCCCCAATCCCCATTTGGGGCAGGGATAGAGTGTCGAATTCATCTCCATTCAGGGAAAGGACAAGGATGGAGACAAATTTTGAATTCGAAAATCAAAGGCGAGGATAGACAAATTCGGTCCCAATTCGTCCTGTTGCTATACCTACACACAGGTTCTAAATGAGGCCTTTGTGTGCCCAATTGCCTGCCCATTTCGGATTAATGCCTACCCAATCCCAATAAAGATGTTGGAGGCCCAATAGTGCTTGTGTTGCCCTAGGCCCAAAATTCAAGGGCTAAGCTTGCATTTTAGGTTAGGCTTTGGAAACATTGTTGAAGCCCACTTAGCCCATTGGCGCAGTAACAAGGGTGGTGGGTGTAATGGGCCATAGGGCCCTATGATTGGTGGGATTAGAGCTGGGATCGAGTCAGAGAGGGGCCAATAGAAACGGTCATCCCTGCAAGAAAAAATATATATATTATTATATATATAAAAAATTCAAAAAATGTATAGACTCGCTCATGCTAAAGTTTGGTGTGCATTTTTTTATCTAAAATACATATTCATCTCTGTCTTGTGAAATTCCTGTCCCTAACTAGGGTACCTATCAAGTTGGGCAAAGTGTCTGTTTTTAAAGCTCATAATGGAAAATACAATGCGTATGGACCACTCCCTATACTTCGTGTAGAAGCGACCCCACACCAACATCACAAACACATGAATGATTGGTACTTGCTATGTCCACTCCTCAAGTTCAATCATAGCACCGACTTATATTATACTCTAATCATGTATCTAAACTCTTTTATACTTCAATTGGAAATCAATTATTTTTTCTATGTTTATTTACAAATGATTGTGCTCATAATTATGTGTTTGGGTGTCTTTCTATATTATTCAGTTAAAGACACCATAATTGAAGAGTGGTAAAATTAAGGAGATTGATTCTAATCCATCTATTTGTGCTAGATTTGAGCTGAGTTAGGTTCAATGATAAATCTATTATTGTTGGGTCGAGGGGGTTCATTAAGGTCACTTGGTGTGTCTCAGTTAGTATTGGGTGCACGACATGACAAGTTTGGTTGAAAATCACTCAACACGTCCATGAGGGCTCTATGCTCGACACAATAATGTGGAGGCGTACTCTTCCTATTTGCGAGTAGTTGTCTGGATAGACGTGTGAGAAGTGATTACAAAACATGCAAACATGTTTGTTCGATTCACATGGCACGTGGGACACGTGGCGGAAGCGTTCTAATTTGCAGTCCACGACGCGGTAATTCAGTCGATGCTCTCGGTGATCTGTTTGAGAATTCTATTTATAAATAATTCATGGGCACTCACTCTTAGATACGTGCAACTCTTAATCTCAAGTTTTTAAGTTGATTTTACTCCTTCAGAATCTAACTTAAGTATCCGAGTAGCTAACGAAGACCCAAAACCGATCAGTACTAATAAAGTTATGAGTGTTTTGCAGCAAGTCGAAGGATACAAGAAAGATTTAGCGAGTAGTCGAAAAGTGAAATTCTAGGCTCCATAATGGCTTATTAAAGTTCTTTTTCTTTTCAAATTTTAGGCTCGAATTTTTTAAATGTTATAAATTCATAGAAGAATTTTTTTGACATTTTTATTCATAATATTAAGCATTTTTAAAACCAATCAATTTGCAAAAATTAAAACCAAAATTTTTAATTCAATTCAAATTTTGTCCCAAAATTCAGACCAGTTACGCTCCTAATAATAGTTAGACATTGGGCCCATTTGGCCTACGGTTTTTATTGGTTTATTTATTTATGATGTTTGGAATAAATATAAAAACAGTTGATGGCATTTGGACTAATTTATTTATTGAGTTGTTTGATTTGACTTTGACGGACAAATGACTATATTGCCCTTGTCTTATTTGGAACCCTATTTGGCCCTTGTCTTATTTGAAGGGTATTTTTGGTTTTTCGGTAACCGTACGGGCAGAATAACAAAGTGGAGAAATTTTCTTGGTCCAACAAATAAATTAGCCCAAACCTATTTATTTGTTTACCCAACAAATAAATAAAAAAACACTTAATAACCATAGCCCAAATAGGGCCATTGTGTTTAAAGTAAGAAAAGAAAAACATTTGAGGTGTGAAAGAAGCAATACGTGGAGGGGAAATAGCAAGGTATTATCCGCTCGCACGCTATTCAAGACCACCGAGGGAACGTCAGAAATCACTCTCACTGTGTACCCATTTCCTAGATTTGAAAATAGTATCCAATGCTCCTCACCTCACCCAGGACCCTGCACTTTCTCGCTTTACTCTCTGTCAACAGACGACTTCAACGGCCATGATTACAGTCTTCATAATGGGATCCATTTCTCTAATTTTTTATTAGGATTAATTTTTTCTTAAAATATATTGCAAAAAGTATAAAATTTCGTAATAATTTTACTTTTATATTATTTTCTTACACAATTAAACTATTAATTTTTAATTTATCGTAAATTTATTTTATCAAATGAACTGATGAATAATACGTTTCATATTTTTTTTTTACTTCACTCCACTAAAATTTTTTAGGAAATAATTTTTCTGCGACAATTTCTTGACAAATCAATAGAATTGGATTGGCTTATTGGTCAAAACTCGTAATTTAATAATTTATTCTCTTTTAAAATTTTAATTTCAAAATTTCTCAAGTACTACCAACTTTTATATGGTTAATTTATACATGATTTTGTCCTAATTTTAATTAAAATTTTTGCCAATGAATGATGAGGATTAATTCTCAAAAAATTAATTGAAAGGGTGCGTAAATGAACTCAAACTCTCAAAATTATTAAAAAGACAAATATGAAATTCCTTCATACCCAAAACCTCCTCTACTAAAGCGCAAATACTTTGATTTATAATACCTCTAATTTATATTTGTCTTGCTAACTATCGCCCTATTAGACAATGAATAATAAATACATAATGTCTAATAAATACAAATATTAATATATAATTTATGAATATCGATATATCTTTTATATATTATTCACCGTATAATAATTAGTTGTTAGCATTCTGCTTTATTTATTTAGTATTTTGCACCGATATGTTTCTCTCACCCATTTTCTTAAACTCACAATTTAAAATTAAAATATTTATCTATTTATTTTGTTTTAAAAAAGATACATATGATGCATTAAAATCTTAATGCTACGTAAATTGCAATAGATCGAGGGATAAAAAGTGGGGCATAGTATAACAACCAACTATCCGATCACACCCAATCCGTCCCTCTTATCCTCGGATATTCTCTCTCCTACTGCTATAAACATCCAATATCCCGCAACGCCTATACTCTCCCGACTCCCGAGCTGTGTGACACACTCTTCCTCTCTCTCTCTCTCTCCATCTTCCGGCGGTTCGCCTTACGGAATCCCTGCAAATCTAGGGTTCCAGCGAGCTCATTGACCATGGGGCCCACGTTAATGTCAGATCTGGCCACGCAGATTGTGATTCCGGTATGCGCGGTGGTCGGAATAGTGTTCTCACTGATCCAGTGGCTGTTGGTGTCCCGCGTGAAGGTCACGCCTGACCGGAACGCGTCCTCTTCGGCGAACAAGAAGAATGGATATACTGACTACCTGATTGAAGAAGAGGATGGTCTTAACGACCACACCGTCGTCGCTAAGTGCGCCGAAATACAGAATGCCATATCTGAAGGTGATATACATATAACCCCAGATCTCTACTGATTTATGCCAGATCAAATTTTCGTTGCGTTTTTGCATTTCACAGCAATATGTGCATCTGTTTATACAGATCTTTTTATGGTTTCCAAACGAATAATGAATTCGAAACAATCACATCTTCGTTCCTTCTTGCTGCGTTTTCATAGCAGCAGCTGAACTGAACAATCATTTACAGCTGCTAGGAAAGAAAACAGAAGAAAGGAAAAAAAGATTATAGTTTCTCACCAAATCAGGGGTTTGGATTTAGTGAGAAATGGTGAAAGATGTACCTTTTTCTTTATTGCTTCCCTCCCCTTTTTCATCACATCCTTTCTCACCATCTAAAATGGCAGTTCGGCGTTATTGGTCCGGTGAAAACTTCATCTTCTATAAGATTATCTCTTCACTGGTCCAATAAAACAAGCAGGCTCTGAGGGTTTTGCGAGATTTGTGAGTAACTGTAATTTTTTTTTTGTAAACTCTCAGATCTACTTCTATATCCCTAACCAAATCTAAGTTGTGTAGTGTCCGAATCAACTGGGTAGTTACATGGGTTTTCCTTTCCATTAAGGGTCAAAATTAAGTCTAGCTGTTTGATTTACAGTTACCCTTTTTTACAGTTGCAAAGTTCTGTATTTGTTTTTTGATGTTTACATTAAGAGAAATACTTCTTGTCAGAGTTCGTTTATTTTATAATAATCTCTGATATTAGGAAGAGCACGTTATTCTTGCTGTCTTTGGCAGGGAGGTTTTAATGTTTTTTGTCTCACCATAATAAAGTTCTGCGGATTTTATCAATTAATTACTGGTTCATAGTAGCATAGGCCTATCACGTGCGCCGCACGTGGAGGGTGATATAATATATAATATTGTCTTGTAGTGTGGCCATGCTTGCTTTTCAAAGTTTAAAAGATCATTACTTTATTTTTGTTTTACATGTGTACTTGTGAAAAGTTCAGATTATACAGACTCCTCAAGTTTTTTAAAATTACGTAGACCATCCCTATAGCTTTTGAAATTACCTTAGTTCCCTTTACTTATTGACTACATGTAGATACATCCCCTTCATTGAGGACTGTCAATAGAAACAGTTGATATTAGCATTTGAAATTAACACATGCTAATATTGCCTTGTACAATCTGTTTTGAATCAATTCAAGTATATGGAACATAGGAAGATTAAAGATGTGAACAATGATCCAGTATCTGGCAATGGAAATTAGCTTCGTCGTTAATCGTTACCATTTACTAGTAAAATAACCATAAGTCTCAGAACATCTAACCATGCCTCCACATCAACCAGCTATTTTACTACTGCCAAACTCATCTCTTACCACCGTGGCCTCTAACCTTTAGAGTTGCAAATAGATAACCTCATCCATTCCCTTGCAACAATGAATAACACTGTATCTCCAGGCTACACTCCCGCCATTTTTTACCAGACGATCTAGACATGCAGTAGGCAGTTATTTGGAACTAGATTTTTCCTTTGAAGATTTGAAGGATAAAGGATTACACCAAGGTTTGCAAATTGTCAAGATAGCCTATATGTTTCATTTCGTTGCAACATTTAGTCCTTCGTACTTGGTATATTTTCATTGTTAAAAAATGACAATTTTTTGGTGAACTGATTGCAATATTCTTTCACTATAGTTTTCTGAAAACACCCGCTTTCGGGAAACACCAGAAAGATATTTTTCCTTTTTTTCAACAACTTTTTGGTGAACTGATTGCAATCTGCTTTCTCTATAGTTTTCTTAAAACAACCCACTTTCGGGAAACACCAGAAAGATATTTTCCCTTTCCAAAATCAGTTTCCACTAAAAGGACTGAAGTATATTTGAACTTTTCATTGTGGTATCCAGAAACTTGGAAAACTAAAGAATAAAATGAAATGGACAACACTACCAAACTTAATGTTCAGGACAATTATACATGTATAATATTTTTCTCATGTCTTGTTTTATTTTCTTTTGTTTTCATGCCCTTTCTATTCTTCTCTTCGAATTAAAGCTCTAGCTTAATCTTTATATTGCTATGACCGACTTTGAAAAGGACAAGAGGATGAGCTCCGTTGAAGCGTGTTGATTATACATTCAAATTCGTGTTGAAGCGTGTCCTTTTTATTCTTTTTTACTGATATCGATGCTATCCCTGTTCCAAGCCAGGTTAAGCATTTATCTTTGTGGTTAAGTTCTTTGTGCCGCTATAGAAATGTTACTTTTAGCGTGGTTTTCTGAATATACTTAACTGGTATCATTTGGAATTGTAAATTTATTATGTCTGAATGTAACAGGTGCGACCTCTTTTCTATATACCGAGTATCAGTATGTGGGTGTTTTCATGGTTGCTTTTGCAATTTTAATATTCCTTTTCTTGGGCTCTGTTGCAAGCTTTAGCACAAAGAGCCAACCCTGCACCTATAATCAGCATAAGATGTGCAAGCCAGCACTTGCCACTGCTATATTCAGCACCATCTCCTTCTTACTTGGTGCCATCACCTCTGTTGTGTCTGGTTTCCTTGGTATGAAAATTGCAACCTATGCAAATGCGAGGACAACCTTAGAAGCAAGGAAAGGTGTTGGGAAAGCTTTTATCACTGCATTTAGGTCGGGTGCTGTTATGGGTTTTCTTCTTGCTGCTAATGGCCTCTTGGTCCTCTATATCATCATTAATCTCTTCAAGCTCTATTATGGTGATGACTGGGAAGGCCTTTTTGAGGCTATTACTGGTTATGGACTGGGTGGATCCTCCATGGCTCTGTTTGGGAGAGTTGGCGGAGGTATCTATACAAAGGCTGCTGATGTTGGTGCCGATCTTGTGGGGAAGGTAGAAAGGAACATTCCAGAAGATGACCCAAGGAACCCAGCTGTAAGCCTTTTTACTTTTTTGAATTCTTGAAGTTTCCTGTGTTATTATGGACTTGTTGAATTTAGATATCTTATTATTGCAGGTAATTGCGGACAATGTTGGTGATAACGTGGGAGATATTGCTGGCATGGGGTCTGATCTATTTGGTTCATACGCTGAGTCATCTTGTGCTGCACTTGTTGTGGCCTCTATCTCCTCCTTTGGAATCAACCAGGAGTTCACGGCAATGTGTTATCCCCTTCTAATTAGTTCTGTGGGCATCATTGTTTGTTTGATCACCACCCTCTTTGCAACTGATTTCTTCGAAATCAAGGCTGTCAAGGAGATTGAACCGGCATTGAAAATGCAGCTTATTATCTCCACCGTTTTAATGACTGGGGGAATTGCAGTGGTCACTTGGATTGCACTTCCGTCATCCTTCACAATTTTCAATTTTGGTGCGCAGAAAGTTGTGAAGAACTGGTAAGCTTTGCCTTTATCTTCTTGACAGATAATTTCATCAAAGTGGATTTAATGTTGATGGCTGAGCATACTTGAAAAGGCCATTCATCTATTTCTCATGTTCAAGTACACAAGAACCTTTAAATTTGTATTTCTTATATTCCTCTTTTATTTTCAAATGAAACTGGTGTTTATAAGGTGAATAAAACACTCCAAGAAGACGAGAGTTTTGCACATGCCCTCATACAATAGCACGTCTCCTGAATGAATGTCCAACTGCACATGCACATAAGCTAACCCCCACAGGAATAGGTGAATGTCTAATAGGGCACCCCACACTTTTAGAATATTCCTGTGACATAGTTTAGTCTATGAAGTGGTAACAAAAGATTTTGTGTAGTCAAAGTTGCTTGAGCCTGAGAGGATGTAGTTGATCAACTTCTATTTACTGTTTTTTCATACTTCTTGATGTATATAATTTGACTCAAAGTTTTCGATTTTTGTCTGCAGGGAACTATTCTTGTGTGTTTGTGTTGGGCTTTGGGCTGGACTTATCATTGGGTTTGTAACAGAGTATTACACCAGCAATGCATACAGGTATATCGCATTGCAAATTATCTCATTTCCACTCTTGTTATGCATCGTTTCTTATGCATCTTTGCTTTTAAACAATGTAGGCCAGTGCAAGATGTTGCTGATTCCTGCCGGACAGGAGCTGCCACTAACGTTATCTTTGGCCTCGCCTTGGGATACCAATCTGTTATCATCCCAATTTTTGCCATTGCAATCAGCATTTTTGTTAGTTTTAGCTTTGCAGCTATGTATGGTATCGCAGTGGCTGCCCTTGGCATGCTTAGCACCATTGCTACCGGGTTGGCCATTGATGCTTATGGGCCCATTAGTGACAATGCTGGAGGAATTGCCGAGATGGCTGGTATGAGCCACCGAATCCGTGAGAGAACTGATGCCCTTGATGCTGCCGGAAACACCACTGCTGCTATTGGAAAGGTAACTAGGATGTTCCTTTTGGCTAAAACCATAAAAGGTCATGCACGTGATTTGTAATCTAGATGGTGGCTAGACTCAATGTCTTTTACTGGGTTTTTTGAATTTTCTGGTTTAAATTTCCTTTCATGGCTCCTATAAAAGGATTGGAGCCTAACTTCTGTGAAGAACTAAGGTTTAAGCTGCTATGATGGTCTTAGGATCTTAGCTACTGAATGTTCAACCGCAACGAGCTAGGCCTGTTATTTCGTATGATACTATGATTTTTGTTTGTAACTGGTTGAGTTTAATCTGGCATTTGTTTCCGCTTCATCCTTCTATGTTGTCATTTATTTGATTTGATTTTTAATTGCTTACAGGGATTTGCTATTGGATCTGCCGCATTGGTGTCACTGGCACTCTTTGGCGCATTTGTTAGCCGTGCAGGAATTTCAACCGTTAATGTTCTCTCGCCAAAGGTTTTCATCGGTTTGATTGTTGGCGCAATGCTTCCGTACTGGTTCTCTGCCATGACAATGAAAAGTGTGGGAAGTGCAGCTTTAAAGATGGTGGAAGAGGTTCGAAGACAGTTCAACACTATTCCCGGTCTCATGGAGGGCACCGCCAAGCCCGACTATGCCACCTGTGTCAAGATCTCTACTGATGCTTCACTCAGGGAGATGATTCCACCTGGTGCCCTTGTCATGCTTACACCCCTCATTGTTGGAACCTTCTTTGGTGTTGAGACGCTATCTGGCATTCTTGCTGGCTCCCTTATTTCTGGCGTCCAGGTAATGTTGAAAATTATATTGCAAATTTGATAATGAGTGATTCGCAGCTAGAGTAATATCTATTCATTTCCAATTCCCAGAATCAGTTGCGGAATCATTTTCAAGAAATTATTTTTGAAAGTAATACAACTCTTCATTTGTTTAACGCATTTGATTTTCTCCTGAAAATCCTTTCCAAGAGTTTGAATACACTTTTTAATGTTTCTTAAAAGAACATAAAAACATTACAAAAATCCCCAATAAGTTTCTCCACATATCCTGAATAACTTATTTTGAAAACTGTAACAAAACAAAGTTGTTTCTGAAAGGATTTTGGTTTATTGTTTGTGTTTAACAGATAGCAATATCTGCATCCAACACTGGTGGTGCATGGGACAATGCCAAGAAGTATATTGAGGTAATAAATCTAGTTAAAAAATGTTGAGTTTGGTATACTATTATTTGGCGAAAATAACATAACGATGTTAATTACTCCATGAATTTTACTTACAGGCCGGTGTCTCAGATCACGCTAAGAGCCTTGGCCCCAAGGGTTCTGAACCACACAAGGCAGCTGTGATTGGTGACACGATCGGAGACCCTCTGAAAGACACATCAGGACCGTCACTCAACATTCTTATCAAGCTAATGGCAGTTGAATCGCTCGTGTTTGCTCCCTTCTTTGCCACTCATGGTGGCCTGCTGTTTAAAATCTTCTGAGGATGAGGTTTAAGTTTTCCCTTGCATTGGTATCTCTCCTCGGTATTTTCATCGCGTCTGAAGAATTCTCCCTCTGTCTCCATGTTTCTCCCTAAGTGGGACTATTAAGTAAACTAGTGAAGTAGAGAACAATATTTTTTTTATGAGCTGATGATGGTGATAAAAGCGGCGGCTATGACACAAAAATTGTCATTCTAGCTGGACGAAAGTTCAGAACTTTGGAGCTTGTTTGTACTAGTTTTCTTTGCACTATTTTGGAACAGACTGATTTTATTCTCTCTGTATTGGCATATGTTTCCTTTTAATGAAGGAGAGCATGAAACAGAATGTGTTTCTTTGGCTTTTCGGGCTGCAGTGTTGCTTATTGAATGAGTTTGGCTGCTTGGTCCTGACCCAGTGAAGACTGTGATGAAGTAAATTGTTTTTAGAGTAATGTTGGGAATACATATGTTCCGGAAACACCTGGACACAAATGTGTCTAGACCGTTGGATGCACGTGGGGTCCTCAATAATTTGTGGATTTCACGTGCATCCAATGGTTTTGCACAAATCTGTGTCCAGAATATTCGTGTACCTAGACTTTTCCTTGTTTTTATACCTTATCCTCTGGTAGAATATTACGTTATGTTTGGATACTCGTAATCTTGAGGGGATGGATAATCTTATTAGTAGACATCAAATACCCAGTAATTGTATAGTGATATAATCTCATTCAAGTATTTAGACTAATCACCGAGCAAAACAAAGAAGTGTTTAGATTAGAAATCTATTTTTTTCCGAGAAGGTTGCTTAAAAGATATATATACGGTGTCTCCAGTAAAAGTTACAAGTAAACCGGATATAAAGATGGTGACTAAGGTTGTTATTTCAAAAACAAGTATGATTTTCGGTTGTATGTGTCATTAGGAATTACGTTTCTATAATAGTCTCTTCTAAATACAAGAATCATGCAACGTGACGCTATATTTTCATTTCTTTTCGAAATTCTTACCATCCAAACCGAGCCTAATGGAATGGGAAGATCATATTTCTACTTAATTGGCGGACTATGATTCCATATTGGATAAGTAATTAGACCATCAAGCACGTCCAGCAAGGAGGGTGATTTTGTTGTTGCATAGTTTAAGTCGGAGCAAGGTGCCATGGGACGTTCAATAGGCAGTCTCACGATCGGGCACTCATGCCCAGAAGTTGTCATTGTATACTTCCGTGGGGCAGAAGGCGACGGGGGATCTATAATCAAATTCTTATCCCTCTCAAGATTTCTGTCAAAATGAGCTTAACCATTCCAACAGAAATTTTAGCTTTCCAAACCAGACACAGGAGGAAGTGGAGCAACAGAGGAAGAAAGAAGAGAAAAAGGAGGAAGGAAAAGACCTCTCCCCGAGCAGGACCATGAAATATGTTGAAAAACACAAATTAAGGCCTTCCCACACCATTTTTTGACACCAAAAATCAGACCTCTGCTGTTGCATATCATAGCATCCTGTTGCATTATTTTCTTGTTCTTCGAGAGAGAGTGCAATGCACATTTTTGGTTCGACAGACTTGTAGTTTGCAGAGCTACTATTACAAGGTTTGATCGTTGCATCCTGGGAGGTAGACACCACTTATCTCGTAGCACCATAGCGCCATAGCGTGGGCGAATTCTGTTTTAAGAAAATTGTGTCCAATACAAGCCTCGATCAGTATTCAAGTTCAACAGATTCTGGAATCATTTACCGATCACTGTAAGGTTCTGTTTTTATTGTTTTCAGTCGTCTTTCCTCCTCCTTTGCACATAACAGATTATTAGTAATAGGCAGAATAACAATACATACATAAAGTACAGCACAATATGGGAGGATTACATATTTTAGTCTCAAGCTTCTGCAGTATGGAGTGCTCTCATTCCTCTCTGGTAATATCCCCAGTGGATATCTGCATAATCTTTCACTTTCTTGAACAACTTAGGTCTTTCACCATCAACCAATCCGTCCTCGGGTCCGATCTCTTTTCCCTTTTCAGGTGTATAGAAAACAGCTATGGAAATTCTGTCCTTCTCTGAGTTACTCAACACCCTATGCACAGGGCTCTTGAACACTCCATTGCTCATTATCTGGTATTATAACAGAAACATATGAACACACCACCATTATATTCATATTCTGCTTTTACCCTTGTATGATATGTGAGATATATATGTATGTACCTCCATTTGGTCAGCCATGAGAATGAGGATGGCATTAGGAATCTTAGGGACCGTATGCCATTTATCTTCGTTGAAGACTTGAAGACCGACTTCATCTTGCAAAATAGTAGTGTATCCAGATCCATCTGAATGGGGTTTTAAGCCCAGAATGAGATCAGGCCTCTGGCATTTCGAGTAGTAGTTAAACCTTGCTTGCAGCATTGCTCGTTCACCAAACTGATTCAGGAAACAGTTTTCTTCCAGATTCAGTGACTTTGCCATTGCTTTGGAGGTTAGCTCTGTCACCATCTTCGTCTTCTCCGTGTACTCTTTCAGTACTTCTCTGCATAATTATAAATGACTCCTCCTTGTTATCAATGCACTAGCAGTTTGTTCAATCGTATAACGAGATTCATGTATCTTGAAGTTTTTACTACGATAAAATGCATTGCAACGGGATTTCGGGAAGCCAAGGAGGATGTTGAGATAGTGCCTTGTATTCCGGGAGTAACTGGTACTACTCGTAGTAAGTGCTTCACTACCGGTAGTACGAGTTTCTGACTGTTTTTGGGCAATGAACGGAACTATCGGTAGTAAGTGCCTGAACTATCGGTCGTAAGAGTTTTTGACTTTTTGGGATAGCCATTGGTACTACCAGTAGTAGGAGCATCACTACCAATAGTAAGGGCATGCGCGAATTCTGTTTGTAAGATTTGAGAGATTTGTTTTCTTAATCTATTTAGGATGCTATCCTTTATTCCTAAAAAGATAGCTTGATAAGATCTAATCTATTGACACCTTACATGAGGATTTTAGAACACAGCCCGTCCTTTGTAATCTCTATTTATCATAGTGAAAGCTCTCTCTCTTCTCCCTGGGACGTATTTTTAAGTTATTGTTTATTCGGAATCAAGTAAAACTCTATATTTTTTCATTTTCTTATTGATTGTCTCTTCTTATTTATCGTATTTGTCGTAACAGAGGATTTCTTGCCTATAGGTTGTCAGTGGACTTACCCGAATGAGGGCGGGTTTTCGGGCCAGAACTTGAGCTTTCTAAGATCTTCAGGGTGAACATCAAGAAACAAACGATCAGACCAGTCTAGAGATTGGCCTTCTTCTGGGACAGGGTCAGCCCCATACCCTTCAAACTCCAGAACTGTTTTGGAGTATTTCTTCTTCTCTTCCATTGGCTGCTCAAAGAACTCCCTTGCAACTTGAATAATCTTATCCAAAAATAAACTTGAAATCCCATGACCTATTGCCTGAAACTCCACAATTAACCCCTTTAATGGTACACCAGAAAAAGTTGTAACTACAAAATGACCAAGAACATAAGGCAGTTGTTAATTATAAACAGTAGTGTATCGATATCATGGTTCTGAGAGTCCTTTTGTTTTATTTTTTTTTCCTTACAGATTCTACTATCAATATGTGAAACTGGGTTAGTGAGGAAACATGGATCTACATCTATAAGTGTGCAGATTAATTTCCTTTTCACTTTTTGGCAGCCCTTTTCGTGCTGGTGAGTCGTGAACATCAGACTCATACTATTTGGAACAAGGAGAGAAAGATATGAAGTTTTTGATTGACCTGAAAGCAGCCCCATGAGTGGAGTGCTGATTTAAGTTTCATCAATTCCTCTTCATATTCATCTGTGGATGCTTTTGAACTTGAGAGGATACCCAGATCAATGATAGGAATCGGAGAGACGGTGGAATAATCGTCTTCAGTGGCCTCATCATATCTGGAAACGTAGGGCGAGGGCGGCTCCTCACCGTTGAGCACCATATCTTGAACGCGTTTCGACAGTAATACATCTGCTGGAGGAAGAACTGAAGCTCCTGCCATGGTGGTGTCTTGAAGATTCAGAGTTCTCTGATTAGTTTCACCATTAAGATGAGCTGAGGATGTGTACGAAAGTCACTGAAGTCACTTGTTGGTTTTAAGGTGAGACTGGTGGTGATAAGGACAATGATGGGGAGAGACTTGGATTCTTCTTCTTTGTAGTGGGGAAAAACACTAAATTCAATGGGGTAATTGTGATATGTTTGTCAAAAAGTTGATGGCTATTCTGACTCCATATGGCACTCAATCACTTGGTTTGATTGAGTTTTTGAAATTTCAACTCAGGAAATGGAAACCTGGGTTTTTGTATAATTGGGATGGAAGATTTTCTTTAGCAGTAGACTCCCACAGCAAGAAACACACCTTTTTGTTTTGGAAGTTTGTCCGGTCATTAATTTTTGAGTCTCGAAAGTAATTGAGGTGCAATCATCAGAACAGATATTATCGAGCAAGCATTGAAGATTTAGAATATCTATTCCATCTATTCTATTATACAAAGCTTTGTTATGATTTTTAACTTGTCAAAACTATCCATCATAAAAGTTATTTTTACACACTACAAAATGGACAAAAAAAATTAACTTACATGGACAAAATTGACAATATATTTGTACAAAAGACTATCCAATTTTCATATAACCTCAACCCTACTTCCACTCCAACTCTCTCTCTCTCTCTGTGTCACATTTTCACACACAATACTCTCTTTGTGCTTTCAATTCAATTGGGTTGTTCACTTCAATGCGGTTTTGTGTTTCGAAACAAGATCACAAATTCAACGCCTCTTTTAGCTCACTCAATAACTTTGCGGGTGTATAGCTTTATTTATGTTTTAATTTGTTTGATCGATCAATTTATACCGGTCATCAAGGAATGATTTGTCCACACCATCACCCGGAATCGTTCACTAGTGAGGCTCAATTTTTAGTGATGCAACATTAGTTTTTGGTGATGCTTAACTTGCACATGCATTGTGTGTGTCCCGGCCACCAGTGAATACTATTATAAAGAATTGCCTAAGATACTCGAATTTCATGACCTAAAAGTCACCGTGTTAGGATCGAAATTGAATCAGAAATGAAATTATCTATCCTTTATTTGCTATTTTCAAATTAATGGTGTGGAACCCATTGCACTAAATCACATGAGAGCTATCACACCTGATGGTAAAACTAATTTTATCACTACCATAACAGCCTACCACTTGATCCTCAGTAACATGTGGAGGTGGAGTACTAAAAGAAAAAGAAGCCATATATTCAAATAATGTGTTTAGTTTTAAAAATGGATAGATAAATTGCAAGAGCATTCGCCAAGAAGGTTTGAGCCATCGAGCTGCAAGTAGGCGATCTTGTTCTAAAAGAAGTCCCAGTGAACCCCCCAGATCCAAAAGGAAAATTCAGATTGAACTGGGTTCGTAGTGAAAATGGTGACAGTTCTCATTTCACCCTCCTTTTGATAGTTAAAGTCAAAGAAGAATAAAATGAAGAGTAAAAATTGAGGGTCCAGTTTGAAAAGTAAACATTTTTAAACGGTAATGATAATGTCTCGTTAAAATGAGAGATTCTGAATGATGGACACTTGTAAAGAGACGAAGAAAGTAATTGTTAGCACAAAATGATAAAATTTCTATACGCTAACTGCCCACTCTCACTCCACATATTTAAATGCACATACATGTATGGATTGTGTCCAACTTTAGTAAAAGATTTTGTAATGAGCGAGACTACACGCAAATTATATGTACAGATTAGTACACAAATATATTTAGGATTGTTCAATGCATGTAAGATAGTGCATCGAACGATTTTGAATACATCTGTGTCTGAATTTGTGCGTAGACATTTTATTTTGTAATCACCCTGCTCCGTTAGTGACAAAAAGACAAAGGACCTGATGGTAAATGAATCAAAGGTTGAGGTCAATTATCAGTCTCACTAAAATTAAATGCATGCATACTAGGGCGGTTAGCATTCTCTAAGTTGGTCCTATTTCTGCCTAAATGCAGCCAAATTTCGCCTCCAAACTTCAGAGGCATAAGGCAATGCCTCAGTCCTCGTAAACCTACCCTTCTCTCTCTCTCTCTCTCTCTCTCTCTCATACACACACACACACACAACAAATTGCCTAATTTTAGAGCCGCAGTTTCCTACCAATGGCATTCTAAAAGACAAAAGTTTGAATGAGGACATCTCTTTCCAAGTGCTAAGAACTTTCGCACCAACCCTCTCCCAGTCTCCCTCTCCCTCCCTCCCTCCCTCTCTCTCTCTCTCTCTTATTTACAAGAGAAGCAACGAAAGTTTATTTTTATCATGTCCATGGTTTCTGCAAGTCTTTCATGCAAGCAAACATCACTCAAATTGCTTGGAAACCAAAATACCTATGCAACAACGATAAATTGTCAAGAAATTGAAACTTGAAGATTGATATGTGAAAAAGGAAGGACAGGTTGAGATGGGTAGTTCTAATGAAAACTCATCATCAGGGCTTCCAGCAGCTTCTGGTTCAAATCTTGGGGCTAAAACAACATCTGCAAATCGTTCGGAAGCAGCGAAATTTCGTAAGGGAAAGGAGTTGATGAGGTGTACTAGTGATGAAGTCCAGTGGGTAAGTGAGAGACTGAGAAATCTTGAGGAAGAAGGTGAGATGATGAAGCATGATTTTATGGAGAGCTTGGAAGAAAGGAAGATGCTGATGAATGAAATATCTCACCAGTTTCGGGTTATCGGCCATTATCAAGTAACAAATGGTTTGTCTCAGGTATTACAGCTCCATGAATTCAATCCATCTCTTGTGATCAGAAATGTAAAAGCTACTAAGGGGGAATCTGCTGATAAGTATGAATTTCTCACGTAGATTACAGGTTATTTTTTAACAATGATTCTGAGCATGTGTGTGTTTTCTTTGTTATTCTGATTGTCTCAATGAACACCATGGTTGTACGTTTTACTTCCTAGCTCTGTGGAATTTTCTGTGGGACGTATCTGTCTGATTCTGTGATAAGACGAGTAAAAGCATTAATCACGAGCTACTAACGCATCAATTTATACATTATACCTACGTGACATTCACTAATTTGAACATATTTCAAAATTTATGAAACCGGCTTTTACACTGTGTACTTGAAATGAAATGCTATGTAGGCATGATATACCCTTTGATGTACAACTTAATGTGTTAGTAGTTATTCATTAATCACCGGTGATACTTGACCATATTTCTTTGATATTTCTTTGAAAAATCTAGAAACACAGATATTTCGTGCACGTTTGGATACAAATGTATTCGGAATCATTGAATGCACGTGGGACCCTATAGAATCATGTAAGTCCTACATGTATCTAATGGTGTTAGACACATCTGTGTCTAGATATACTCGAAATATCTATGTTTTTAAACTTGTTTCTTCTTTTCAACGGTTGATAAATTGGAAAAACACTTGGCACACAAATCAAAATATAATTTGAACAACTAGAAACACCCCTCGCGTGCACAAATGCAGACATAAATGTGTTTGAATTTGCGCACCATAAATGTGTTCTTAGACTTTCTTATATAATTTTACACCTTGTGATATGGCGCAGTGCGGATGACCCTCATTTCGTTTTTCCTTATCTGCATAACCCTTTTATGATTGAGTAATGCTACGAACACAAACAGTCCGGACAAATCTAGACATAGATGCGTCCAGAACTATTGGATACACACGAAGTCCTTAATAATTTGTGGACCCAAAGTGTAACGATTCCAGATACATTTATATCCGGATGTGTCCAAACATATCTGTATTCCTAAATTTTTTGTTCATAATTTGCAGACTTTTCCACCTCTATGACCCGTTAATGGCTAACGAGTAAGTCTACACACATATGTATGCACATATCCAAATAAAGATTGTATTTGAAATTATTCGATGAACGTGAAAACATTATTAACTTAGAAATTTTATCCCTATCTTATACCTTAAAGACAAATCTTTGTGTTCAAAATATATTTCTTTGTTTTTTGTTTTGTTTTATTTTATCCAGGAATCCACACCACCACCACTCATTCTAGTAAAAACTCAGAGCGAAGTTTTTCCCACTAAATATTTGCATATATGATACGAAGATTAGCAAAAGATATCACCATAGCACCACCACCACCACTGCTCCGGCAGCTCCTCCTCCACCACTTCAACTCCCACAAAGACAAACCCACAAACCACATGGAAGTCGAAGTCAAGCTCCGCCTCCCCGACGCCGCCTCCCACAATCTCGTCTCCCACCACCTCTCCCCTTTCCACACCACGACTCTTATCCAAGAAAACGTCTTTTTCGACGGCAGCAACTCCGAGCTCTCCTCCAAATTCGCTGCCCTCAGACTTCGCTTCTACGGTGGCGATTCCCACTGCGTCGTCTCTCTCAAGGCCAAGCCCGTAATCTCCGACGGAATCAGCCGCGTCGAGGAGGACGAAGAGCCAATCGACCCCTCCATCGCCCGCGCTTGCGTATCCGAGCCATGGAGGCTCTTACGGATCGATTCGTCTAGGGTTTTGAAGAGAGTGAAAGAGGAATATGGGATTGGTGATAAAGGGTTGGTTTGTTTGGGTGGGTTTAGGAATGTGAGAAATGTGTTTGATTGGAAAGGATTGAAATTGGAGCTGGATGAAACACATTACGATTTCGGGACGAGTTATGAGATTGAATGCGAAACCTCGGATCCTGATAGAGCCAAGGAAATGCTTGAGGAGTTTTTGAATGGGAATGGGATTAGGTATTCGTATTCGGAGGTTTCAAAGTTTGCTGTTTTTCGGTCTGGGAAGCTGCCTCAGTAAGTGATTGATACACAGTTCGTGAATTTTTTTTTGAAATTGGCAGTTTGATCAATAATTTGAGGCAATTTCATGATAAATATTTAGTTATTGGAGTATGGAAAGTTTGCTGGCAACCAATGTATGCAATTCTTAGGCAATTATTGGGAGAGATGAGTCTGATTATTGATTCATGCTAGGAAATTTTTTTTGTTCTTACTTGTTTCTAGCTTGTAGTGGCAGTATTTTGTTTTGATAACCTAGAGTGTCCGGGTTAGGTTACGCAAGATAACGCCTTCGCTGATCCCTCCTCGGTAATGACTTGCACGAAGACTAAGAAAACACCGGTGTGGTGCCGGTCAATATTCCTCCAATGCCTAAGTTAGTGATCTGGTAATCTCAGGAATCAAACAGAAAAGAAGAGCTATTCTTAGAAAGTCTTATGCAGTACCTCTTTTTTCCCTCTTTGTCGTACTCTCAAACTTCCTCTATCCCTTTCCTCCTTTTTCGCGGTTCATTGCAATCAGATCAATGATAAGATCGCCCGTTCCGGTCATTTCGGGATCCCTATCCATTCGGATAGGGGCTTTATCCATTATGGTGTGGCATAATTCTACCTGGAGTCTTCTTTACCAACCTCCGTCTTTCCCGCTCAGGGCTCTTTATCCTTACAAAGGAGGGGCCCTTTTTTCAGCGTCGGTACCGCTCTGGCCAAGTAGGGCTTCTTCTGAGGAGCCGAGAAGAACGTATGGGCTGAGCTGAGAAGGATCCCTCGTCTGTCAGTTTCCCACCTACCAACGCGTATCTCAATTAATTTTTTGGGAACCAATTCGACTGTCCTTAGAGGGGGCGCAATTAATGCAAGGACAAAGCAATGTAGTTACTGACCCGTTTTCGAACAAAGACCTTAATGCGGTATCGCAATAAAATAGATGATAGCTTCTGAGGTTGCAATCTGTTTTCCTCAGCAGTTGGGGCAATGGAGCTCAAACCATCCATGTCCAATTTTGCTGACATTCTTAGTCATTAGATTACATGAGCATAGAAAATACACCAGCACAATATACTATGCTGTTCGTCCTGCTTTTGGTCATTTCTGTATACTGTGGTTTCTGATATAGTAATGTCTAACGTTCAGTCATACAGATTACAGATCCATGGAAGTTACATAGTTATCAGAAAGATTTTGAACTTTGCAGTGGCATCTGACCTATTAGTGTTGGGTTGACCTCTGGAACCTTACTTGTTCCTAGTATACAATTATGTGAATACTTACCCAGAGTATTCTTCGGATGCGAGGTGCTGTAGTACGGGCTGAACTACAGTTCTGGAAGGCACCTAGAACGTCATCGTTTTGGCTGCCCTATAGGACTGTATTGCAGTTCGCTTTTTGACCTCGTGTATTTTGATAATAGTTCGCAGTTAAAACGATTTGGCTGCCCTACAAGACTGTAGTGCGGCCAGCCCCCCTGTTTGGAAATTCCCAGCCACCCCAGAAAACTTTAAGTGTGTTCTTATGATTGGAAATCAATAGTACGAAATTCAGTTTTATGTTACTATAAACCTATTTGATCTTGCATTGCAAGTTATAGGATAAAGTCAAGAATCCGGCTCTTCTTTTCTGAAGAATTGCCACACCTGCTGTATAATTCTGTCCTATCTTTCTTCTGGACCATGAAATGTGGCCGAAACTTGGTATTTCTTCTCAAGTAACAGAAAGAAAGATGCAAAATGTTTTCAATGAAGTTCTCAAAGCTTAGCTCGAAAATAACAATCTTAAAATTGTGTTCAAGTTTGTCTGGTTCATATCTACAATGTCAGAACCCTGAACAAAAGAGCAGAAAATTCCCAAATCTGTGCTTGTAATCTTGTTTGATCTTGCATTATGATTTGTAGCATAAACCACAGAAGAACTCGGGTTCCTTGACATGAAGATTGGTAAATGGCGTCATTCGCATTTATCGTATGTATCTCTTCCGATCTACAAAGAAAATATACATTTGGACAACAGACGAAGAAAAATGCAGCTGTAGCAGTTAGTATTACTGTATTAGTAGCAGTGTTGAGGTCAATTATCTCGTATCTAAATTGCGTCACTCGTATTTTTTGTTTTGCTTCTGAGATGCATACCTAAGTGCAAAGCTGCATAGGACAACAAATAGTGAGAGACGCTGTTGAAGTATCTAGCACCAAATATAATGGTGTCTGCAGTGAATCAAGAAATTTACAGACTCTATCAAAGTTCAGCACTCATCATTCTTCCAACTGAGACACAGCTTTCACAAACCCTAAATCTGGAGATGGATTAGAGGATTCATGACTAGCCAGTGAGCCTACTTTAAAAACCAATTTACGAAATTTACAGAATCCCCTTATCAAGGGTATTTAAAAGAAGAAAAAGTCTATGAACAAATATGTGTTTGGAATCGTCAGATGCACATGGAGTCTTCCGTAATCATGTGAGCCTTACGTGCATTACATGGTTCCAAACACATCTGTGTACAGATGTGCACGGAACATCTATGTTTCTAGACTTGTTTTTAAAAGAAAGAAATTAGTTGGCTGCAAAAACATAAATTTTTAATGGATGAGAGTAGGACCATAGTTATCGAGGTATTTATTTAAAAACTTTTAAGGGAAATGAAAATAAGACTCTTATCGAACTTAGAGAAAGAATTCGAGTTATTTCAACCTCTTTTACTCTACAAGTAATGTAAAAATATAACTACAAATTAATTAATTAATGAAAAGTTTACAACGGTATGTTCCAACGTTATTAATCACCGTCTATAATGCGAGATAAATAATATACCGCCGACTAGTTATTTTACAGCATGACTAGTCAACGGAACTCACCGATCCAACGGTTTCTGTGGGGTCACGCTGCAAATTCTTGCGTTGCAACCGTACAACTATACTGCACTCGCAACACAGGATCTCCACCTACAGTTGCTTTTCACCATCGACGGCGCAGAAATCAACTCCCAAATCGTCCAATAGGGAACCCCCAATCGGATCCAATTCATTCCCTCTCTCTCTCTCTCTCTCTCTCTCTCTCCTCCTCTCTTCGGACGTCACAGAGGGATAACCGTTGACCCTGATATCTAGGGTTTCGATCTCTCTTGTTCTTCAGTTCAAATTACAGAAATTCGTCCAATCCATTCGTATCTTTGAATCAAAGCTCAAACTATCAATCCTGTAAGTTTTTTTTTTCGTCTTACATCATTTCGATGCGTTGATAGGTATACATATACGCACGAAATTTCAAATATTCATCTGTTAATCCGCCACAGAATGGAAAGTAACTATTCAGCTCTCCCAAAGAATTCGTTTGTAGAATTACAATTGCAAGATGATAATTTTGGATCGAGAAACCTAAGATCTTCTCCCAAAGACACCTCTCTGACATTGCTTCCTGCTGATGTTCAACAAAGTCATTTGAAACAACGCAATGTAGATGACGAAATTGACGATGATATTGATTTCGATAATTTACCCCTTATTTTTGGGGGTAAAAAGACCGGATCTGGGATTTACGGGGCCGTTTTTAACTTAACCACGTCGATTATTGGGGCTGGCATTATGGCCCTTCCTGCGACAATGAAAGTTTTGGGTTTGGTTTTAGGGGTTATTTTGATTTTTTTAATGGGAATTCTTTCTGAGTTCAGTGTTGAATTGCTTGTCCGGTTTACGGCCCAATGCAAGGCGTCTTCCTATGGAGAGGTTGTACAAGCTGCGTGTGGTAGGCCTGCTAGAATTTTGTCAGAAATTTGCATAATTGTGAACAATGCCGGTGTTTTGGTAGTCTATTTGATCATCATTGGTGATGTTTTGTCGGGTTCACTCCATCATATTGGGGTTTTCGATCAGTGGTTGGGAAATGGTATATGGGATCACAGAAAACTTGTTATTTTAGTTGTTCTGGTGATTTTTCTTGCTCCACTTTGCTCTTTGGATAGGATTGATTCATTGAGCTTGACTTCAGCTGCTTCAGTAGCTCTTGCCATTGTCTTTGTTTTGGTTGCTTTCCTTGTTGCGATTATCAAGCTCGTTGAAGGGACTATTGAGGCTCCAAGAATGACACCAGATTTTGGGTCAAAGCAGGCAATTTTGGATTTGCTTGTTGTGATTCCAATCATGTCGAACGCCTATGTGTGTCATTTCAATGTTCAGCCTATTTATAACGAGCTTGAACAACAGTCACCTCAAAAGATGAATCAAGTTGGAAGGATCACCACTGTTCTTTGCATTGTGATTTATGCTTCAACTGCCATTTCAGGTTATCTACTTTTCGGAAAGAACACTGAAGCCGATGTGCTAACTAACTTCGATAAAGACCTTGGAATTCGTTTCAGCACTGCTTTGAACTATATTGTTCGTGCGGGGTACATTTTTCATTTGATTCTTGTTTTCCCCGTTATCCATTTCTCCCTCCGACAAACGGTAGATACCTTGGTCTTTGAGGGATCAGCTCCCCTCTCAGAGAGTAGGAAGAGATCTTTGGCATTAACTGCAGTACTTCTGTTACTTATATATTTTGGATCAACTGTGATCCCCAATATTTGGACAGCTTTTAAGTTCACAGGGGCCACTACGGCTGTGTCATTGGGCTTTATATTCCCGTCGCTTATTGCGCTAAGATTAAGTAAACAAGGGCGCGGTTTGACACACGTTGAGAAGTTTTTGTCTTGGTTCATGCTGATATTAGCAATAATTGTCAGCGTTGTTGGGGTGGTCGGAAATATCTATAGTCTCAAAAGCAAATCCGAATAAGCCTCTCCTTATGCAATTGAGGATTTTCTTTCCTTGGATGTCAATTTGATGAAATCCAGTGGAATTTTGCTAATTCTTACTGTTGTTACGCTGCTTGGATGGTTCAGTGAAGGAAGATATTCTGGCATGAAGTAGACAGTAACAAGACAAATGTCTAAAAGCATCATGTCGATTTGTGCTGATTTGATCAGGAAGTGAGAGTAAGCCTTTTGTAAGGGTGGTTGAAGAATGCAAAGGCTTATTGTTCTCACAAGGCAATACCACGTGTAAGTCATTTTGATGAGATTATTGAGCTTAGGAATCAGTTCATGCTATAGTTTTGCTTTGTCTGCACGGTTTTGGAGCTGCTCAAACTGTATGAATAACAATTACACTCACTTTTAGGGGGTCTATATTAATCCAAATTGTAAGCAATATCCTTCTATATACATCCATTTTATTTCTGCTTTGTAGATATATTGTATATGCATTGTGCGCTGTACTTAATAAGAAATGCACAAAACACGCAAGGAGCCAGAACTTTGTGTGAGAAAGAAAGACCATTTCATGCATGGCTTTCACCCACTCAGCATTGCATGCTTCAAAATTGTGTAATCATGCGAGATAGCGAGATTTTTTCAATCCTCTTTTTGAGCATCAGTAGCTATGATTGGGATTATCTCTATCTTAGTTGCTTTTGCTTTCCATGTTGACATCAAACTTTATTCTTCTAATTACTTACATCAAAAGTTTAAGATTTTATTTTTTTGTTACCAGGTCCAAAATATTATCACTTGAAAGACAAGAACCTTACTGAATGTAGTTGAATTTGATTAGCTACTGAGAGTCTTATACTAAAACCCGAAAAGGACCAAAATCGAAGTTGGCCAATATTTACGAGTTGGTAAGATGTTCTACGAAATGTTGAGTTTTTGCTTCCAAGTTGTTGAGAAATGATTAAGGAAGTGCCTTCCTAAGGCCTGTCAAAGTTGGGTAATAGCTGCTTATTTAGACCCATCACAGATGGTTATCTCTAGTTCAACCTATAGCTTTGAATTGGTGTTTTTTTGGATATCATGGACATGATGCTCTCGGCAGAATTTATTAAAGAAAATGGGTTCACGTAACCGATCCCAATTGATTGGGACTGAAAGCTTTGTTTGGTTTCTTGTAGCTTATTTTTGTTGTTTAGCTCCTGCGTATCCTTGCTACTCTCTGTGCTTCTCCTTTCATAAATGAAGTTCCTACGGTTTGCCAAAACAGAAATCTAAAAGTGAAAACCCATTTAACATTTATCTTGAAGCTATAATATATGGATCTTTTAGGCCTTGGTTCTCATACCTGCACATTGACATTGTGTATCTATATGTACACTCGATAAAATATGTGCTTTGTAAGAAAACTACATAGCTGAGGGTATACTCCTCGAGTAATTATTTAGTAGTCTTGATGTACCATCACTTGATACCTTTAGCATTTTCCTTTTATTTATCACATATTTATCTCGGACTCAATATTTAATCATCGATCGTTGTAAATAAGGGTATTGGGGCACTACGTGATACCCCATGAGCACTCAATAATTCTTCACTCTCTTTCTTTTGTTGGCCCCTAGTGTGTCAAGGTGGTTATGGCTTCTGGGGACATTTGTGCCTGTCAACTAACAATGAGTAAAGTACCCTCTTCCAATTATATTGATATTAATGATCAGATAAAGTACTGAAGTGGCCTTTGGTAGAGTGCCTTCAATTGAGGTACTCAAAGTGATAAGTTTGTGGTCAGACTCACATGCCCAAGTTTGAGGGCTTTTAGTTCCCTGATATAGACGATAGAGTCTCTTGTTATATATATATATATATATATATATATATATATATATATATATAGAGAGAGAGAGAGAGAGAGAGAGAGCATGGGTGTTCTCTCCTATTTGTTAACTTGTTTATGGTAATTAGTTTGTTAGTATAGGGATTGTGGTTCATCCCTTTCTAGTCGGCATGCGGATGCAGAAACAAGTGTAATAAAATTAGATCATGTCTACAGTCTCTGTTTTTAGAAAAATATGAGTTAGGTGCAGAATGATGATGGCACCCTCTCTAGTAAACTCTTGTATACAATTATAACGTCTACAACCAAACCAACCCAGATTAATATAAGAAAATACTAAGCTACCCCCATTAAAATACTATTTAGTCTTCATAATCATGTGTTCTTGAAAACATAGCAATTTTTTGAGTTGCGTTAGTGATGACAACTGAAAACAGAGTATTTTAACAGTTGCATTAATTAGGGCTTGTTTGGTAACACTTCCTGTTTTCTGTTTTGTGTTTTCTATTTTTGTTTCCTAATTTTTGTTTTTGTTTTTAAAAATAAAAAAATAAAAAACTTGTTTGTGTTAACCTGTTTTTAGTTTGTTATACATATAAACTCTTATGTGTGTATAAAGACTTATATACATATATACATGTATATAAGTATATATCAAAGTTTATATATATTTATATAAGTATAATATACTTATAATATATATAAGTGTATATATGTATATATAGGTATATATATACATGTATATATGTACATATAAGTATATAAGTATATATGTACTTATACTTATACTTATGTATAATTATATATGTATATATATATACACATATATAATTATACATATACATATGTATATACATGTATAATGTATATGTATAATGTATTATAATATATATACATCTACATATTTAATATATATTATACATATATATACATAAATATACATACTTGTAATATACTAATATATAATATATATATGTATCTATATGTAATATACTAATATATAATATATATATGTATCTATATATATGTATACACTTAGATATATATATCATACATATATATTTATACATATTTATATATAATACGTATATAATACTATATGATTATATATATATATATAATTATATAATTATACATATACATTATACATATGTATTATAATATACATGTAATATACATTAGTATAATGTATTATAATGTATATACATAAACATATTTATTATATATTATACATATATACATATATATACATACTTGTAATATACTAATATATAATATATATAAGTATGTATATATATGTATATATATATATATTATATAAGTATATACACATATATATATATATATGTATATATGTATGTATATGTATATGTATATGTGTGTGTGTGTGATATATGTATATAAGTGTGTGTGTATATATACATGTATATAAGTACATATACACAAATATGTATAAATATACATACATATGTATATGTATATACATATATAGTATATGTATATAAGTATGTACTTATAAGTATATATATTATACATATTATATAAATATATATTATATGTATAATAAATATATATATGTATATATAAATAAATCTATAATATGCGAATATATAATTATATATATGTCTAGTGTATATATATACATGCATACATATACATATACACATAGTTGGTTTTTGAAAATAATGAAAACTGTTTTTGAAATAAATGAAAGCTCACTTTTCATACTTTCACTTTTTTTGAAAATAATGGAAACTGTTTTCAATTTTTTGGAAGTAAAACATCAACCAAACATTTTTTTTTTTCAAAAAACAGAAAATTCAGGAAATAAAAACAGAAAACAGAAAACGAAATGGTTACCAAACATAGCCTTAGTGATTATGATCGACTCGTGTGATGATAAGGGGATGAGTAATGCTACTGACACTATATTTTTTATCTCATCTATGCTGAGGTGACATTTTTTCCCTCCTCTCACACACACACACGCACGCACAAGCACTTATCCTCTACCACCTA
Organism: Arctostaphylos glauca; assembly: GCA_019985065.2. Lineage (NCBI taxonomy): Eukaryota > Viridiplantae > Streptophyta > Magnoliopsida > Ericales > Ericaceae > Arctostaphylos > Arctostaphylos glauca. The sequence goes on from JAHSPW020000003.1 coordinate 4,734,188, forward strand.
GCTACTGACAATCTAATACTAAAACCCGATAAGGACCAAAATCAAAGTTGGCCATAAACTTGTGAAACAAACATTCTGTTGGCCACTGTTTACGAGTTGGTAAGATGTTCTATAATACTTCCTATGTTTACTTGCTTCCAAGTTGTTGAGAAATGATCAAGGATGTGGTTTTCTAAGGCTTGTCAAAGTTGGGTAATAGCTGCTTATTTAGATCCATCACAGATGGTTATTTAGTTCAACCTATAGCTTTGAATTGGTTTTTTTTTTTTTTTTATATCACGGACATGATGCTCCCGACAGAATTTATTAGAGAAAACGGGTTCATGTAACCGATCCCGATCCCAATTGGTTGGGACTGAAAGATTTGTTTTGGTTTCTTGTAGCTTACTTCTGTTTTTTAGCTTCTGCGTATATTGCTACTCCTTGTGCTTCTCCTTTTATAAATGGAGTTCCCGGGGTTTGCCAAAACAAAAATCTGAAAGAGAAAACCCATTTAACCTAGAAAAATCTAAGAATACAGATGTTTTGTGCACATCCGGACACAGATGTGTCTGGAACCGTCGGATATACGTGGAGTTCCACGCATAACACAATCATGTGAGCTCCACGTTCATTTGATAGATCCAGACACATCTATATCTGAATGTGCACGAAATTTCTGAATTCCTAAACTTGTTCTTTAACCTTTTTCTTGTAGCTATAATATATCTTTTAGCCTTGGTTCTCATAGATGTAAATTGTGTATCTATATGTAGACTTGATAAATTTGTGCTTTGTAAGAAAACTACATAGCTGAGGGTATATTTCTCGAATATTATTCAGTAATCTTGATATACCGTCACTTGATATCTCTAATAATTTTATTTACCGCATATTTATTTGAGATTCAACATTTAGTTATCAGTAACATAAATATGAGGCGAAAAAAGGTGTTGGAAGCAGCAAACACGATGTCTGATGAGGACCCAATAATTCTTCATACTATTCCTCTCTTCTAGGGGCATTTATGCCTTTCAACTAACAATGAGTAAAGTGCTCTCTCCAATTATATTGGTATTAATGATCAGATAAAGTGGCCTTTGGTAGAGTGCTTTCAATTGAAATACTCAAAGTGATAAGCTTGTGGTCACGTGACTCACGTGCCCAAGTTTGAAGGCTTTTAGTTCTCTTCATATAGACGATACACTCTTCCCAATATAAATACATACATACACATACATATATATATCCTTATGGGTTCTAGAAGGCTTCAATGGATCGTACTTAGTTTTTCTAGAATGTGACGCGGCATATCCAAAAATCTTAAGAAATGCATAGGAAAGAAGGTAAAATTAACCACTTCATGGATTCTAAGAGACTTTAATGGATCGTACTTAGTTTTGAATAAGCATCCGAATAATTTAGAATGAACGTGAGATGCCCGAAATTAAGTATGACCATTGAATCCTCTTAGAATCTATAATATATATGTAGCCTTCTTCTTACGAGAGATCTCTTATTTTGTTAAAATACGGATCGCTTATTTTCTGATCAAAATTTGATGATTCGAATCGTTCAATGTGTTTAAAACATATTTTCAATGGTAATTATGAGAAATCGGCTCAAAAAAATATCAAGAAGGGTTTGATCCAAGCAATTTTTTATAAATGCTGATAGAAACAGTTTTATAAAAAAATTACTTGGATCAAACACTTTTCGATATTTTTTTAGTCGATTTCTCTCGGGTACTCTTAAAAATATGTTTTAAACTTATTGAACGATTCGAATCATCAAAATTTAATCAGGAAATGAGAGGTTGAGAATTTTTTATTAGAAGTGTTTTTTTGTGTATATATATACACATACAAGCAGTTTAAAACAGAGTATACATACATACATACATACACGTATATATATATATATACATATATATATATAGAGAGAGAGAGAGAGAATGCATGGATTTTCTATGTTGATTAGTTTGGTAGTGTAATAAAATCAGATCATGTCCACAGTCTCTGTTTTTAAATGAGTTAGGTGCAGAATAATGATGGGTCCCTCTCTATGAAACTCTTAAATACAATTATAATAATGTCTACAACTAACCAAACCACTGGTAAAACCCAAAATTAAGATAAGAAAATACTAAGCTACCGCCATTAAAATACTATTTAGTCTTCAAAATCAGTGTGTTCTTGAAAACAGAGCAAGTTTTTGAATTACATTAGTAATGGCTGCTGAAAACAGAGTATTTTTAACAGTAGCATTAATTAGTGATTAGGATTCACCTCGTGTGATGATATAAAGGGGATCTCAAACGTGGGTAAGAAAACACAATCATACTCTCTCTCTTTGTTTGTTGCAATAACTCCAATTTCATTATTCAGCAAATCGACAATAGGGCTTCACATGGGTGCAGTGAGTCTTACTTCAGTTGTGGCCATCATGTGGTTCAACTCCGGGGAACATTTGATGGGGGGCATCTTCCTTTGAGAAAAGGACAAGTTTAGGAATATATATATATATATATATATATATATTATAGATTTGGATATAGATATCTTTAGAATTGTTCGATGTATGTGAGTAGGGATAGAGTTAGGGAGACGTCAGTAGGGGTGGTCGTCTCTGTAAGAAAAAAAAAAATCTCTATTGTTATGTAGAAAACAATACATATTTCCTATGAAGTATGTAGACTTGTCCCTATTAAATATTTTTGAAATTTTTTTTAAATAAATAGGTTTGCCTCTGCACAGTGAATTTTCTGGCTACGTCCCTGTATGTGGGTTCTTTCAAAATAATGTGGGTTTTACATGCATCTAACGATTCTAGATATATTTGTGTTCGGATCTGTGCATAGAATAATGTGTTCCTAGACTTTTGAAAGCAAGGGTTTGGACCATGAATTTGGACATGTATCACAGATATAGTCTCCCACTTAGACTATCCATTTACCTTAACTCGATTATTTTTAAGCATGTTTTGTTTCTATTTAAATTTTTTTCCGTATTTATTGTTTGGGTCTCAATTTTTTGTGGATTATTAGTCCATCTCGATGAAAGAAATCTAAAAGATATAAAATTATATCCATAAGTAAAAAAAAAAATCACTAAAGAAGATAAATAATCACAAAATTATCCTGTTTTTGAATTATTTTTGTTTTTTTAACTTTATTTAAATTTGGCCCTTATTTATAACTTTTTTGAAATCTCTCGTCGAGCCGAACCAATAATCCACAAAAAGTTGACGAAAGATAAAAAATTATAAAAATAATTAAATAATTAAGTCAGGCTGAACTAAATGTTTTGGTAACAATTTTGGAGTTGATTGATGCAAATTCAATGATTTTAGAGGATAGCTTCAGCGTCTGTCTCTCAGGTAAAACGACTCCTACAAATGGAGTAACACCTAACTAAGTTTGTCTGTCGAATCTTTCTTGCCTACCTCTCTCTCACTTTAAGAAACGGAATTTGAGAGTTCGACAAAAAAAATCGTGTCCTCAAAACCAAGAATGGAGTTGGTATAAATAGTACCGTGAGAAATTTTTGAGTTGTTAAAACCGAAAGCCCGTTCGGAATGCACGCCATGAATGGAGGGTAATAGAGTCATAATCGGAGACTCTTGGATTGCGTAACGAACGAGACTCTCCCATTACCGTGAGATCTTCCGACGTCCAATTCATTCACAACTCTTAAATTTCCAACAATTATTGTGATATAGCATATCGAGTCTAACACACTATACATCAAGTCATACCCGTCCGTTTACGATTTTCATAGAATTGTAATTCCACGCATATATTTAGTAATGTATGATCAAAATTCATATATAACTTGCAGCCCTAACCAAATAAATATTGTGATTCTTATTTAATTATTCTCGATTTCTTCTTTATTTTTCTGCATTCGTATTCTCTATTTTAGTTAGGGTTCCACATATTTTTAACACAAGATTGGCTACAAAATCTACTTCTAACTTTTGCAGAACGAGTTTTAAGTCACGAAAATAACCTCTCTACGCTATCTTCGAGACAACAACTATAAGCCATAATTAAGTGGGTTTAGTACTACGTTTGTTATAATTATAAGACCATTATCATGAATGGACTAATTAATAATGGTAAACCTGCACCATTATCATTAAATAATGCTCAAAAGCAGTCAGCAGTTTAGGTGAATATGAGATCATCTCCTCCTGCTGAATATTGATTGATAATCTTAGGCAGAAACCTAATACAAATTATAATCAAGTCAAACCAATCTCATTTTTCAGAGCCTCCCCAAAATTTGTATTTCCCAGAAAAAGCAGATTCTCAGTCAAAATCTACAAAAGTTGTTCTCTAAACATGTTACATAACCATTACAAAAGTAGTGGGTTTAGCCATTGAAATTGAAAAACTCAAGCAAACTTTACATCAGTCTAAATTGTTATGTTCAGGTCAGCTTACGTGTACCTCGACTAATTTTTGGAAGACCAATCTGACCGGCCACTTCCGGAGATTCCAATTAAGTAATGGACTAACCCTATGAGAGTTGATAGCACTTGAGATGTTTCAAACTTGAGATATTAAGAGGAAGTAAATTCCTAAGTCAAAAGTCTTGACTACCGGGCCAATCTCTTCGGGTCGAGGATTGTCAATTTTGGTTGAATGTCTAGGGAAATTAAGCGAAACCAATTACGCCAACTATGCACGAAAATCTGATCCCACTGATGGCCCAAAAAAATGAAAGATTTGGTAGGATAGTGAAAAAAGAGGTTGCTTGCTTTTAGACTAACCAACGCTTAAAAAGAAAAAGTCTAAGAGATACATGTCCTGTATACATTCAGATATAAATATGTCCGAAATCGTCAGATGTATGTGGGGTCCTCAATAATCATGTGAGCCTCGTGTACATCCGACGATTCCGAACCCATTTGTGTTCGGATGTACATTGTGTTCCTAGATTTGTTCCACTTAAAAATACCTAGCTAATTAATCATAGGGATTGATCGAGCGAGAACATGATAGCAAATAAGAAGTGTACTTTTACCAAATTCAAAGGTTCGATGCTCACCGCCGGTAAAACAAACTCTTTAGACCATTGAAGATCTGCCAGGCCGATAAATTCAGGGTCTTGAGATTAATTGAGTTACGCGTGAATTGACACTTAATTATAAAAATAAAAGAGTCCTAGTTTGAAATTTTGATTGCACTGTTCCATTACCTGCTATGGTGGGTGTGGTATGACCCACAGGATAACCACTTTCCACGCCGTGATTGATGGCACTATATTATACATATGTACAAAAGCATGCCTTATCTCTCACTCCTGAATTCAATTGAATGTGATCAAAACTTGGCCAATCTCTGGGGATTCGGGGAGTTTGTAGTGAAGCTCCATTTAGCGTACGTATAACGCAGGCAAAATAACGTAAATTTGTCAATTTTGTTCTTAAAATTAAATCGTTTTGATCTCATATATTCTGATTATAGTTCGCGTGATAAATCCAATTGATGTAATTTAAAAGACAAAGTGAATCAAATTACGCCATTTTACCCCCACTACAGAAAACCATAGCTCTCCAAATCTAATTTCTGGAGGGAACATGGCCTTAAATACCCACATCCCATTCTTTCTTGTCACTCTCAAGACCCAACTACCATTTTAATGGAGAAAAGCAATAACCCATAGAAAAAGTAAGTTACCCCAACAATTCCTCCACTCTCCTTTTTTTCCCACTCTCTCTCTACCTCCCATTTGTATACATCTCTCTCTCTCTCTCTCTCTCTCTCAAAAACCATACCAATATCACAATTCTAAGCAGCCATGGACTGGTTCTCATGGCTATCAAAAACTGGCCTTGACCCATCACTTATCTATGAATATGGCCTAGCTTTCTCAAACAACGAGCTCGAAGAAGACGACATAGCCTACTTCAACCACGAATTTCTCCAGAGCATGGGAATCTGCATAGCCAAACACAGGCTAGAGATCCTCAAACTAGCCAGAAAAGAGAAAGGAAACAACCAACACCACCCCATATCAAGGCTCGTCGTCGCGATCAAGCGAACAAAGAGGAATTTGGCTAAGTATATTCGGACATGGGTTCGTCGCGAAGGAGACTCTGCTTTAGTCGTTGTGCCGAAGAGGAGTTACAGTGCAAAGTGGAAAGGAGCTATGATGAAGAGGAATAGTACTAAGAGGTTGGTTATGTCTTCTAATCATCAGGGGAGACTTTTGCTTACAAATGGAAGTCCCATGGTGTTTTCTGGTTCGAGATTGAATAGCTTTTCAAGTCCGTTAATGGTTCGCGATTGTTATTATAATGATGAGGAGAAGGGAGAGGAGGAGGGGAAGGAGGATGAGGAGGAGGAGGAGCCGTACTGGTCTGCCAGAGTTGAGGAGATCAGGTGGGATGCCATGTTTCAGGATTTGAAACCTACTTGAAGATTTTATTTTCTGTTTTTTTTTTTTTCAAAATAATTTTTCCTGTGATTTGGAATGTGGGTTGTAGTTGGAATGGTGAGAGATGGTGTTTTTGACGGTTCTTTCACCAGAAAGTTTTGGGTTGGTGTGATTTTAAAGACTTGGAATTGGCTGCTTTTTTCTTTAGTGGTGGGTCACGGTGCAAGCTTTACTTTTGCTCTAATGGAGTATGTTTCAGTGATGAGATTGTCTTCCCTTCTTTTTGTATGTTCAAAGTCTCTGTCTTTTGGTAAAAAAGAATAGAACCATCAGATAGCTCTCCTGTCAAGCAAATCCTTCTGATAAATCTGCCAAAAGGTCTACCATGGCCAGATGGCCTATTACCTGTTTGTTTTTTTCACTTTGTTAGTCTTTGTGCTTATTTCCCCTTTCAACACTACTACACTTCCTAAGGAGGTGGAAAGGGATCTTTGTTCAAACTTGTCTTCTTTATTGAACAATTTGTTCCATATGTTTCGACAATTCTATTATTATATTTGGTACATAAATCAATACACGCAGATATGTTATTCATGTGTCGAGCAACGTTACTCTTAACACCACACAATTATCTATAGGAGATACCAAAGCATCTACTACAAAGGATTGAAACGTGTAGATGCTTTGGGACCTACGTTTCAATCCCAATGCATACTATGAGCGCGTAAGAATAAGCTTAGCAACACATTTGTTAACAGTTAAAATTATGAAATGAATAAGATGGATATAGTAAGAAAGGATATAATAGAATGAGAGATTTATTATAGAAACGTGAATAGTTATAAAGAGTTTGTTTGAGTATTTTTTGAAGAAGAGGATGCAGTAGATGTTAGTATTTGGATAACATTCTCGTAATTAATAATGGTATTTGCGTAAATAGAAGGGGTTCCAAATTTTATCCCTTGGACCCCGGATGTCATATCCGGATTCCAAAACCTCTAACAAACCCGATATGACAACACGGATTGTCATATCAGGTTCAAATTTTATACGCCTCTTTGACTGCTAACAAACAGAGCCAAGCGCCATCAATCGAAGATTTATTTGAGATACTTATGGGGAAAAAAGTGGAATGATTCAATTTCCATGTGGTACCAGTACTCACTAGATTAGTTTTTCCATATAGAAATGATACATTTTCATCTTTTTCTTTTTCTTTTTCTGATCAACGAATTATATATATATTGTGTGAACCAATTGTAGAAGAAATTCTTCAGAATCAATAAAGTAGCTACACTTGCTGCCTAAGGAAGCATCTTGACACTTTTTTTTTTCAGTTACACAATCATGCTATGAATGAACATGTTGCAATCTTAGAGCAACTTATGACAATAATTCTATGAAGAATCGACAAATTTTGGTATTGATTTCCAGCAAAGTATAAGTAAAGCATCAACCTCAATGATTCAGAATACTGTACTTAGAAGATCATGCCAATGCTATATGCTCAGAAAAATGGAAAGAACAAAAATATTTCTAGAGGAAGAATTGATATTGCAAAAACATAAAAAAGTTTAAAAATTATCAAAGATATGGAAAAAAGAACCTGCTGAAACCCTTTTACCCTTACACGGTGAGAGCAAGTCAAGAGCAAGTCAGTTTAACATTTGGAGCAACCCAGTTTAGCCTTAGGAGCAAATCCTTTTAATGTTGGGAGCAACTCATTTAAGTTATGTGGAGCAAGTTAGTGTACCCAGTGGAACAAATCTTTTTAGTCTAGGGAGCAAATCATTTTACCCACTGGAGCAAGTTACTATGCCCAGTGAAACAAGTCATTTTAGTTGTGGGAGCAAAAACAAATTAGCATTGAAAGCAACTTAGTATAGCTTTAGGAGCGAGTCATTATAGTCTCAGGAGCAAGTCAGTTTAGTATTGGGAGCAATTCAGTTTAGCCTTAAAATCAAGTCTTTTTAACATTGAGAGCAACTCATTTAGGTATTGGGAGCAAGTCAGTTAACTCTTAAGAGCAAATCATTTTAGCCATGTGGAGTAATCTTAGAATTTTAAACTAAATGGAAATTTAAGTCATTTCACAAAAAGATTCCGTGACTTTGATATGCCTAAACATGAATTCGTATTTTAAGATATTTTAATACTTTTTCCACTGATTTGAAATACTTTCTTGTCCTTTCTATTTTCTTAGCAAATTTTCCTTCTTGTTTTTGGATGAGCATAAGCATCAATGACGGAACCACATGCAGACTAAGGGAAGGCTGGGCAAAAAATTACATTTCCCTTCCCCCCAAATTATATTCGATCCTCTCCACATTGGGTGAATAAAACCATCTCTCAAATTTTGGTTACCACAAATGGTAAAATATAGCTTTATAGTATGCCATTGTCTGAATATATCTTGCCTATATAGTTAACTACAAACTACCAACAGGGATACAAAAGCTTCATAAGCTTTCTCAACCACAGACAACTGAAATACATAAGACATACCGTAAGCAAGGCGCTTATTTTGCCCGATGTAGAACCCAAAGTGGTAAAATGCGAGGACTTGAACTGGGTTTTCGCTAATGCTGAAATAACTTGATTAGATGTCTCTGCAAAATATCCATCCTCAAGTTTAAGCCACAAGCTCAAAATCTCTGATCGTCAATGGTTTGAACTTTGAGATATGCGGAAAGAACCCCCAGCGTAAAGCATTTGGTAAACCGGCTTTATCCTGATTGTCAGAATAATGCTCAAGATAGTTCCTAGTCCACACATGGAGGCAAGTACAAAGAATGTGAGCCTATAGCAATTCACACCCACGCAGGATGACCCTCCTTGTTTGGCCGCCTCTATGTCATATACGTAACCAGCTAGTAGACCTGAGAAGAGAAGTGCAGCAAGAGGGTTGCCAAGTTGCATGAAGTTGAATATTATGCCAAAATGTTTCAAACCAAAAAGCTCGGAAGCAACTGGGATCATTATAGCAAACTGAACGCCGTAGCAGATGCCAAGCAATGCTGTTGCAGCATAAAGGGTCCCGTTGATGCCTGATGCATAAAGAAGAAACGCTACGATCATGATTATTTGTGCGAATGTCATCCAAATTGTGCGAGGAATTGTTTTTGACCTGCAATGATATATCATATCAACTCAGTGCCATGCTCATATGAAAAAAGCAGAAACCTGATAGTTTTGCAAACAAGATGAATTTGGGATTGAATTTTTTTTTTCAACTTGTGATCAGAAACAAGACTATTGTTGATATGTCTACCAATTACTCTGAAAATCGACCTGTTACAAGGAAACTAAAAATGAAAGAAGAGCATACATCATTGAACTAGTATTTACCTGACAAAATGTTCGGAGACAGCACCAGACCCAAGACGGCCCAAAAAGTTGCAAAAGCTGAAGAGGCTCAACAATATTGTTGTATCATCTACACCCAATGCAACTCCTATCTGTGCCAAATTGTTTAGAACAGTTACTCCTGAACCAACCCCAAGAAAGTACACCAGCCATAGAAGCCAGAAATCAGCTTTGACAACAGCTTCGCGAAGCTTGAAGTCCTCCCCCCTTTTGGGCCTCCTTTTCTTCTTCACTGCACCTTCTCCCTCAGCTAAAAGTATGTCCACATCCGAAACATCTTCACTCTCGTGGAAACTCCCAAGATATGTTTCTGATGAAGATGGTACCAACAAAGGTTCTTTTTGGCTTGAATCCCCTTCTTCTGCTCCCAAATCATCCGAGGAGCCAATTAATGGTGTAGGTTTCTTGGGAATATTTGCTGGGAACAAGGTCATTTTTATGGGAATTGCGATAGGAGACAATAGAAGGATAATCATTATCGCGACAAGTACGTAGGAAATGGAATTACTTAGGGACAACGTGTCTTTCAAAATTGTTGTTGTGAGAAGATAGATAGCAAGAGCAAGGCTTGCAGCTTGGGTGAAGAGAAAATGGACATGCACAGAGGAATCTTCACCGGAAGCAGGTGTACAATACCGAATAAAGTACATCACAGCCAAACATATAAGAGGGATCCCAAGGGTGAGGAATAGCAAGAGTTTTGAAGCAGACTCGCTGAGAACCATAGTGTACACCTCTGTATAAACTGCAGCACTGAGACCAATATATCCTTTGAGTATGCCAGCAACTGTACCCCTACTGAGAGGGAAATTCCTCATGTTGGTTACAAGCACAGCAGTCCCTAACCAAGCACTGCCATTGGTGGCAACACAAAGTGTAATAAATAACTGCCACAATGTTCATAGTTAAGTCAGTAATCTATATGTGGAATTGTGGATGACTCGCACTAGGACAAAAACAGCAAGACCTATCAGTAAGTCATGTGAGTGAAGAGAGTACAATACTGAGTCGGGTTCTTCTCCTACTTTTCGATGGAATATAGTGCAATGCTACGGTCCTACAAAACTTTTCCTGAAAACATCCTCCAATTCAAATCAAGGGTTGAATTCATTTGGATTTGAAAGTCCATTCATTTTGAATTATAGGAAATTTTCTTGAAAACTTTTATGGGACCATAGACTTTTCCTGGAATATAATATGATGATTCTTTTTCATGTAGGACCTGCTTGATTTAGATGTGGACGACTGTGCACTGTTATGTAACCATGTGCTATGGCTCCAATTCCTGTGAATTCTGTGAAAGTAGGACACTCTGAATTCAGGGCTCAAAGGTCTTTACAAAAAGTTTGCCCAGAAAAAGTGCGATTGAGAGATCTTATTGTTTAGGAATCGCCCACACACACACAATCACACGAAGAAATAATCAAGAATGCAATCACAAAGCACAATACAAAGACTTCACGTGGTTTTCCAAGGATGCAGTTGGGTACATCACGGCAGACACAAGTTTCACTATAAATTGATGAATAAAAGTATGAGATACATCAGTTGCTGCAAATAACCCATTCGCAAACCAACCCAGTTGAAAATCCCTGTCGCAATGACATATCCTGGGAAACAATACTTACAATAATAAACTAACAACCCAGTTTTCTTCAGAGTTGAAAGAAAATAATTGAGATCACGACAAAGTAGTTCCAGCAAAATAATACTGACAAACAGGTGTTACCAAAAGTGGAAAAACGATGGAGAATATAGCTCAATCACGGCAATTATCAACAGTGAAAAGTCCAGCTTAATACCGAAAACGATAGGAGCAGAATTAGCTCAAATACAACTCTTAATCCACAATTAAGGACGGATCGACCCGATCAAACATATTGATTACACTGAAAATTCAGCTTAAGAGAGACCAAAACAAGGAAAGTACTTACCAACCAGTAAGGCACAGACTGGACTGTCTGGCTAACAGCCAGCCAAAGGACGCCGTAGCCCAAGAAACAAGCACAAACCCCGACGGAAAGCACCATCCAAGGGGGCAATTTGTTGCAGGCGATACCGGGAAGAATGCCGATGTTCTCTCCGATATCATTGGCGACACCGAGTATGGTAAGCTGTTGCTGACTGTAACCCAGAACTGTCTTGAGAGAAGGTGAGTAGAGGGGGAAGGTGTAGGCGTTTCCGGAGGCGATTTGGACCCAGACGGCGGCTCCGAGACCTACCCACGGCGGCCTACTTCCTGCTTTCAGGGCTACCATCTCTGGGTGTGTTGAGTTCGTAGTCAGGCACTCAGTCCCGATCAGTTTGCCAAAGAGAGTAGGTGTTGAATATGTACTGGAGGTGACACAAAGTACAACAGGAGAGAGAGATTGATTTTGATTGGAGACCCAAAATGGCATGCGAATGTCGTGATGGGTGATGCAGTAATTTACGTGGAAAAGAGAAATAGCACTTCATGCCCCCAAACTAGTTCCCATGCTTAAATTAGTCCTTCAACTTTTAGTTTTATTAACTTGGTCCCTCAATCCACATTGTGATCTATATTCAAATGACATGTTGTCACCTGCCACTAACTTCTAGGGAACCAGGGCATTCTCATGAAATTTGGTTGAATTTGAATCAAATTATTTTTATTAAAGATAGTGTGTATTATTTAATACTTATATTTTTGTATGATTTTTTGTTTACTTTTTTATATTTATTTCGTCGAGAGAAATGAGACAAATGTAAAATTATGAATCAAGATTTTAAAAAGTTCAAAAAAATGACGCTAACAAGAATTTGATTTCAATTACTAATTGTCCCAATCTTTGAAGAATTAATACATACGAAAAGATCATCTCAATTTGTATTATTGACCCCATTTGAAATAATTGTTAAGACTCTATTCTATGACAAAAATTTGATTTATACATATAAATTGATTTGGATTTTTTTATTTTTAAAAAATGGGACACAACGATGCTTATGTATCTCCATGTATTTTGATTATAATTCACGTGATAAGATAAAACGATATACTTTTGAAAAAAATCGGACAAAACTATGTTGTTTTGTTTGCACTACACGCGCACTACAAGAAAATGTACTACAGCTCCCCAAAATCCCTATTTTGTGTATCAATTCGTTTTACTTAGGGTAAATTACATTAACCTCCCCTGAGATTTCTACCAATAGTGCCCCTTGAGGTTTTTAAAATTATTATAACCTCTCTTATTTTTTAAACTATTATGCAGTTATCCTCCTATTGTTAAAAATCAGTCAAATATCGTAAGTTAAGCTATTAAAACTTCAAATTAGAGATTTTTTTGACAAAATAAATTTCAACATAATTCATATCACGTTTAAAATAGTTTATTTTAAATTTTTTAGATTTTTTAAGTCAAAATTCAAACAAATTTTAAAATTTTGTCAGAATTTTGACTTCAAAATAATTTCAAAAATTCAACATAGGTTATTTTCGATTTGATAAAAATTATGTTATAGTTTATTTTGTCAAAAAAATCTCAAATTTGAAATTTTAATGGCCTAATTAATTATATTAAACTGATTTTAACGATAGGGGATATAACTGCATAATAATATGAAAAATAAAGAAAGTTATTATAATTTTAGAAACCTGAGGGAGGTATTGTATTTTTTCACAAACATTAGGAGGTCAATGTGAATCACCCTTTTATTTATTGCCTCGGAACTATTATTTTTTGTGTTTTTCCTTTTATTCTTTTGGAAATTACATCTTTGTGGAAATAATTTAGAATGGTGGATAAGACATTACTAATACAAGTGGGATTATGGGTATAATTTAATGCCTAATTGGTATGCGCGTCACAAAGTTGTGTGGAATTTTTATCTGTTTAAAAAATACAAATCATTATTTAAAAAAAATAAAGTTCCCTCCATAATCTTGTAATTGTTATGGGTTCTGAAATTCAAAGACAATGGCCCATCTAACAACTGATATTCTTATGGACTATCTATTATCTATTATCTATTATACATATGACGGGAGAGCACCAGTTTGGTGCCTTTCAATTTTGTCATTGTGTCTATTTTTCAATTCCTAAATTACCACTAGAAAATATTCTAATTACTTATAAGTTATCTTAATCACCCCATAACTATAAGGGTAAAAATGACAACTTATCTTCTACTAAATGCTCTACATAACCGCTCACTATCACCCTTATCAAACTAGGTCACAATTTTTCAACTTGCACACATTGTTTGTGCCCCGACCTCTAGTTTGTTATAAAAGGTTTAATTACGCGCGTCTTGAGCCAATGAGGGAGAAAGTCCTTTTATTGTGGGCGCGGGAATGAAAAAGTCTAAGAGAGCACTTCGAGAAAGAATCGTGTGGCGCAGTGAAAGATTTTCCGTTGGGATTTTCTAGCCCTCCTGGTCTTCACCTACTTATGGAAGAGGGAAGGTGAGTTGAGTATCAACTCTCTCTCTCGCGCGCCTTTCTTCTGCTTGGTCCTGTTTGTCTGATGAGATATTCGAAAGACTATTTTATTTTTCTGGAGGGAATAAAATCATCTAACCTCTCACCTTTTTTTTTTTATCCATATCTTATCCCTTATATCATTATTATTTATGAGAATGATATTATCAATTATAAAAGTATCATCCACCTACTCATGTTTAACATATTATTTTTAAAAAAAATATTAAAATAAACCATTTATAACTGTCCACTTTTTATAACAAATTTTATCTTTTGCCGTATTTTATTTTTATAGGGTCTATTTGGCCAAAAATTTTTTTTTTTGGCTTATTTTTTGTCTTTATTCAAATTTTTTTTGTATTTGTTATTTTTATGTCATTTTTTCGTGGATTATTAGTTCGTATCGACGAAAGGAATCTAAAAAATATAAAATTATGTCCAAAAGTTAAAAAAAAGTCACTAAAGACGAAAATAAGTCAACACGGACGTTGTTTTTGACTTATTTTTTGTCTTTTCTGAACTTTTTTCAAATTTAGCCGATGATTGATAACTTTTCTGAAAGCTCTTGTCGAGACGAACCAACAATCATCAAAAAATTGATGAAAAACAAAAAATTAAAAGAACATTTCAAATAAGGACAAAACTAAACAATGAATAATCCAATAATAATCACAGGCCAAATGGACCCTATATCTGTTGTATCTTTTTTAAAACTTTAACTGTTAACAAACATGCCATTGGAACTTATGAAATGAGACCATAATATATGCAAAAGTGGAGTAGATTGATCCTTTTATACAAGTCTTAGACCAGAGTTAAGATCCAGTAAAAGAAAATGGGCTCAACTCCATATCAATCCACAATGTGTGATGGGCCAAAGGAATCTCTTATGGACCCAACCAGCCCAAGTTTTAAGACACTTATTAACCCAGTTTGTATGTGAAAAACCGAATTAAGATACTGGTTTAGGCACACACATCGACAAAAGTCGCGATTATTTTGTTAGTCGGACAGTAATCGTGTATTTAACGAGCTAACTCACTTGATCATTTTAATACACTTTCAACTAGCAGCTTATGTGGTCATATCAACAATAACAAAATAATCGTGATCTAACGGGCTAACCCGCTTGATCATTTAATACACTTTTGACGAACAACTCATGTGGGTATTTCATAGTCTACACATATAACTTTAGAACACAAATTCAGATAAAGATGTATTCGAAACTGTCCAATACATATAGAGTTCTCGAAAATAATATAAACTACATATATATCAGGCATTTTAGACGCATCTGCGTTTGAATCTGTATTCCAAATTTGTGTTTGTAGATTTTTTGAACAAAACAATCAGACAAAGGAGGAGACATATATAAAACCTAATCATTTGTTTAATTTTGCTGAACAAGATAAGATCCCACCTGATTCTGTGAAAAACAGAGCTCGTGTGGGTGCATATTGGGTGGGCAGAAGTGGCAAATTTCAAAGAGTGGGTGTCTGCCATTATAATATAATGTGCAGAAATTAATGATGATTAATCAAGTAATTACTACGCTAATAACACACAACAGGCCTTTTTTTTTTTTTTTTTTCCCAATTGCGCAATATTGCATTATTTCAATTGAGTATCTTTTTATAATCAAATAGTCCGAACCGATCTATATTTTTAGATCCTAAAAACGAAGGCATTTGCCTTTCATAAGAATGGGAGAGGTGTTGTGCACTAGTGCACAACATAGGTACTGTGCGTTAAAACGACACAGTTTTGTACCCAATCAAATTTCTTTTTGTGTGTTTAGTGCAAAATGAGAAGTATCAGTTATTTTTTTTAATGCGACGGTGACAAAATAGGCATATTTTTATAGTTTTCTTTTTACTGTTGTCACCGCCCATTTGAATCCCTTTAGGTCGTGTTTTTTGAATTTTATTTTTCTAAAAAATTTAAAAAATTCACAGACAACTTAAACGAATATTTTAAAATTAACCGTGAACTCGAAATTTTAAAAATTTCGTTAACAGATTACGTGCACAAAACATACAAATGAAAGTTTGATTGGGACACAAAACTCTGCCGTTTTAATGCACAACACCTATGCTGTGTACTTGTGCTGGGTCCCCGTCCATATCTTGCACCCCTTTTTTCGCTCGTGCATGTATTGAGCGGTGCTCTTGCTAAATTTCATACTGTTCCCAAGGTGCCGCAGCCCAAATTCAAGGTGAAATGTTCATTTGATAATTTTGGTGGCCAGTTCCATCTGTCACCTCTTATATGTATCTTTCACTGAAATCAGATTATTGATTAAGTTTAAATCAGAAGTTGTATAAATCTTCAGTAAATTACAATTCTTTGTGCCAATTGCGCAACATTTAAGACATTGTCCCCAAGTGAGGCTGACAATTGTTTTGGACATTTTGATATTTTAATGAAAAATAATAACGTACGACTTTGCGCCGCTGTTGTATTGTGGGACGTGCCCGCATACAGTTTCCCCAAGGGAAGGTGTCAGATTGACAAATAAAATTGGAATTTGGAAACAGGGCCAAACGCCGAGATAACCGGTTGGATGCTCCCCTCCTTGAGCCATGCCCACATGCACATGCCAATAAATGAGAAACTCTTCTCACTCCACAACTCTTGAAACAAATAGCCAAAAATTTAAGAACACGTACGTGTTCAGGCACAGATGTATTTGAAATTGTTTAAGTAAATATAACATTTATAAATTACTGAGAATTTTCATATACATTTAATAATTCTGGACACATCTATCTATGTCTGGATATATTCGAAAAATCTGTATGTTGAATTTTTTTTCATTTTCCAAACCTAGACTTTTGTTCCAGATACAGATCTGTATCTGGATGTATCTAAAAAATCTGTATGCTGAATTCTTTCCATTTCCCAAATCCAAACTTTTCTTCCACAAGTACCATATGTGATGGATGGTTGTTAGTAGATCTCTTAATGAATCTAATTCCCACTTACAAAATAATCAACACAATCAGAGACTGTCCCAGTGGTAAGAACAAGTGTTAGATTTGGGAAGAGCTTCTCCACGTATGAAATTCAATTCCCCATTGAATAAGTACCCTAATTCAAGTGGGAGACCGTGGCGTTGTGCGCACAGTTCTCCCGAAAATTTGAATTGCACAGTTCCAATAAGTTTGGCTATAAAATTGCTCCTCCTCAATATATATATATATATATATATATATATATATATATATATATATAAAGGATTAACCAGTAAGAAAATGGAGTAGTTTCTTGGTTTGATTTGATTTGAAAATCAATAAGATTGTATTTTAAATAATATAATTAAAATTTTCTCCAAAAGATAGGTAAAAAGTTGTTTGGTAACATAATATTCTTGTGTACAAACATTGTTTAATGACTTTAGAAAGAATTTAGAATCATGATTAGATTCTAAAGCCACAAATAATTTGGGATCAAAGTCAAAAATTAAAAATCATTAGCCAATTCAACCATAACAACAAAGTAATAGTTGAATTTATTGAAAATTCCAAAAGTTCTTAAATTTTGGTGAATGAATTTGAAATAACCAAGTCTTTCCAGACAACTAGAAGACTATTGATGTAAAGTTCTCGAAAATTTTAAAATATACAAAATTCCTCAATAGCTATATAACCAAATCATTCTCCTCACATTTCGGCACTGAAATGTTCGTCTACACAAATTCTTTTAAATTTTCGTGTTCTTTGCGAGAAAGAATTAGATACAAAATTTAACAAGCAATCGATGAATTGGTGTTTCTTCAGTCGAGAATCATTTACTTATGGATCCATTTTGAAGGGACTATAAACCCACACAGGATATCTTTTTATTTTATATTCTGTAATTCATGTCCCGAATCTTTACTGCTTTCCAGTTATGTATTTTCTGTATTTCTAAAATTCTGCTTCAATGACCAATGAATGTATTGTCCTTTGAAATCTGCGAGTATCACTGCAGAATTAAACTCTCCCAGATGCCAAAACCCAAAATAGCTTTAGACCTGCAGAAAACCCAAAAGAAACAAACTCAGTTAAATTATAACTTAAGAAATGAACTTCAACAAATGAGAGGGAGGGAGGGAGGGAGGGAGGGAGAGAGTGCAGATCGCTGAGCACAAGCAAAATTAGACGTATCACTCCACAGTACTTACAGACCATAAATTACATTAGGATTGAGTTTTGCGACAGAAAAATTCACACACAACCCAACCACTGAAGATTGCCAAAATTGCAAGCCATCTCTCTGCAATTCAAGAACAGAGGATGCACATCACAAATCCGATAAACAACAGGAAAAGACTAGGAAAAAAACTTGATTATCAGCTAAAATCTAAAATTAAAGTGATTGAATTTGTAGTTTTAATCCTTTTCTATAAAGGCTCCAAACTTATACACATAATTTGATTAATTTCTTTGATATTAAGGGTACGGAACATGAAACGATTCAAAAATTGGATCCACAACTGATCCATGGACTGTTCATCTGAAAATCTCATAAGCCTTCGGCTTTGGACATGATCGATAGCCGACTAGGCCTGGGCTGGAAATCGGCTCGTCGCCTCTGCTGATGCGAGGACGGCCGAATCAACGCCGCCAAAGCTCTTTTCACCAAATCACCCTCCACAGTCCCAATCCTCACCAACGAATTCGTCATCGCCGATCTCCGAGCGTAGAGTCTGTTCGAATGATAAGACACCGAATTATGCTGATGACTACTGCGGCTGTTCACGTTCTTGTGGAGACTACACCGGAAAGATCCCGGATGCGTCGTCGGCGAGCACATACACGTCTTCTTCTGGCCGGTAAACGGCTTACTGCTTCGTTTCTGGTTTACGGAAATCGAGCGGCTTGGAGAGGTAGGGCGGTCGATTGAAAAGCGCAACGACGGTGAAGATGAGACGGATCCGGCTAGATTGACCCGAGTGGGAGATCCTTGTCGGGTTAATCGAGAAGAGAAACTGGAGATCGACGATGAGATGGAAGAAGCGCAGAATCGACCTGACGGCGAGATTGACCTCTGAAAACTGCTGTAGAGTCCAGCTCTGCCCGATTTGGTTCTTGACGATGGTTCCTCCATTGCTACACCAGAAGAGAGAGAGAGCTGAAAGAGAAGACAATGAGAGAGGGAAAAAAATATATTTATTTATTTATTTATTTTTTATATGCCGTTTCGCTCTCCATTTCGGCAAACCTAGCATAACTCAAGCAGGGTATTTATAGGGGGGTTGAAGACAAGGGCAACAGTGTTGTTAAGATTATTCTAGAAGGGTAAATTGGAACTTTCGATGTGATTAATATTTTAAAGCGGCCGTTGGTTGAAAAAACCAGAGGTGGGGTTAGGGTTACCACTTAGAGGATCCAATGGGCTTGAAACGGCCCAAAAGCTATGCTATGTCGGAGGAAATACTGTTTCCACGCGCTTTTCTGCTACTGGACGTCACTCGTCTTTTCAGTGGACTGTAGTACGTTGCACGGTCGTAAAGAGCGTGTGGGGTTGACATGAAACTACGGATTTTTCAGGCGCCAAAAGTGGCGCCGTTTGTTAACTTGAGTTTGGGAGCCGCTCAGCTGACTGACACGTAGCTTTCTTCAATGTGGATCCTGTACAGTTGTAAGAAGAGTCTTTGATAATGTCACGCAATATCATGACCGTTTAAAAATTAAAGATAATATATTTTTTTACAGCTCGAAGTTTTTGGGTTAGTTTATGCGTATTAATTAATCTCCAAGAGATCACGACTTGCCGGAATTCTAATTAAATCCGAACAAATCTCTATATAAAGTTATAAAACTGGTCTCATAAGATAAAATTGATGGTAAACATATTAAAAAGCATATAATAATTTTAGAAACAATCATCAACATATATATTGTTTTAATTTAAGATAATTATAATAATGATAAGTAAATTTTGAAATGAAATTTGTATATAAGACAAATTTCGAGCTAATTATGTACTGGGGCCCGGTGGTAAAATAAATAAAAAATGTACACAAAATTCCTTTGTTTTTGTTATCTTGTTAAAAGTCGTTGGGCATATATGATATATCTAACCAATATGGGAAATTGCCAATCAATGACATGAGCTAATTTACGATGAAATGGTGTCGTTTTGGTTAGTATTTCATAGTCTACGGAGCATGCCATTTTATTAATGAACTGGTATTAGTATCTTGTTGGTACAAATCTGTTATAATTAGAGTAAGTGCAATTTCAAGTTCGGATAAGTCTTTGAGACATAATGTGCTCACTCGAACGACCTGAATTGCCGCTTCTGAAATTTCTCTAGAACTTGGTTGACTTGGGTTCTTTTTAAGAAGTACGTCAACGTATTATAAACGAGTAAGTTTAAGTGACTTGTTAGTGTCGGTCTTTTTACTTTCAAGGAACAAATTATTTTTACGAGAAGCATTGTTAATTTAGGGGGTAATAGTGTAATACATGTAAGTTTTTGTTTCTATCATGTAATTAAGGATTTTGAGAATTGGGACCAAGTACCTAGAATTTCTTCTAGTCAATGCCATTAATTGGTCATGTTCCCTAAACATTGTGACGAAACTATCCTTTGTATTATTGCTATGAATTTGCCAAAATTGCATAAATCCAGTGCATATTTTTCTTTATAACTTTCAAGATTTATGTATTTATCCTTATTTTTTCTCTACACTTTACCATCATTTTTCTTTATTGTGCTATTGCATGGTTAGGTGTATTTTTATCTATGGTAGGCCGTATATACAGGTTAACAGACCCCATAGTTCACGAGCACGCTTAATTCATTCGTGTTGGGCTTGAGCCAAGTCAGGCCTAAGGATGGACCTATTAATGTTGGATATAGAGGTTTGACAAGGCAACATTACGTGCCTCAGTCAGTGTTGAATGCACGACATGTCAAGTCTGATCGAACCTCTGCTGGGTCCACATTTCTTGTCACGTTAAAGATCGCTCAAGTTGTAGTCCCCGGTCATGCTGTCGAGGGCTCTACACTTAGCACGGCCACGTCAAGGCGTACACCTCAAATTGAGGGTGGTTGCCTAGGTACACGTGGGGGAGAAGCAGTTATAGGACATGCAGGCATGCCGTTCGATCTGCACGGACGTGGGGTACGTGGCGGAAGCACCATGATTTACGACCCACGACATGATATTTTCAACCGATGCTCTTGACAATCCATCGGTAATTAATTCACTCTATAAATACTCTACAAGCTGCACTCAAACCTCAAGTACACTCATACTCTTCCAGAGTTTTCAAGTTGCTTTCTATCTTTTCAATATTTAATTTAAGTATCAAAATGTCCACCAGAGACTCAACCCTAATCGGTACTAACGTAGTGTTAAGTGTTTTACAAATCAAGAAAGTGTGTTTAGAGATAAGGCGATAAGTTCAAAAATGAATTCCAAACTCCACATTGTCCATTGTTTTCCATTGCTATTTTTACTAACCAATATAAACAGAATGAATTCTATTTTAATCAAAATTCTACAAGAGATCCAACAACTTAAACGAAATGTTCTTATTTCACCATAATTATTGCACTGAAAAGAATTGGCATGACCCCCAATGCTTTTAAATTTTGGGTGGAATGCTTCCATCCTTAGATTTATATTCTGGAGCCAAATGCAAATAAATGTCAATGTTTTCAAGGATGGGCACATGGTTGTGGGCCATTGCTATCACCCACCTCCATAAAATATGCAACTAGAAAGTAGAGAAAAAAGATTATGATAAATGCTCCATTTTAATGGAATTAATTATTTGAAAACCACTTTAATAAATTGCTCCTCACAGTCTATTGAGTGTTGGTTAATGTCAAAATGTGCAAAAATATTTATAAAAATGTGCATAAATTTGGTGACATGGGTTAAGGCAATTTTAATCCCTTAAATTTGTTATTAGAAAGAAGGGTACAATGGTGTATACTTGAATCAGCATAGACATTTAGGAGTGTGTTTGAGCTTATTGTCAAAGATAATTTTTTATTTTATTTTTATGTTTCTCTATAACTCAAATTAATTTACACGAATGAGCTAAAACTAAGACACATTGGTCCATTGAGAATAAGCTAACTCTTCATAGTGTATAGGGTCCATACACTTAAAAAGTTTTCACTTCTAAGATCCTTTAATTTTAAAATTATCCTTATTACTGTTGAATATACTCTCTCAAATTATTTTATTATCTACCACACATTCTCATGTCACGTTATCATCACTATTACCTCCGACCACCACCAACCATTTTTGTTATCCTCCTCCGTCGAAATGGGATATTTTTCAGCAATATTTTAGGCAACCACACAAAATAGATAAAATTTGTCTATTTATACTATAATAGATAAATTTTACTGTTCAATTTACAATTTATAAATTAATTTGTTTAAATTGTAACAAATAAATTCACTATTCAATTCCAATTTATAACAAATAAATTTATCTGTTCAAATTATCAAGTCACAATAGATATATTTCTCCTATATAGTCACAACAGATAAACTTCTCTAGTACAATAGTTAAACACACCAATCAAAAAGTTTAACTTTTTACTTATTTACGTTCGAGTGTGTATAACAAAGCATACCAAAATAGAAAACTCTCATATTTTTCTATACAAATTTATGATTCAATAGGAAAGAAAAAACAAAACGAAATCAGGTAGTAATATCATCCACAATTGCTGGACGCAAAGAAGAGATAGTAAAAATAGAGGAAATACGTCAACATCTCTTATCTTCTTCAATTTAAAAGATGCGGGTTAAATTCAATATTTCATTTTTTATCTTTAATGGAGAGGACAACACCCATTAAAAAACTAATAGATGAATCATTTGCTCTAAAATTTGCGTGCGATGTATTGGAAGATTCTTTTTCTAATTTGAATTCAAGTTGTCTAAAATCTTTTTTAATTTAATTTTGCCCAATCAGTGATCTAAATATCCCATCAATAATAGTCTAAATATTTTTTACAATCAAAACATTTGAATGAGATTTATTTATATATTTTATTCCTAATTCCTACCAAAATATGTGATCATGAAGATCACCTAATAATTTTTCTCCACATGTTAAACCAAACACCTTCATTATTGAAGAGAAATATTCGTGCCACCTTTCACCCATGATTAGCAAATACGAATGAGTCCTCCCACCATCCTAAAGAAAGTGACACCTGGACAACCTTTGATCAACCAAGGCTAATTTCGGAAATTCAAACGTTTGGAAAATATTATCCTTTTCTTTGGCGTTGGACCAACCGCTCTTCCTCTCACTTAACGGTCATCTAACAATACGTCAGCGTCCATTTTCGTGACACTCGGCCACGCAGCGACGCGTTTTTGCCAGGTGTTGTGGAGCCCATTGGCCGGCCAAAGAAAATTGAAGGCCTTTTCCCATTTTTTTAGTAAAGCTATAAGGTGAAATCAGTTTATGTCGGTCAGTTCGGTCTAATATTTTTATGAATCAATTTGGTTTGGTCTATTCTTTTCTCAAACCGACCCCAATCAATGTATTTTCGATTTAGGGCGGGTTAAATTATTTTGAGAATTTCGGTCCGCTCCAAAGGAGCAATGTTAAAATTAATTTTGAATCCGTTCGGTCTGAATCCACTATTAATATAAAAGATGTATTACCAAATGGACTTCCATTCGAATTTTTTTTATCAAATATCAAATGGGGCACACTTTAAGAAAAAAATCATATATTTTTTTACCAAAATAGTAAAAACCACATAATAAAAAATCACAAAAGCCAAACGCATCACTAATTTTCGGTTCGGTCCAAGTCGGTTCGGTTCAATACCATTCGGTCCGGTCAAAATTTCAGAAAACCAAGACCAAACCGAATATATTTTGAAAAATCTTCAAGACCAAACCGAATATATTTTGAAAAATCTTTCTTGGACCGAGCCAACGAAATCTCGTTGTGGACCGACTGAAGACCGAACCGAACGGTCGTTTTTTGGTCAGTTCGGTTTTTTGGAATTTTCTTTCACTCCTAAAAAACACAGATTTTCCGGACACAGATATGTCTAAAATTGTTAGATACATGTAGCGTCGTCAATAATTTATAAACTTCATATGCAACTAACGATTTTGGACACATCTCTATTTGGATCAAGAGCAAAAGCAGGATTAGAAATTTGGGAGACTGAATTTTTTTTGGAAAAGGGGGCTAGATGTATTTTGGGAGCTTTGAGATGTAATTTTTTAAAATTATACGTAGGTCCTAATGTGGTTCCGTCCCTGATTTGAATGTGTCCAAAATAGGGGTGAATTTGGTTCGGTCCAGTTGATTGTTTCAGCCATGACGGACCGAATCGATCGGTTCGGGGTGAAAAAAATGATGCCCAATTCCCACCAAAATTGTAGGTAAAACCAGAATCAATTCGGGGTGCTTTGGTCCAGTCAATTTTTTCAGAAATTTTGGGTTGGGCTAGTCGGCTCGGGTTGGTTAAGTCCAATAGATTCTTTTGGAGATTTCAGATTGGGACTTCGGAATTATTTAAAAATCGGTTCGATTTTATACATTGTTCCATTTCAAATCGGTTCGATATTCTAAACCGGTTCGATTGGATTAGATATTATACTGGAATTATTTAGTGAAAATCGAGATCGAATCAAAAATCAATTTTTTTCTAGAAAAAAGTCGAAATCGACCGAACAGACTTATGAACCAACTACGGATCGAATAATTCAATTGATTTTTTTAATCCGTCGATTTTTTGTGTTACTCATAATCCAAAACACCCGTGTTTTTGGACTTTTTGTATTTGTTTTGGTTTGGGTCAGTGTGGACAGCTTTTTGAGTCTGTTTGCCGGCCTAGAATTTGTTGCCACTTGCCTCAGGGCTTACTACGTGTCAGCATCGTGCTTCCTGGTGCTGCACGTTCAAATGGACCCCTGTCCGGTTATTGCGCAATGCAAGTTAATTTTTATTAAGATTTAATTAACTTTTAATTTCGTCTTTATGTTTAGTAAGAAAAACTTAAAAAAAAAAGACATTAATGTGATGTGTAGGCATAGGAGATATCTTCTCGACTCTTCCCATTTGGTATTCTCGGTCATTCAATTTGGGTCCCTTCTCGGCCAAAACGGGTATTCTCCTTATCTAAAACAAGGGTGTGGCAAGGCTAAGATGGAAGGTAAACGAAGGGATATGATCCTTGTCCATTCTCCAAGGCGATTGGGAGTGATAAGCTTATCGGAACTCCGCAAAAATAGACTCCAAACAGACTAAATGACCTAAGGAAATACGATCGGCTAAGTTAGGCCAAAAAAGATGTTCAACCCACCAAATTAGCAATGCGAATGCCTTTCCTTTGAAATGATGCCGGAAAGAGAAAAAACTACGGTATTTCTCAAAATTTCCTTTTCTAGATGTGAGAAGGGGGCCCTGAATCCCATTTGCCACATTATATATATACCTTCCCCCATGCCACACTCCACTTGCATGACCTGTCCCAGTTGGAATTATATTCTCCTCCTTCAGTATTGTTGGTCTATGTCAATAGTTCAATTTCCTAAAGGACATGTAATTCAAATTTAAATTCAATATCTTTGATTCTCCATTTTTAGAACCATTTTTGATAATTTATTTGAGTACTTTTCATGCTTAAGTTAGTTCTTAAAAGTAAATGGTCTAACTGAAAGCTTTGAATGAATAATTACGCATAGTTGGTTATTAGTGCCCTATTATCTTATATAAAGAAATATCAAGGTGCAGGCAAATATCGAAGAATGTTGCACAGTGGGCCTCAATCATGTCTAGTGCAATAGCCACGTCCACCACTTCTAGACAACCTGGTGGTCGTGCAACACATCTGGACAACCATATGTCCTTCACGACGTTAAAGATAACTGTTCTTGCCCCTTTCATTATGCTCGATGCAAGAAATGTCAAGGGTTATAACACATATGAGCGTGCCAGCCATTAATCCTTACAAGGAGTTTTGCAAAGCATCTATACGGTGGTCATGTCGACCACTATGTGTTCGATCCGACCCACACACTGATCATGCACCTAAAGACGAACTAGTTGCATGAGGAGTAGGTTTGTCTGGAGCCTTCGATCTGGCCCATTGCTGAAGCAAATGGTCTCACGATAGCAAGAGGAGATAACCGAACCTTCTATTGAGAATTTTCTACAATAATAGCAAAAAACCTAATAATTAAAAATCATCAAGAATCAACAATCATGAAGATAAGTAATCAAAATATTACAGACTAAAGATAAAGAAAATAGCATGTGAGATTTATGGAAGACACGACAAGTCGTTTTCGAATACCGCCCCAAGATGACATATTCGCCTCCCTTCGTGTGAAAATACTGACAGACGAATACTGCTCCACGATACAACTTAGAATCTCACAGGATATCTCCATGTTACACAATTGGTGGAAGACGGATATGCCAAGTCTTTCTCTACTTGCCCAGAGTATATAGAAAAGTAGTGTAAAAATAGAAGAGAGAATGGAATTCCAATTCACTGATAAGACTAATAGGACAACCCTCAATTTATAGAATTCTATGCCTCTTTTCACAAAAGGCCATGTCCTATGAAATCTTCCTTTGATTGACTCCCTTAAAATGAAAAGGTCTGACTACTCTTTTAAAACAGTATAGAATTAAACGTCATGTCCTTTTAGAAAAAAAGTATTCAACTTAATGAAAAGAGGTGATTCTAGAAAAAGAACTCTTAATTTTAAATTTATAAAACTTAAATTTCCAACCCGTCATTTGGTCAAATGGTTGTCTAATCCAATCTGGAATTGTAAGTGCCGTAGTCTGGCGCCTTGTAGGTCCGGCCTACCACAAAGATCAAAAGAAATATGGACTTCTTTTTATTTATCATGGTAGTGGCAATAAAATATTTGATTTTAAAGGTCCCTTTTTGGAAGAGATGCAGTTCTAGTGTCTGGTATATATCACAGTGGGATATTGAATCATCTAAGTCTATATCTTGACTCCAAAACACATTAATTCCTCTTATTGTACAAAATTTAAGATATTTCATTTGGTTGGGCTTGAAGGAAGAAAATTTTCGTGATAGGTCCTTTTATAATCAAAATTCGCATTTTATTGCATCACTGAACTATTGTCATGACGAAATTTAAAGAGGGTAAATAGTATTGACACGATTTCAGTGTTCCTATGAAAAAATAATACGTGAATTGAAATCCAAACTCTTAGTTTTAGCTTGAATTTTGACCTAAACATCATTTGCTCTTTTTACACCATCAAACAACGTGATCATGTGCAAGGAGAGTGAGGTGTTGTTTGAACAAGTCTATGAACACAGATATACTGTGCACATCAGGACACAGATCCGTTTGAAATTATCGAGTGCACGCGAGGCTCACATGATTACAGATTTAGGACCCCACGTGCATCCGACGATTTCGGATACATCTGTGTCTGAATATGCAGATAACATCTGTGTTTCTAGACTTTTTCATATAGTTTAGGCTAATGACCTAACACCTATAACACATCATTGTCTCTCTCCCTCACCGGCCTAAATTGCATATAATGATATACATACAAGGCAAAAAACATTATGATGATTAAAGTTTAAGCTAAAAATAGTTAATAACCCAAAAAATCATCATTTTTAGTTAGCAATTAATTGTGATTAGCGGATATAGACAGAAAGCTAATGAGGAGTGGTTAGATGCTTTGAATACAAGTGATTAATTTGCTTTGTTCGTTCAAATACTTATCATCATCAGTACTATGGACATGACAAGTACTAGAATTTAAGGTTTGAAGGGGCCGAGATTTTTATTTTTTTTTTGGAAAGAGAGGGGGCCAAAATATAATTTTTTAGAATTCATAAAATCTTAATTTTTTTTGAAATTTTTGGAGTGCCGGGCTCTCCATAGTCTCTTGATTTGTAACTAATTGTACATGGAGTGCTTCTCAAGAAAAAGATGTTGATCACATGGTGGGGATGCATGGTGGAGGACAATCCTGGCCCTTATTAGTAATTGTGACATGACTTATGACGAACCCCAAGTAGTGTCGGCCTTGAACGAAAGCGAAGGCCTTAGCCTGTAGTGCAGATCCTTATAACGCGTGTGTAGTGCGGGGTAAAATGATGTAATTTTATCTGTTTTGTCCTTAAAACTACGTCTTTTATTTACCCTGCAAATTATCACTTAAAACGATGTATTTTTAAGAACAAAACGAGTAAAACTATGTTATTTTGTCTGTACTACGGCCCCAAAATCTGCGAACGAGACTTTTTGCTTTAGGTTGTCAACTACTTTCTAAAAATTAGGGTATACAAATCTAGAGTAGGATCCATTGAATAAGCTGAAAAAAGTACTCCCAGGCAATAGAAGGCCATAAGATAAGAGAGTCAAACCCAAGTAAGAAAATAGAGGCTCCAAATCTTTTTTTTTTTTTTTTGAAAAAAAAAAAAGAAAGGGGGTGAAAGGCCCAAATCTATAAATTTACTATAAAATTTTGTAGCCATTTTTAAAGAATTTAAAAATAAATTAAGTTCAAAATTATTTTGATTAAATATTATTATTAACTTAATTATTTATATGTAATTTGCAACGAACGGTTGAGATTGAGAATACATGTGAGTTATTGTAGAATGCATTGCACCGGATCTTACTTTTATCTTCTTCTTTAACGCTCAAAAGAAATCCTAGAATTTTTACTAAAAGCAAAATCAGAATTTTATGACTCTTGATTTGGGATTTTAAGGTTAATTAATGGATTTACATAGGATTTCATCAACTTCAAGACAAATAATTGGATTAATTTGGAGTTTTTATGTTAGATTATTGGTATGAAATTCAAAATGAAAAATTCATGGTCATGGATGATAGATTTAATTTAGAAGTGATGTAGGATTTTTGCTCATTCTTTATATAAACTAGGCCTTAATCCTACTAATCTTGTACATAAATTTCACAATCTAGAGAACAATGCGAGGCTATTCTTGGTGTTCTTGAGGGAAAAGAAACTCTAATTGAAACGCTGTCTAATTCTTTCAATTCCTTGTTGCATTCTTCAATTGCGGTATGAAATTTCACTTCCAACCCTTAGGTTTACGAATTACAGTAGGTTATATGATGATTTAATGTTATATTCTCATGGTAGGATTTACGGTTTACATTATGATTTCATGAGACTCATCGTAGTTGATGTTTTGTAGTTCAAATTGATAGAGGAAAAATGATTCCGAGTCTCAAAGTCTCTGTTTCTATTCTTAAATTTTGCATTAGACCAGAATGACGGATTAGAGTTTCATTCATGTCTAGATTTTGCAGAAAAATATGACTCAGAATCTGTTAAAAACGATGGCTCGCTCGAGCGAGTGACAGGTTGCTTGAGCGAACTCTCTGTTTTCAGACAGAAGCTGACTTTTGACCAGAAATTGAAAGTTCGTAATTTTTGAGACTACTCGAGCGCAAGTTCTAAGCCGCTCGAGTGACCTTGTAAAATCCAACAAGTTTAGCTTTGTTGTTTGGACATTCCGGACTATTAATTTCATACTGTAATTCACCCATGTATGCATGATTACGCTACACAAGTATTCACGGCCACATTATGTATATCCACGAATCCCCGTAGAATTTCGTGTGAGCAGGTTAACCAACTTTGACCATGATCTTATATTGTTATTATGTTATTGGTGCAAGCATGCGTTATCGGTGTTAAAGGTTAAAGTTGTTTGAATCTGGTTGTAGTAGTAACTTCGGTGTTTGAAGTACAGTTGTCATGCTACCCGAGCTGTTATTGTTGGTTTGGGTTACAACCATCGTGTTAGTCGACCTTGATAATGAAAACTAGTGACATGGCCGTCATGTCGTTTGATTGACTTAGTGTGGCCGTTGTGCTACCAGATTGTTGTGTAATGAACTTATTGTGTTTGTGGATTATGCGAAAACTTAAAATTTACGTTAGGGACAATGGTTCGAATGTCACCTATAACAAGGTAGCAGAGGATGACGAGTGAATATTATAAGTAGTAGAATTATGGAGAAAACAAGTAAGAATGTTAATGGAAAAGTTGTTAAAACGGTTATTGGTGGCCGTCATGCCAAGTGTTGATCTGGGCGTCGTTCCAAGTTGTGTTCCATGTGGATTAGAGTCCCATCAGGCGTCGTTCCGTTTGTTGATTAAGGACCCCAACTAGGAGATAGGTGTATTCGGTTGGAGATGACTTCGGGATACGTCTGCGTCGATAAGAAAGTAAAGGCTCTTCTTCCCAAAGCACGAACTCGGTTCATTGCAAGGAAAGGGAAGCCAATAATGACAATAATGGAATAAGAACGTGGGGAAGCCAGCACGCGGTACACAGCATACAGAAAGACAAAATCAATCCAAGCATCCGAACCCTGAGCAAGTGATAGTCTTGTTTTGAGCGTCTTTCAATCAGTAAAGGAGAAACAGCTAAGATTCGTTGGTACCTCACTTGACGAAACCACGTGTTTAGTCGGGTCTAGATAGAGTGAATTAGTTATTGACTCGAGTAAACGGTAGAAGGTCTCTTCCTTGTCTATGTAAGGACTTGTCAATATCAACTGAGTGCTCTACTCTAGATACTCAAGTAAGAATGGAATACCAAGAGAAGAAGATATTCTTAGAAACTTTAAAGAAACGAAAGCACAACAAACCTGTGTGTTTGCTTTTCTGTTCGGTTGTTATCTCATGTTTCATATATCCGGCTGTATGTTTGTATTCCTTTGGGTTCGGTTGTCGATGACTTTCAGAAGTTTCCGGATTTATATTTTCATTAGATCTCTTTTCTTTCGAGTTTATGTTCCAAATTTTTTTTTTAAAAAAAAAAAGTGAAAAGGCCCAAATCTAGAAATTTACAAGGAATTTTTGTAGTTATGTGGTAAATAGGAGTAATTTTATTTTTGTTTTTTTTAAATGTCGATTTATTCTTTTTTCCAAATTACATAAAATGTCTTTCAAAGTCCATTTTGGACCCCATAAATGTTAAATCGGCCTTGGTCTCAAATCAAAATAGTCGGTCGCAATTTAAGTCGGCTTACACCTGTTGGTTCAATGGGTCTCACCATGACTTGTAGGGTTCATTAATCAAACTTGCACCAGAATAGAATTAATGACTCGATTCAGAATACGTTTAATACAAAAGTGTAGTCAAAGAAGACAATGCATTCGAGATGTATGTTCCTAATATGGTATATATGTTATCAAGAAGTACACCAAACATCCACCAATGCATTCAATAATTTTCACAAATTGGTAATCACACAAAGTACAAAATGTGAAGTTTCTTGTTTAGTAACCTAGGTCCAACTACTATCCCTTTCAAAAATTATTAACCTACTCAATCTTATCACCTATTGCATAGAAGAAATGTAGACATTTGTATTGAAAGGACAAGACCTTAAGAAAAGAAAATCCAATCCTTTTTCTAGAAGGAAAAATTTAGTCCACTTTCCCAAAATGTCCCTGTTGGTCACAAAATTTTCATTTTTCGTTCAATTAAACTCAAACCTAATCAGGATATTGAGAGAAGTGACATTTTCTTGAAAAAAAACTCTGAACCTTGTGTTTAGAAAGTGCATCTCTTTTTCTGTTGTTCCTACTTTTGTCAGAGCAGTTCAGAATTTCTTTTAAGTTTAAAAAGGTACTGTTATACTAAATTCAACGCAAAGAGAAGTTACATTACGAGGAGTGCTACAGTCTCATAATTGAAATGAAGAAACTCTCTCAGAATTCAAAATCAAAGGTCATGATTCGCTTGATTTATGGGACTACAAGGACAACTGAGATCATAACCTTTGATTTTGAATTCTGGGAGAGCTTCTTGGTTCAAATTCTGGAACCGTAGAACTTTTTTAAAAGGTCTTAATATTCGGAAGGATATGACTTAACTACCTCAAGGGAAGTTATAAGCGCAATAAAACTGGTGTTGGGCCATGGCTCGACGGGATACACACTCTAAAAAGGAGTATTAAGAGCTCCATGATATTAAAACTAACTCTAACAAAAATATCAAAAGTATTGTCAAATTTTATGTGGCAATTATAAAGGCTATTGGATGTCAAATTTAACACATTTGTTGGAGATTAAAAAATTTGAATGTCAAATTTAAATATGTCAAATTGTCACGTAGGTCATCAAAAAAATTTAACACCTCAAAATTTGATATTTTTCTTGAAGATGCTCCAAGGCTATTTGGCCTAGGCAAGATGTCAATTCTTTCCTTATTCACGAATAATACAGATCTAATTCCAATGAAATTGCTCTTTCCCTTCCTATAAAATTACACCTCCTTTGGCCTACAAAAGGTATGTGACTCCCACTTCCTAATTTCTTGAGCATTTGTTTACTCGTTTCTACAAGTCTACTGATTTAGGCATCAAAGAAGTATTGGTTGAGTACGTGTCAAGTTTTACTTGCAAGCTATCTGAGATTAGGGACAACTAAACTACATTCAGTCCAACGATTTTGAGAGTCTGAAACAAACTCTTCAATTGTAGCCATTTGTATATTTTGCATACAAAAAATATATATAAAAAGTTTCCACAAAAGAACACACAACAATTACCATTCCAAAAAAAATTATATAAAAATATAATTATTCCAAAAAATTCAAATGTATTATTTGAACATTATTTTTTTGCATGTTTAGCTGTAAAATATTAAAAGAGGGGGCCTTAAGCGTCTGTAACTATTTCCATCATTGTCTAATGTTTCACAATTTCTTTCAACTTCACTAGCTATTTTCCCCTTACAGTTCAACTTCATCGGTTTTTACAAAATAGGATTATAGGGTTATAGAAAATACCTCGTTTTAGTTATTTTTAAGAATAGGCCTCAAATTCTTAGTTATTTCAATGTTATCACTAGACTTGTTTGGACATTTGAGACTTAGATTGGGCCTATTTTATATCAATGCAAGATTAAACCTAAAAAATAGGCCTAATATACTAAAAAGACCTAAATATTTAAGACCCATATTTTTGGAATTTTTTAGGAGACCCAAACCGATGGCTTTCTGGGCCTATGTCCAGAGCCGGTTCTAACTTCATTATCAACCACAAAAGTAAGTTAACTTAGTTCCTTTTTGGGTTCGTCAATATGTGATAGTAGTTAGTGGGGGGTTACTAAAATTCGCCTATCTGATCTAATACGCTTTCAAAATTCGAATAGTACCTATTATCTGCACATTAAACAACTAGTTAGTGTCACACCGACCGTTTCCAATCGAAAGACACCCTGATACTTAAGTTAGTACACACGTAGGATAAAATACAAAAATAATTGTACTTGTAATTGATGACATATCTTTCTCCTTCTAGAAATCTCCAATATATATATATATATATATAATATATATATATATATATATATATATATATATATATATATATATATTGTAAGCCCATCGTGTACTTCCAATATTGGTAATGTAATCATCTCGGGATTCCTTTTGATTTATGGAGGATTTCATTGCGAATCTTTCCATAACTTTTCCAGTCTTTTCTGTTATACTGCTTTTGGACAAAGCTAGAATGAGTTACGTAGGCTAGTGGTGACGTGGGGTTCACACTAAAATGAATCTTATTGAATACATCTTCCCTCCAAAGAAAGCTTCAACTTTACATTTGAACCAACATATATACACAACCACTGCATTTTGATTTGGCAATTTGTGCAAGTTGGATGCAAGATTATCAATATCGTATCGTATCGTATCGGTCGGTACGTACCTTTTTAGTATAAAAACGATACCAAATACCTTTAATACTATATCGTTCTAAATATCTGCCCATACCGATTGTGTGCCGGTCGATACTTGTATATATATTGATAGTTGCAGAAAAAAATTAATTTTTTTAGCTCTGTCTCTGGTTTATATATATATATATATATATATATATATATATATATATATATATATATATTGATAATTGCGATAAATTTGATACGATACCCGATATATAATTGGTACCGATACATACTGTACCAATAAAAAAATTTGTATTCAAGCCTATACGATATTCAGAACTTGATGAAAAGAATTACCCACTTACAAGGCTAAACAACTCATGCCTCTTCAGGGCCCTCAAAAGTGGGCATCCTCCCCTAACAATCTGTTTGGAAAGTGGGAAAAGAAAGGAAAAGCCAAAAAAAAAAGGAGAAAGTTGTAAGAATAATGCTACTACTTCCGTTCTGATTTATTTGTTCATTTTTCAGTTCAGTTTTGTTCACATTTGTTCATCCTTTGCCATGTGTGATTACATTGAGATCCTACTTCGATAATTAAAATCGTCTATTTTATTCTGATTAAATTTTTTAGTTATTATAAAAATATTAACTCAATCGAATATCGATAAGTGATTGTCCTAAAAATAACAATACTACTGAGTCACTGACACTCCACGAATTGCCTCATTTCATACCTCATGCTTATGTGGCAAAAAACCATAGAGAATTAAAGCTTACTCCACTTATTTGAACACTCTGTGATTGTTTGCTGCCTAGACATATAATATAAAATGTATTTTTGTTATCATAAGTGATTGACCTAAAAATCTAGCGATTGACATAACAGTATTTGTTATAGGTAAGTGTATAACAAACGAACCTTAACAAATACATAACACAAAATTATACAATTTGTAACTAAACTACATAATTCGTAACTAATCATAAATATGCATAATCATACTTTTTTACAATACGCATCTATTCATAACTGCATCAAAATAATAAGTAACATAAATCAACAGAAATATAACATTATTAAAAAAATACAAATCATTTCTTTTTAATAGTTCAAGAATGTCCGAGTAAATTTACGCACAGTACTTTAGTGTACATAACAAATATGAAAGACACACCACACCAAATATGAATCTTGCACTGCACTTTATCAGGCCTATCAAGGAAGATATTTGCTTCCTTATTCTTTACACTTTAGACTATCAGGCTGTTTGGGAGAGATTTTTTGAGATATTTTTGAATTCTGAAATTCTGATTTTAAAATTTTAAATTCTGAAAACTCATAATTAGAATCTGTGAAATGTTTGGTAAAATTGTATAAAATGGATTATGAATTTATGAAGTGTTTGGTAGTATAATCAAATTATTAGATTGTGGATAGAATGGTAATAAAATTTTAGAATCCAAAATCAGAATATCAAAATTAGCTCCGGAGCTACTTTTGAGATTGTGGTTTTAAATGTTTGTTTTGGGAATCCCACAATCAGAATTTCATAATTAGAATTCTAAAATCAGTATCCCAAACACTTAAAAATCCCAAAATAAAAATCTCAAAATCCAAAAACACCTAAAAAATCCCTCCCAAACATGCACTATGTTTCTTGGCTTTGTGAAAACAAATTGTGAATGACTGAATGAGGACCCTTGATCTAGACCAAGTTCAAAGTCAGCATTTTTAGCGGGCTAGGCATAGTTCAGACCAAGCCCACGGTCCATAACCTAAAAGGGTCATGGTCAAGTCGAATCAAGCCTTGGTCAATAATATGACATCGGATCGAGTCCAAATTAGCTAGGTCCATGACACATAGCGTTTTCCTACCAGTGTAGAGGCACTTTATGAGTCCAGACCGACTATGCGATGTTACAGAGCCAAGCTCATCTTAACAGATTGGAATCTTCACTTGGCATTAAGATGTTGTAGCATATGGTGTGTGAGCTGCTATTCATCGTGAGATTGGATGATGTCATAACATAATACGGTTATTATCATGAGGTAGTGTACTTCGCACATGCCAATCTAAACTTGCTGCTCAAGCCAAGAAGATTATATAAGGTACGATACTTGAGAGAATAAAGTACGCACAACCTTGCAACCTAAGCTCGGTATTTTTCCTCTTCCCCTGACTTATGCATCGGAGTGCTTTCTGGCCCAACTCCGACTAGTAAGGCACTAACTCTTAATTTTGGTTGTAGGTTTGGTACCCAAAACCTTCGAAGAATCTTGAACTCGTGAATCAAATCACTACACGAACTAAAGAGCTCCACACAGATAAACCAAGATATAAACATTTTGAACATGAAATTCCCTTCTTTTTGTTGCAATTTCTCTTTGGACCTTACGCTCCGTTTGTCATGAGAAAATCTGAAGGTACTGGAAAACAATTGAAAGAACGAACATAAACAAGGAATTTCAAATTAAAAAGTGATCAGGATCAAGATTAAAGCTAATTAATTAATCATCACACAAAAACAATTTGTAAAAGGAAATTCCACACCAATCTCATTCACATAAACATCAGCCAAACAGAGGGATTTCCAAACTTATAAAATCTACACCTATTAGCCTATATATTCACCATCTTTACACAGAGAGAGAGAGAGAGAGAGAGAGAGAGAGAATTTGATCAAGAAACAGGGACCCCATCTCCGGAACTATTCATAGCAGCAAACCTAGTGGGCGTCGGTCGAAATTTCTTTCTCCTCTGATCGTGGCTCGAAGGACTAATAATTTGCATCAGAAACGTCTTTAGAAGACAAGCCTTGGATTGATAAGGGTCCAGGCGGTTGATACGGGCCGTTGATCTTCCGGAGAGTCCACGAGGGCTTCTGTGGAGGCTGCACCGGAAAGAACCAGGGTGGGTCGTCGGAGAGCAGAGGCATGTACGAGCAGAAGAGGAAGAAGACGGCGGCGTTGGCGGTGGTGATTTTGATGAGGATGTGTTTTTCGAATCCATTGCAAAGGCGTGTGCATGTGCTGATAAGTATGGAATTTCTTCGGTGCAAAGGAATAAGATATATAACTTATATTTAAAGCTTCCTTTAATGCTTAAAATATTCTGTTTATATTCGGAATCGCGTAATTTACGTGTTTATAAAGTAACAAATATTTAACGTACATCGTATGATTTTAAATATATTTATTTTTAAATTTGCACACTAAAATCTCTGACTGTAGAAAGTAGCGTTACTCTTAAAAATAAAATGACATTTGGCCTAAATTTATTAGTATTATTTTCGCGATTTTTGAGCCATTTTTTATTTTTTATTAAGTTTGTACCATATTTTTTGAATTAATCATTCTTTTTGACAAAAAAATATAAAAAATAAAATTATTATTAAAAGTTTTAAAATTTTACTAAAGGCGAAAAAGTTGGAAAAAGACAACTTATACTTATAGATATTTTTCAATTTTGATTTATATTTCTATATTTTTCTAATTTCTTTTGTCAATAAGAAAATAAAAAAATTAATTAAAAAAATCTATAAAGAATATCAAATATCAAATAGTATCAACTGCTTATACATATACACATATATCCTACCGCGTGACAAAAAGAAATTAATTAAACAATCAAGGTTGGTTTAAATGTGATAAGATCTTAAGTTGTGTTTGGCAAACAGTTATCTTTATAAGAATCAAATTGGATGATTTTTATAATTAGATGATACAAGACTACAACATATTCATTTGGCTTGGTTGGATTATTACAATAATTTTATATAGACTAAATTATTTGTAAAGTTTGTTGATTAACAATTAATTCATTATATTCTTTTGACTTGAAAAATAAATTGTTATAAAAATGACGATTCCACCCCTAAACGCGGCAATGACATATACCCATGACTAATTGTAAAAGCGCATTTCTAAGTTGAACTTTACTAAGTGGAGTTCACTTTTATTCACAATCGGCAATATGGAACCACTTTTAAATCTTACTTCAGTGATCAAAATCGTCTATTTTGTTTAGATTAATTTTTAAGTTACCACAAAAAGTTCAATTCAATTAGATATCCATAAGTAGTTGATCTAAAAATTTAATTTTTTGGTCAAAAAAATTAAAACTTGTGAAGTAACAATTATATTTTTACATCAAGTACACCGATTGAAATAAATTTTTTTATGAGGATCCTAAAAAAATTAATTTAAACAAAATAAAATAATTTTAATCATTGACGTGACACATCCAGCCAATGCGTTGAACAAAACTTAACTCCATTTGAGAATGACTTTGGTTCACATAACTGGGGTATACCCAAATCCTTCTTACACGTTTCCAAATCAAATTCTACTCAAAGTTATCAATCTCGTACCGTCAAGTATATCGATTTTGTTATTAATACGGTACATACCGGTATTACTGTGTACCGACGTACCATTTTGGGTTTATTGTTAAAATTAATATACATATTTTAAATAATATTTTTTAATAAAAAATTATATTAAATATAAAAAATAAAACATCATAATTTAAAAACAAATGACCAAACATTAAAAAAAAAAAAAGAAAGAAAGAAGAAGAAGATGGCTTTTATCCTCAATTTATGTTTAATTACTTAAAAAATGTTAATTAAATTTTTTATTCTTTTAAATACGGACCGGGAAATGGTATTGGCTAGAATAGCCCGAAATAGTGGCCGGAACAGTACTCCGATGATCCGGTACCATTATAAGGACAGTACGAGACGTATCGACCGGTACACGACGGGATTGACAACTTTGATTCTACTAATTATAAGGAAGTCAATCCCCCTACCAAAAAAGTCTTTTATTTATTTTTATTTTTATTTTTTTGAATTATGTATTTTAAATCAATCGGACATCAGTTCGCAGCTCACAATCTCACATATCTAAATTGTACGTCCAAGGAGGAACATGTTATCACTAATATTTTAAAGTGATAAAATCTTTTTCTTTTTCTTTTTCTTGTTCGTGACATATATAATTCATTAGTATTATGAACAAATACAACAATCGACCGATACAACATGATCTGGAATACTGTTTATCTCATTTGGCCTAAATTTTTAGGTGTTATTCTTATTGTATTTTTTTTTATCATTATTTATGATATTTTATTAAATTTTTGTCAAATTTTATAGATTAATCATTCATCTCTCGACTAAGAAATTTAATAAATAAATAATTTTATACTTAAAATTTTTTAAAAATTTACTAAAAACCAAAAAAAATCGAAGAATATAGGTTTTCATTATCTTTGATGCCGTCTATATTTTTATGCATTTATAATTCTTCTCTTCCAGACGAACCAAAAAAATTAATGAAAATTATTAAAAAATACAAAATTTCAAATAATTTGTATTGTCTTTAAAAAAAATAATTTATTCCAGATATTAATCTGATGTTGAACCAAACAGCGACACTGATATTATATAGGTTAGTGAGATGAAGAGAAAGTGAATATCATTAGTTTGGTCATTTTTTCATTGTCATGAGTCATGGCCAGCATTGCTTGTCTGGCCCTTTCTTTTTTTTCTTGGGCGGTTGATTTGGACTGTGTCCCGATTAAAGTTATCAATCTGCACTAGCAAGCATATCGTTTATATTATTGATACGGTACGTAATAGTACTATTATGTATCAATGTGTACGGAGATACCGTATTCCTATCATGTTCGGTTCCTATTAGGATTTTGTGAGATTGGACCGTCTAGTTGGGCTCTTCGAGTCCATTTTATTCGAACCATGTGTTCTTATATCCCATCGAGAGTACATCAAAAAGTATGTTGATCAAATATCAATTGATATATTTTTGAAACATATTTACGTTAAAAATAAATAAACTCCGTTTTATTGTCCTATCTTAACGGGCTTTGATTCAATGTTACCACCATTCCTATTTTTCGAACATATTTTTTACGCGTTTGATATTCTCCACGAGTTTTTTATTGTTGGAATTAATCCAAAAAGAATCCACAAATCAAAGAACAATTATTTTTCTCTCCTCCCTTTTCAATAATTCTTTTTAGAGAACAATTTTAAGTTGTTTTCTGAATTTCTGAAAAGTGTTCTTATACAAAAATGGAAGCAAAGTGTGCCCTCAAACTCAGACATTTACCAAATACACAGAAATATATGGATATGAAAAACAAAACCTAATGCCAAACAGTCTCCATGAACAATGAGAGAGAATGTTAATGGACTGCATTACTATATATAACCAACCTTAAAGAAAATCCTGTGCACTGCAAATAAAAGACCAAATATTCAACTCAACATGTACATAAATCTGAACCAAATCTGCAAGTGAACAAACCGACCTATCGACAGATACTCCAAAATTTCATTTTATGGCCTTTTCTCTGCTGAAGGATCCTCACCATACGCAGCATCAGCGCGTTTGGTGTATTTCCTATGTCGCCTCTCTCTTGCGTAAACTACCCAGAAGATCAAAGAAAGCATCACTGCAACTGAGACCATGGCCAACCCAATGTAGACCCACTGGCTGTATTGCCCCAAATCAGGACAGTGATCGTTGCTTATGCCGGTAAATGTTTCGCGCACAAAACTACAATCTAGTAACCCTACGAGGAACGGACCATAGTGATACAGACCATAGCTCACATTGGCTGCATTGATCATCTGGTTGTACATAGTGGGGGTCAAACGGCCAACTGTCTTGCAAGTATTGTTACTCGAAACTTCACACACGTAATTCTTCCAAACCTGCATTAAGAACGGAAAATTTGTACCGTTATGCTCCACCACTTTGCTCGAACATCTCAACTTGTTATTTCGTAAAGAAGAATTCAAGTTTTTTGACCAGCTAAAATGTCGAAAAGCCAGAGAATGACAATCCCTCCACTGGTATGCAATGGCGCTTTCACAGAACTATCTTTCACCAACCACCATGGAAAGGGATGTAGCTGATTAGGTAAGTTTGCCAAAACCAAACATGAAGCCAAATTCAGCACAAGAAATGGCTTGGCAAGGGATTTTCCCATTTTGGTCAAGTTTTTGGCAATGGCAAAGGATTTGCCAAACCAGTAGAGATGCAAGGCGAAGGAAAACAATCCAAAACTTCTCCCTCTCGAATGCTTGTTAGCGACGAAAATAGCACAAGAAGCCACAGGGGCATGTTCAAAACTGCCTTAGTGTATATTGGCAGCTACCAACATCTACTATATTCGTGGGCGATAGATAGCGATTTATCTTCTTTTCGAGGAAAGTAGATGTCTGCTTTTCACGGATAATTAGAGCAAAAGTGACTTCTGTGCACACTAATGTGATTCTGAAGTAGAGAAGTTGCTTGTTTAGCCATCATTGTGTGCTTAGAAGAAACCTCAGGATGCTAAATGATATAGAAAGCTCGAAAAAGGGAGAAGAAAATTAAGAACCCGAACATCATGAAGAAAACCTAACTGAATCCACAATTTATGTTTCTGTTTATATAAATGCATTTTTTAAAAAGAAAGTACCTGTGTTGCATTGTCGAAATCCACCTCACCAGCAGCACAAGTCCGATTAGATAAGTCAGCGTGATATGGGTTGCAGAGGACAGGCACAAGAGGTCCGGACTGATTGAAATAGAGAGGTTGAGGAGCACTGGGTGGTACATTAACATTGGACACATTGGTGATGATCCCGTTAACTAACCCGACCAATTGGTAGGTAACTTGTTTGCTCTGAGACAAGGTTTGTTGGGCAGTTGCATTGTCCACACATGGGAGAATATCATCTAGAGCCGTATGAGCTGTAGGATTCTGGACCCACTCATCCATTGCAACACAAGTGTCCCCAACCATACTTGAATTCATCAAAAAGAGGTGTCAGATTTTCATTCAAAAGATATAAACTATGAGCAAAACAAACAGTAATTCATTATATATGCTGATCTAAAGCACTCGATCAGTAATTTGGTCTTCCAATTATCTGCGAAAAGGTTCTCCATATATTATGGAGTGATTTGATTGTTTCCTCTCCAGAGACTAGAGTGCTTGGCTTTCATTAAATAAACACGCATATTAACTCCCATATTACATCTCTTCTATTGCTTCCTCAATTGCTGAAATCCACAGAGGTAGTTGTCTAACTGTAATGCATGATCAAGATAAACTATTTTCTTTCGTATGAGAAGCTAATCCTTTACTATCAAGATTAAGCAATGTGATGAGATTCTCAACCATCAATTTTGACTGCACTCGATTTTGACCATGTCAAAGAACTTCCAAATATTTTTCAACAAAATTACATGATATTTGCCTTTTAAAACCTCTTGTTAGCCGTTATGTGGCGTCAACAATGTAGATACAGAAAGTGAAATAGCTGATTTAGGTGACAATGTAGATACCCAAAATGTGCAATTAAACGTGAGTCGAAGTTGGGTTTGTCCAGAAAGCAATAGAATCACATTCGACTTACTGTGGGAAAATATGTTATTGTAGGTTGACATGCAAAGATCAGTAATATGGTTCAATGATCCTACCTCAAAGTAGGAAGTTTCTTCTACTTGGAGTGCCATTCAGATTCAACACCTTTTGTTCCTTGGTACAAGTTACATGGTTTCTAACTTTATCCCTAGGCGTAGGCATATAGCTTATACTATGGATGGATATTGGGGATAAACTTAGGACCACGACAAAATTTGATATGCAAAGATACGGTAAGCGGAAATACTGAGCAATGGAATGCATGGTGTAGAACCGTAGATGGACAAAATAATAGAACATACTTATGCAGAAACAGAAATACACCAGCCAAGATAAATGTGCCAGCGACGAGAATCCACCCAATGATCACCAAGCTGCAAACATTTTGTAAGCCTTTAGAAACCAAAAAAGCCAAAAAGAGACCTTAAAAATGAAATTAACAAGTATACTGGTAAAACCAATCAACCAATATGTGAATTTGTGCCCTTCTCTCACTTACATGTATACAATAAACTGCAATCCAAGAATTGACAATACTGCACCAATAAAGGAAACCGAGCGGTAAGGAAAATATCAACAACAGCCGTAAAATATCCAACCATTTCTCAATAGGATCGAGATACTTACGGAAACCCATCAAAGCCAAGAGTAGCATTACTGCAGCAATTATGATAAGTGCAAGTCTCCTGCAGGACACAACGAGATATTTAACCATAGTTAACACATCCCTCTAGAAACTAATAGGTATGTAGGCATCTACTCACACTGAATCCAGAACATCCATTATGTTTTTCTTATTGTCCTTCGTCGCACGATCGAGAGTTGTAGCAGCAGCACTGATATCTTTATCAACTTTGTCAATGTTGTTTTGAACGTCAGATGGCAAAAAAACTTGATCGATTCCCACTTGCTTAGCTGCAGCAAGATAATCCGATACGTTTCTCAAATTCTCAACAGTGGTGTTGGATTGCGACACAACATAGTCCAATGTATCCGATGTGCTACTGTGAAACTTCCCTTGTCCGGTGTACAAAACTATGCATCCGGTACTGAAATCACAATGCAGAACAGCAAAGGCATCACAAAATGTCAAAGCAGAAGAAAATCTAAACTCGCATGCATAGTACGGAGGGAGAGAGAGGAGGATGCGTACATTGCAGCAACAGTGAACAAAGATAGTAAAATAAGAGAGAGAGCATAAGCTGCTCGAGAATAGCCATAAGATTGCCTGCGGCAGCAGCAAAAACAGAGGCAGAGGACGAACAGAGACAGGCCAAACCCAACAAACCAGATTGCAGCAATGAGGAATAGGGGAAAGCCAGTATAAGCCACAGACTGCATTCAGAGCAACATTTTAGAGAGATGGAAAATCGATAGTAAAAAACGTTCTTTCAGAAATACCAATTATAAACAACATAATAGACCAAGAATCAATGAGGAATAGGGGAAAGCCAGTATAAGCCACAGACTGCATTCAGAGCAACATTTTAGAGAGATGGAAAATCGATAGTAAAAAACGTTCTTTCAGAAATACCAATTATAAACAACATAATAGACCAAGAATTGGGTTATTATTATTATTTTGCGTTTGTGTGTTGGGGGTGGGGGGGGGGATCTGTTTATTTAGAGTTCTAAGAACCCCATCTAAATGAGACGAACGATAAATCCAAGTTTCAAGTATGATTCTTCGTGAAATGTTTTTAGAAGTTCACCTAAAAACTTTTCAAACTCTCATGATTGTAGTAGTATCCCTTATATATATATTTTTTTTTTGTTAACCGAGGTATCCGACAGCGGCTAGTGGGTGGCCCAGTTGTATGCCTCCCAAGCTTCCACCGACTAATCCTCGAGGGCCTGGCGGGTCGCCCGGTTGAACACCCCCAGTGGCCCCAAGGTTTGAAATAGTTGTGCCTTTTTTCAAGGCTACCGAGTTTCGAACACGGGACGTCTGGGTTTACAGCTCGTCTGTGCTACCGCTCGGCCAACCCCTTGGGGTTAATATCCCTTATATATTATTTAACTTTTTTTCTCAACCAAGAGAATTATATTTGTACGTATCAAGATAATAACAAGAATAGAACACTATATCAATCATGGTGATGTGAGGGTCCATTTCTTCTTCTTCTTATTTATTTATTTGTCCACTTTTTTGGAATATGTAATATACACCACCCCATACGTAGAATAATCAATGATCCTACACACAATTGACTCCCCAGAGTTAAAAGGTCCTATGTCCGTCCATGTACCGAACAAAACAGAGCAAAAAACCAGTCTGAGATGACAAGCTCGCA
The DNA here is from genome assembly GCA_019985065.2 of Arctostaphylos glauca. Lineage (NCBI taxonomy): Eukaryota > Viridiplantae > Streptophyta > Magnoliopsida > Ericales > Ericaceae > Arctostaphylos > Arctostaphylos glauca. Next base: position 4,778,791 of record JAHSPW020000003.1, read on the forward strand.
ACACATCCAGTCAAGCTATGAACTTGAGAGGACCCTCTCCGGTTCCTCAAAGTCCTGTTGAGGCACTGTTCACCTTGTAGAGGTCGTCAGAAATTAGCATACCAATAATCAAGGATATTGGAATGTCGTCATCATGATTTCTAAACACAATTATGTTGAGATACATGGGTTTTAATCCGGTGTGCTGATCATTTTTTTTAGGAGAGGATCCTCTCCCTAATAAAGAAAAACAAATTAAAAAAAGGGTGAAACCAAATTGGTAGAACAAGGAATACTAATCTCAAAGCAATATTTCAATAAGCAAGCTAAAACCCATCCTTAAAGATCCAAACAAACTAAAAAGTCAAAAACTTCTTGACTACTCAAGACCAATATCAGACAAATGATGTAGAGCTTAAAACAATTTACCATTAAACAAAAGGAACAGATAAACATTGAAATGAAACAAGGGTTTAACAGCACAAAAACCAGGGAAATTGAAAGGTACTGAAGAATTAGGATTGAAATAGGGCAAATGTGAAGAAGGCTTACAGAGAAGTAATGTTTATTACTGATATTCCATCCACCAGTGTAATAGTTGAGATTATCAAGTGGGTCTTTCCTCCTTGTTCTTTCTGCAGCAAGAATCATCGATGAATTTTCAAGAACAGACCGCCTCGTACCCCATGGAACGTCACCCTCCTCACCCACAACGATTGTTCCTACACAATCCCCAACAGAGTAATCAGAAAATAACAAAAAGAACTCTACAAGGAAAAAAAAACGTATGGGGGGGAAATGCTAATCAGTTGACAGAATTACCTGGAATGTGATCGGTTTGGAAGTGAAGAACATGAGAAGAAACCCCATCAATGGTTGAAAAACAGAAGGCGGAAGAAACTAGGAGGAAGATTGGTAGAAGAACAAAGGGGAGTGGCTTGATCAAGCACAACATGATTATACGTTTTCTTGTCTTTGTTTCTTCTTCCGTTTCTCCTTGTAAGATGAGAAAAAAATAGATGCTCCCGTGAGTGAGTATATATGATGGTAGCTCGCCCCTGCCTCTGATCAGGAGAGAGAGAGAGGAGAGGAGAGAGAAAGAGTGTTGTTTGGCGTGTTTGTGGGGGGTGTCTGTACGAATGCCGCGTTATGGAGTTTCATATGGACATCTGTACAGCCATAGATAGTTAGAGCCGGCGTTTTCACTAAGAGCAATGCTACAAATACAACAATTTTACACAACATTTTACACAACACATCAAAACGACGTAGTTTCATTAAGGGAGAAAAAAACAGATTGAGTTTTGGTTTTCTTTTCCTTAATGAAACTACGTCGTTTTGATGTGTTGTGTAAAATGTTGTGTAAAATTGTTGTGTTTGTAGTATTTTTGTTTCACTAAATAAAAACTCTACAAGTTTCAGACAGCGCAACAGTCTCCATATTGTTTTCTCGGACGAGAAAGGCATTTTCTTCTTCATACTGAAGGTGCCTCTGGTGGGCCCACTCCCCGGTCCACTGTTAAGGCCCGCAAATTTAGGTATTAAAAAATAAATTGATCCAATAAAATACAGGTTGGACCGTTAAGACGTAATTTAATAGCAAACCTCGGAACCCCCAATTTGTAAACAGATTTAGACACAGATTCATTCAGAATCATCTAATGTATGTAAAGAATTCATATGCATCAACGGGGATCAAGGCCGCCTATCGTACACTATACACAGCAGAGTATGTTATACGTCAAAATGTTGTCACCCTGATGTGCCCATTGCACAGCAGAATCTCCCATTCCCATCGAACGATTCTGAATAAATTTATGTCTGAATCTGTGTATAAAATATTGTGTTCTTAGACTTTTCGTAACTTAATAGTTGAGCTTGTTCTTTAGGATTCTTTCATCTTTCTAGTTGAGTGTGTGAGCGGATTTTCGTAGTAGCACGTGGGGTCAATTGATCCCGTTAGGTTAGAAAATTTTGATGGGATCCCGTAGAAATTGTTCATGCCATTGATGTCTGCCATCTAAAGATTTCTCAGTTGATGCCTACATTCATTCCTGCAACTCAAATGTCCATCTATTTTACAGCTCAAAAGACTTTCCGAAGCTCTATAACTTTAGTTCCCTTTCAGGATTTCTAGTATTGAAATTTCGGACTAAAATATTGAAAGTTCGTCTACAATTCCATTCACTATTCAATTTTTTTGTGGAAGAGAGAGACAAACGCAGTGAAGTTCGACAAGCGAACGAAGCTTAGTGTTCCTGTGTTCGATTGAGTCATTTTATCCTAAAAAACAAACGCTGGTTGTGATCCCTAACACCCACAGTAAGACGGCAAATCAGTCTTAAAGAAACTTTGAAGACACGTGACTCGGTTCGATATCATATTCGTATTGATTTACATACTATTTTACAAATTGTGGTTTATCAGTCATTTCGATTTATGATATGTAGTTCTCAATTTCGATTATCAAAAGAACGAATTTATATTTTTCTAAAATTCCAAGCGTGCTTCGAGTTAATTCTTCCTTGCACAACCACGGATCTAAATATAAACCATGACCTTTTATTACATTTAATAATAATTATAAACTTATGCATTGATCTTATTATATTTCTAACCACAATTTAAAATGCAAACCGTGATCTTATTTTTTTATAACCACGCATTTTTATATTCAATATCAAGCTAAGTATGCTTTTAATTATGAGTCAAACCGTGATTGAATCCCTATGACTGTTAGTTACAATATGATTTATCACGGATTAAAAACCGTGATCAGAGTATAACAACTACGGATAAAACCTGTCACTACTACGAGTTTTTTTAGTCATCCAACTCTCTCAAACCTATCTCCTACCACAGATTAATTTAAAAATTATATATATATATATATATATATATATATATATATATAGCCTTTGCATATTAGATTGGACTTCTTTTCTTTTCAAAAAATAAAATAAAAATCTCAGCCGACTCAAAAATAAAATCATGATTTCACCCCTGATGATGATTTCATCGCTGACCATGGTTCCCAAGGTGAGCTGGCACACACCTCAATTAGATAAGAGTAATTCTTTGATAGTCATTATCTACATGATTCTTATCAATTTATCAGATTTTCCACGTATAGGATTAGGTAAAACTTTAGTTGAATAGTTTTTTTACTTGAAATGACATTTATTAAAGAATAATCCACAATAGTTTCACTTGCTCCTCTAATAATACAATTCTCATTCCACCGAGAAAAAAATGTAGGACTAGTTTCAACAATTCATCATGGGAAAAAAGACTCGTTAAATCGGAATCACTAACAAATACCAATCTAATAAAAAGTAGTACTAATAAGATAGAAATATATTTTCTGTATATTTTTTTTGATTTTGTTGCTATCGTGGGCTATACACACAACCAATTGAATTATATAGATACTCCTTCAACAAACATAAATAATCGAAAGGATTTCGGAGATCCACTAAAGCACGAAGCCAGAATATTTCAAAAAATAGATTCCTAATAGAGAGTGCATAATCGCATGGATAAACTCAAATTAACCCGTCAATTTGGGATCCAATTGAAGATTGGGAATTGAAATCTAATAATATGGCTTTATAAAGAAAAATATTCCCCATGGGAGAGGAATAGAGGAGGAAGAAGAAAAAATCGAAAAATTGCACATAAGACATTTGATTGAAAATTACAGTGTTAGCAAATAGTACAGGCAAAGCTATTTGCATCGTATTGTACTGGAAGTACGGGATGTATCAGCCTTGTATTTTTGTACGGTTTCAGCCACCGTACCTACCTATTTCAACCGATTCTGACGTGTTTCGACTGGTATAGTATCGGCCCACAATTTATTTTTTTAACTTTCAAAGGATAATTTATTGGTAATTATACATAAATTGATGCTGAAGTTATTCTCTTTTATGTTTGGTGATTCGTTGTTAAATTGTGAGATTTTATTTTATATATCCAATATAATTTTTTGTTAAAAACATTATTTAAAAAATATATATTAATTTTAGTGATAGATTTGAAAGGGTATGCAAATATATATCAGTACTGATACGTATTGTATTAGTAAAAAAAAGGTACACTCGCTGATACAAGATCGATAACTTTTAGTCCAAGTCTCAACTTTTTTAAACCTCCGCATTAAAAGCAAAAATTCAAAATTCGATTCCTATTTATTTTTTAATTCAACCCAAGGTGTTTTGACCGTACAATAATATTTCTCCTTGACTTTTCAAGTGACTTAAATTATTCGATATTAATGTCCCCTTTTTTTGATCATTTCTTCTCAATTCTTATCTAGTAATCTTTAAATTTTTTTATTAAAATTTGCTTATGCGAAGTTCAAAAAAGATAATTTTTTACTATTTTTAATGTCTTTAGCGACGTCTTATTGAATTTTTAAAAGCTTGGTCCATATGTTTATGAATTTTCGATTCGGTATTGAGCCGAATAAAAAAACACACACAAAAATTGACGAAACACTATATAAGAAATTACAAAAATATTAAATAATACATACCAACTTTAACAAAAAATAATTTAATTCGTTGTCCTATTTAGATATTAGCATCAATATTAAATAGTTTTTTTTTACGTATTTTTCTTTTATATAAACTTTTTTATTTTGGCTTGAAAATATATAAGTAGGGCAAAAGTGGTATTCAAATGAACCACAAAGTTAGGATTAAGACCTGGGACTTAAGAGTTTGCTCTCTTAAAGGATTTCAAGTTTGAAACTTTTCAGATGCTATCAATTTTTAAAATCTGGGAGAGCTGCAGTCCATTTTCTTTTAGGATTTTATACTAAAAATCATGATTTTATGTACTGAATTAGTGTTTGTTTTCTTTGATTATTTATTAATTAGTTTTTTTTCTTGATGAAAATTTTTATGGACAATGTATGCATTATATGATATCGTATTGTATATGAGTATCTCTTATTCTACACAGTAGATAGTCTAATGTTTAAAATTCGGGGTACACACAGAGAATCAGATTATCGATTCTTGTAGAATATACGTCTTTGGTTTACAGTCTTAGGTAAAATTGAAACTATCAGCAGGATTGTAACACAGTATTTTAGTAGGTCTATTTTCACTACGAAAAATAGTATAATGTTGACTCGTTGTGTTAGTACACTTTATGTATTGAATATGACCACTTTGATGTAATTGTATTTATACTGAATATATAATACAATTCGCACCTCATGGTTATTATGAATACTTGTGTTCTTAATCCAAAGATAATTAATGGACGTGTACATTTAATACTGTTGACTTGATTCATTATAGAGTGAAGTCTTGTGGCCCAATAATAGTCTCGATAAGTTGGATACAATATTAAGTTTATGGTTACTGTTAATTATTAATGGAATTTATGTTCTTTTATTGGGATTGATGATGCCCTCTTGAGTAAACTTATAAGTTTCGATTATGTCAAACCCTGCAGGTGGATATTAGTATCCGACATAACTAATAAGTTAAGTGAAAAGTTTCAAAGAATTTTATAGATGTTGATTAAATAATTGTTAGTAATTTATTTAATCAATGGATATCTGTAATCTTAACGTGGGAAGATATATGAGCATTTAATAATATACAGTTCGAAATATAATTTTGAGATATGAGAAGAGAATGCAATTATAATTATGTAGTAGTATGAATTGTAATTTATATAATTCAAAATTAATCCGGATTAGATTAGGATTCTAAATTATATAGGAAGCCCGACCCATATTTCTTCTTGAGGTCCTATCGTTGCTTATAAATATATCGTTATGTCTTCTAGGTTAGAATAAAACTTAATGTTCAAAATATTGAAAGAGATTCCATGAAGATAAGGAGATCATGTTTTTTAGCCCACACTCAATTCGTGATCAAGGTGCAATAGGATCATGATAGAAGATTGAGAGATCGGTCGAGCAAGATCATTCCAGTTTGCTCATACTTAGATCGGATCAAACTATAAAGGTTGTCTAGATCAAATTAGAGAGATCTCGAAAGTATGAATTCTAATTCTGCCTTGTAGAGTTTCATATTTTTTTAGTATAAATTGTGCATGTTCATTACTGGGTCTCGAAAATCGATCTCTAACACTTTCCCGTAGTACGTGTGTAATGCGGACAAAACGATGTAGTTTTGCTTGATCTTTTTTCAAAACTATAGTGTTTTAATTCCATGCATTTTGATAAAAATTCGCGCAGTAAGTTAAAATGATATAATTTCGAGGACAATACGAATAAAATTACGTTATTTTGTCCGCACTATACGCGCACTACATAAAAGTGCACTATAACCTTCGTGAATCCCAATTTTTATGGGAAAAATTCATATTCAACTCTTATGAGGTCAATCTTTATAAGGTTTTATGATATCTTTAATTGGGTCCCGTAGTAGACAGTAAAAATTGATTTTCAGAAATTAATTGAGGTGTGCCCGGACAATTATGGAAAAAAAAGTGGTATCCAAAACGTGTGAGATTTATGTTACCATTTGCTTTAATTTTTAGGACAATAACAATTATTAGCAATTATGATATACATCAAGTGCCTGAAATTCAACGCGTTTCTTTGCGTTAATGACATGCAAAGGAAGGTCAAGAGAGTAATCTGGAGGGCAAGATATTTTCTTATCCTTACAGATTTTCATACCATTTTTTTTATTAATTAGGGTGTCTGAAATTTTGACCCGACTAATTTCCTAAGAAATTTTATTACGTTTAAAGATTTTCATATCTTATTTATATTTATTTTTTTGCTCAAAATTTATGTATCGTTAGAATTCCAACAGATCGATTGACTCTTCAAACAAAACGACTATATAAACAAATACTATTCCTTGAAAATATGGATGTCAATTAGGTCAATTTAAGTGTGTTATACACAAATCAATTGTATTTATTCAGTTATTGATCTGTTCGCAAATTTAGTTCGTTAAATAATTTTTACTCACACTCAAGTCGGCGATCAGGATATGTATTAATCCAATTGTATATTCGTATTTGCTATGGTAGTACGGTATTAAAATAGTTTTTGGTATGACAACGGTATAATTTAGTGTGATATTAGTGAATGTTATGTGGTAGTCATGCAGTTTGATACATTTGATCCGAGGCAGACTTACACAGTAACAAGTAGAGTCGATTGATCAAATATCATTATCATGTACCATATTGGTCTCGTAGTAGTACCGAACCACCGGTGTATCGTTTCGGCCACCGTACTGACTGATACCGTTCCTATCCGAATTTTTTTTATAATGGGTCTTTGGGTAATTAGACATAATTTTAGACTAAAATCATCTCCTTTTATATTTTGTGTTTTTTTTAAAAGTCGCGAGTCTTTATTTTATATGTTATGTGTGATTTTCTGTTAAAAATATATTATTTGAAAAATATATATTAATTTTAGTAATAAATCTAAAAGGCACGCCAGTACTACAAATACGTATTGTACTAGTGACAAAATTGGTACGCTCGTTAGTACAAGATTGATAACTTTGGACTGATCCTACTAAGTTAAAAAAAATCCTAATTAAGATAGATATATTCTTTTGGGTAGTTTTTAAAATTTGTCCCCGTGAAATATTATATCTTGTCCTACATATAGTATGTCTTGTCTTACAAATGATATGTCTTGCATAAAAAAATATATAGATATTATAAATACTTGACCCAATGCTATAAATTCTAGATCCATCTCTGGATTTGACTCATTTAATCCATCTCTTGAGCACTTTTAAACCTAGAAAAATACTAACCACAGGCAATTAGACGGTAAATAACATACAAAAAGTACATTGATATTTATAAAAATATGTATTAATATCCGTAAAATATATATTAATATCCGTATTTATTTAGCATGTATATTATCGACTGTATATTAGGCGGTGATTAACAAGACCCTTAAATTAAATAAGGATCCATTGTTACGCGGACCATGAGTGAAATTAATAAAAGGTTATGAATTTTTAATTGAGTTGGTTAATATTATAATGACCCTCTAGTTGAAATTGAAACTTGTTCACATGGATGCTATTATAGCTAGGTTTCATCAATTTTTTAAAATATTTTCTTGGGAATATTTGGTGGAAGGACAAACCAAATCAAATAAGAAAAGAACATGGAGCAAAACTTGGGACGTTGACAAAGCTTTTGTCCTAATTCCCAAATCCTCCTTTCGTTTTCCAATGTCATATAAACTTGTCTCTGACTCTTGAAGTACTTGAAAGTAACTTGCAGTGTCATTTGGAGTGATGCCCCGGAAAAAGCACCACATTCTCATCCATCAGGACCATAACCCGGAGAAGCGACTTGAGGGCCATGTTCTGGATTGTGCATAATAGGATATATTGTGCGTTAAAACATAAAATACTGTTTAAAAATTATTCGGTCAATGCTCAACTGGTCAAGCAGTGTTTTGAACATCAAAATGATGTCATTCTGGTGCGCAAAACACTGCCCGAAAATTGTTTGGTCACCGCCCAATTGGTACAGTCAATTTGGCACGCAGCGCACTCTGCTGTGCACAAAGCAGGCTCCCGAAGTCCGTGCAAAAGACTATTGAAGACTTTGATCTTTACTCGTCGGGCTTGAATCTAACTCCACTTGCAGGGATTCTAATTAAAGGCATAGTAAAATTTTGTATAGACTGGCCTCACTCGAGAAATTTTAAACATGAGATTTTTGGAGAAAGCAAATCTCTAAATTTTAAACCTTGATTACAAGGTCAATTCCTTAGAAGGGAGCAAACTCTTATGGCCGGGTTCGATTTTACCCCCAGCGTGAGATTTCTTGCAGGGTTTCGATCTAAAATTAATTGACAATAAGTGGAGTAGTATTTAGCTTATATTTTTACATCAGAGATCTGTAATTTAGTCTAACATCTCCTCCTCACGTGCGACTCTATTGCACGTGGAGGTATGAATTACACTGGAGGAGATATACATTGGCAAATAAGGCCACTTTTTTTTTTGATAAGCAAATGCATTAATCAAAAAGGATAACAAGGCTGGCAAGAAGCCAACCGAAATTTACATTTCCCCTAAACTATTTTTACCCGCCCCACATAGCTAGCCCAATTTCTTGGGCCAAAGACCCGGACTTACACCCAAACCCGCCCATCCAACATCAAATTTGGTTCTCCTGCCATACCTAACCTAACCTCCTTTCATCCCCAACTATGCATCTACCCTCCGTCGCACCGGCACACCGCCGATCAGCATCTCATACGCCTCACCCCCTCCAAGTTCCTGATAATATCTGACGTAGAGATCCCCGCCAGTCCCATCTTCTCCTTTGTCCATACTGCGACCCACCATTTGATCCTCTCCACCACCCGATGCACGCCACAGTCCTTCTGGAGGAAAATCAACTCGTTCCGCTGCTTCCAGATCTGCCATATGGTTGCAAAGGTACCATATCTCCACATAATTTTCTCAATTTTATTGAATTTTGCCGGATATCTCTCCTCCACCACCTCCCTTACTTGTTCCTGTGCACAGGAGACCACGCCCCACCAATCCAAAATGGAACTCCAAATCTCCCATGACGATCTGCAATGAAGTATGGCATGATTGATCGTCTCCCCTTGTTCTCCACACTTTGGGCACAGCTGCTGATTCGGGTCGATCAGGATCCCCCTACTACTCAGAATGGCTTTCATAGGTAAACAATCCTTGATTGTCCTCCAGATACATAGAATTACTTTAGGGGAGCATTCACACTTCCATATTGCCTCCATTGTTTTATCTTTTTGATATGATTTGTTTTCCCATTCGGTATAAGCCCCTTTAACAGAATAGCCCTGCTGTAAGTCCCCTCCTCACTTGGCAAATAAGGCCACTTGACTCTGTTGAGTTAGAAAAATTCCTTGCATGAGATATATAATTTTAGTGCTATTGTATACATTTGACCTTACAAAAAATGCACAATTGCCCAAAAAAAACTCTTGAAAATTTTAATTATTGTGTTTTGTGATTACCAATGGTTCTCGTTATTAGGGATAACAATGGGACGGATCGGGAGTGGATTTGCCTATTAAAAAGAAAAAAAAAGAGGGAAGATCTTCACCGCGTCGACCGTATGACTTTATTTGATATTAATTACGATAAGATGCGTATTTCAACTTTCGTGTTTACAATCAAAGGGATGTAATCAAGATTGGTGATCCCATCCAAAATCATGGATATATCAAGGATGGAGTCTTGGAGGTCAATAGTGACAGTCGTCTTTACAAGAATTTTTTTTTTTATTATTATATAAAAAAATCTTATAAAGTATATCGGCTCATTTCTACTAAATATTTTAAAAAATAAATTCGTCCCTGCATAGTAAAATTTTTCACTCCATTGCTGATACCATCCCTGGATATAATAGAAGTCAATGTTTTGTATGGTAGATCAAGACATGTCAATCACTCAAAAGAAGGTTTAATCAAGTGAGGTGCCTCTTAACTTCTTTGACCTTGACATGATCTAAAAACAAATATTAGCTCTACCCTTACCAAACAGGCCGGTAGCTAGCCAACCAAACTACTCTGCTCTAACGTCTAATAAGAGGTAAGTTAGGGTCTTCGAAATTAAATAGCAAAATTTTTTCTGAATTTAATATTAATAGTCATGATTCATTAGATTAGTAGGACTTCAAATACAAATAAACTATGACTATTAATTTTGAATTCGAAAAAATTTTATGGGTTCAAACCGTAGGCTTTTCCATTTAATAAACGATTATCGTTTCGTGTTTTGGCTGTCTTTTTTATAAATGGTTCTATTTACCTATTCTAGTGGTATTTTGAAAAATAATTTTACGAACTTTTCAATAGGTCACATGTCCATGCATTGTTGTAGAGCGACCTATGAAGTTTCATTACATTTTAGTGCCCTCACAACTTTAAAAGAATTTGTACAAAGTAAAGTCATGATCTATGTTGACGCCTTTCAAAATTCTCCTCAGATACCTAGTCCAACAACTTGTACCACGACCTAGTTGGGATGTGACAAATAGAATATATATCTTTATAAAATCTTATTAAATTAAGAGTTAAGTCACTAATAACATCACATTCTTCAACACACACACACATATACACAGGCGGTTGGTGGCCCCTTAGAGAGTTGCAAGTCCTTGCCGCTGCATGAGTGATAATTCACGCTCAAAACTCCTCTAACACAAATCCTAATTGCTACGTTGCAGTCCGGTTCCTGGCTTCCCTGCCTCCTCATACATTAGTGGGTGGAGTAGTAAACTTAGAGGGCGTCCGCCTCCTCTTCAGACGTGCCCCCAACAACCTAACGGTTGTTTAGTCTCCACTTTTTGAAACGGAAATACTTGGTCGCTGAGCTTTCCTTTGTTCTCAAACAATTCGGTTGTGTCAGTTAGATTTATGTTATGAGAATTTCCATGTCCCACGTATATATATCATATATCGTAATCGCAAGAGTTCCAACTAAATTGGGCCCTTTAAGTTTATAATCATGCCCCTCCTAGTCGGACAAAGCAAGCTTTGGGCCAGTCCACCTGAAATTCATGGTCCTCAAATTTGTTTCCTTTGCTTCTCTTTTTAGTCACAAAGTATGACCACAATAACGCCCCATCATTAATTAAGTTTCTTCATAAGTAAAAATAATAATGTTAAAATCCAACCAAAAAAAAACCAATTTCACCCAATACGGGCCCTTACATAATGACCCGTGACTTCCAAACCTTACCCGTGTCCAAAAACCACCAATTTCACCCAACACGGACCCTTACATAACGGCCTGCGACTTTCAAACCTTACGCGTGTCCATTAATTTTTTTTAATGTGAGAAGATATTTGTGTCCTATATTAATACAAGAAGAATGTCGAAATCATATTGCAAAGAGGACGGAAGGGATGTTAGAAAAGGAGCAAAATAAAAATATATGAAGGAGAGAAAACTAGCTATAAAGAAACGGGAGAGCCTAATCTGCAGCAAAATTGTATTGTTTTGACGTAAAAATGAAGATTTGTAGCAATTGCAGTCTGCCAAGAATAGTATTTTATGCCCGAAACAGCTATAAACCAACGCTCCTTGTTGTAATGTTTGTATTCAATATATCAGTGTAGTTCACACAGAAGACGATGGTAACAACGTTGGGTTCAATCAGAGAACTAGCAACCACTAGATCCAATCACTTACCACTTATTTACTTTCACGAAGATTTTATTATCTGTGGTGAGATTGAAATCATGACGCCACACATACCAGTAGTAATCACAAATAGGAGCTTCTGTGTTATGACAGAAATCGCGACGGATTCTATTATCGTAAACCGTAAAAGTTGTGTTTTTGTCATTCCAGTAAAAATGACAAAAGAACAGAGTGGTTTGAATGATGTTGGGTCTGAACCTCCAAGTGAATTCTTGACCACTGAGGATCGTGCGCAATCCTAGATCCTCGTTTTTAGATTGACAACGAACCTGCAATGCTGAAGGGTAGTTCGGAACACAGCTTTTGATGTGAACCCCAGTACTCAGAGAACCTGATGCTGGACACACGAGATAAAGGGTTAGGACGAACAAGGGAAGGAGGAAGTGACTCATTTTTTTTCTCCTGAAATTTGAGGTTTCTTTTATGTTCTTGATGTTATCTTAATTTCCGAGGTCTTTATATAGTGATTTATTTACATGAACATATTCAATCTGCGCAGTATACCGATAATAAGTAATAAAAAGAGGATTACGCATTAATAGTTGTTCACACTAGGTATATGGGAGTCTATGAATGTATAGGATTCACACAATCTCAGTCTGTCAAATGGTCTACTCATTGACAATTATAATTTAATATGTCTAGACTAACGTACATGCACGTCCAATAATTTATAGAAGGTCAATCTAATCGTCTAATACGAGAGGACCCGAATAAAATCGGATGGACTGAACCCACTATGCGACTAAAATAAGAATGGAGAGATTGTGAATGATGTAACATATAGAGTACATGAGATTAAATTGGTTAGGATTGTGTCAGTTGGTGAACAGTTTTAGGCAGAAAAATCTATTTCTTGTTTCTTGTAATTGGTTGCCTATATAAGAGGCATCATGTTTGTTGTGAAGGGCTAATGAAAGAAAACACATTTCTTTTCTATCCCAAGTTGTATTCTTCTTGTTCTTCGTCTTCATTCAGTTTTTTAGATTTTTTTATTCTCTTTACCAACCACACAAAAAAGACGATGTTAGAATCCAACCAAAAAATCACCAATTTCACCCAATACTAGCCCTTACATATATACCAGCCCGCGAGTTCCAAACCCTTATGTGTGCAAGAGATTTTTTAATTGTAAAACGATATGTGTGTATTAACTTCTCAAAAGAAAAAGGGATATATGGTTTTACCCAAGAAGAACAACAAGAATCATATTGCAAAGGGGAGGGGAGGGATGTTAGAAAAGGAGTAAAATGGAAATATACTTGAGGAGAGAAAACTTGCTATAAACCAAAGCTCCTTATTATAATGTATGTATTCAATATCAATGTAGTTCATACAAATGGTGATGGTATCATTTACCACTCATTTACTGTCACCCAATATTTATTATCTGTGGTGATATGGAACTCATGAGGCCATACAGACCAGTAGTAATCGCAATCAGAAAATTTTCCGTTATGACAAAAATCATGACGTATCCTTTTATCATAAACAGCGAAACTTAGGTCTTTGCCATCCCAGTAAAAATGGCAGAAGAACAGAGTGTTTTGGAAAATACTGGGAGTGAACCCCCAAGTGAGTTCTTGACCATTGTAGAGGGTGTGCATTCCTATATCATCACCTTTAGATTGACACCGGACCTGCAATGGCGAAGGGTTGTCCGAAACGTAGCTTACAATATGAATCCCAGTACTATGAGATGTTGGACAAACGAGATAAAGGGTTAAGATGAACAAGAGGAGGAGGAAGTGATTCATTTTTTTCTCCTGGACTGTGAAATTTGATGGTTCTTTTATGTTCTTGATGTTATTTAATTCCAGAGGCCTCTACATATCAATTTATATACATGAAGACAACAACACAAAGGCTTAAGCAATTAATGACATTTTCCTTTCAAGGCAAGTAAATCTACTTGAGATACCAATAATATAAGTAATAAAAGGAAAATCACACACTAGGTACATGGGAGTCTATGGGTGTATTAAATTCACACAATTTGAGTTCGTCAAATGGTTGACTCATTAAAAGCACATTGATTTTAGTATGTTTTTTAACTATTCAAGATATCTCAACTAACTTACACACACCTTAATCAATTTTTAGAGCATCAATCTTATCGTTCACTACAAGAGAACCAGTTAAAATCGGGTGGACTGGCCCTACAAATTAGTTTGTTATGTGACAAGCAAATTGACTACAAGTTTTGACCAAAAAATGCTACAATACACAACCTTATTTAAGTGTGTACGATGTGCATCTCTGGTGTCGCCTTAATTCAAATAATCTGGATAAACATTCACGACATTAGTCTTGAATTCACAATATTTGTGTAACAATTCAAAACATTTGGACTGGATTAATAATACGAACTTTAAATTCATGACGTGGGAAAATTACATAAAAACTCCAGAGTTATACTCGTTTCTCAAAACTAACCCTGTATTTATAATTTGAACAACTTAAATCCTATAGTTTTGAGCAATTCCCAATTCAACCCTTTCGTCCACCCTCTGTTATGTCCTTAACAGTATTGTTGCCATGTCTATCATATTTATAGGAAACCCCAAAAATATGGAAGAATATCAATCCCTAAAGAATAGGAATATAAATCCCTAAATTATAGGAAAATATCCTAAATAGATTAGAAAAATAATTTTTCCAAACTTTTCTAGGATTCTCACGAGTACACCTTATTACCGGTAATACAACACCTATTATCAGTAGTAAAACAAGCTGTCCGAAAATCAGTAGCTTTTACTACCGGTAGTACCAACACTACTACCGATAGTACTGGTCATTGCCCAAAAACTGAACTTCTTATTACCGGTAGTTTCAACACTACTACCGGTAATATCAATTACCACCCAAATACTTTCCTTCTCCAGATTCAAGGCACTTTCCTTAATTGTAATATTTTCTTTTATTACTTCATCTCTCCCTATAAAAGGAATGATTGAATCATTTGTAAAGTAATAATACAATACAATAATTTGCTCTCAACATGGTATCAAATAGATTTTATTGAGGGATTATGGGCCCGTTGCTTTCCTCGGTGATCGGATACCCCCCTTGCTTGGGAGGAAACAAGTGACTTAGCTATTTGTAATTGAGCTTCTTTAGAACTAAAACAAGTAATGGGTTCCTTTGTTAAAATTGGGTCCATAATTGGGCACTTAATTATCTATCCATTATGTATTATGGACTAATGAATTGGGGTTTGGGTTTGTTCCATTTGGCCTGTATTAATAGAGCAGATGAGAATGTGCCAAGTGCAAAATTATTTTATGAATTGTTAAGAGCTTTAATTTTTTTCATACAAGAATTAAAGAATTCCTTCTTTTTCCTTTATCAAGTCCAGTACTACAAAAAAAAATATGTTTAAAAGAGGGCCCTTTTTCCTTTAAAAAACAGTAAGGGACAGCAAGTCTTTTGTATTCATTTTTTACATATTTAATATATATCCCCATTTGAAATACAAGTCGTATATGTGATGTATACTCTCCTCTCGACTTTCCTAACTATAAGATCTTCTACTTGTTCCCGGTCCAACACTTTCACTCCCGCACTATGCGACTAAAATAAAAATGGAGAGATTGTGGATGATGTAACATATAGAGTACATGAGATTAAATTGGTTAGGATTGTGTCAACTGGTGAAGAGTTTGAGGCAGAAAAATCTATTTCTTGTTTCTTGTAATTGGTTGCCTATATAAGAGGCATCATGTTTGTTGTGAAGGGCTAATGAAAGAAAACACATTTCTTTTCTATCTCAAATTGTATTCTTCTTGTTCTTTTCTAATTCTCTTTACCAACCACACAAAAAAGACGATGTTAGAATCCAACCAAAAAATCATCAATTTCACCCAATACTGGCCCTTACATATATACCAGCCCGCGAGTTCCAAACCCTTATGCGTGCAAGAGATTTTTTAATTGTAAAATGATATGTGTGTATTAATTTCTCAAAAGAAAAAGGGATATATGGTTTTACCTAAGAAGAACAACAAGAATCATATTGCAAAGGGGAGGGGAGGTATGTTAGAAAAGGAGTAAAATGGAAATATACTTGAGGAGAGAAAACTTGCTATAAACCAAAGCTCCTAATTATAATGTATGTATTCAATATCAATGTACTTCATACAAATGGTGATGGTATGATTTACCACTCATTTACTGCAAACCAATATTTATTATCAGTGGTGATATGGAACTCATGAGGCCATACAGACCAGTAGTAATCGCAATCAGAAAATTCTCCGCTACGACAAAACTCATGACGTATAATTTTATCATAAACAGCGAAACTTAGGTCTTTGCCATCCCAATAAAAATGGCAGAAGAATAGAGTGTTCTGAAAAATATTGGGAGTGAACCTCCAAGTGAGTTCTTGACCATTGTAGAGGGTATGCATTCCTATATCATCGTTTTTAGATTGACAACGAACCTGCAATGGTGAAGGGTTGTCCGAAACGTAGCTTACAATATGAATCCCAGTACTATGAGATGTTGGACAAACGAGATAAAGGGTTAAGATGAACAAGAGGAGGAGGAAGTGATTCATTTTTTTTTCTCCTGGACTGTGAAATTTGATGTTTCTTTTATGTTCTTGATGCTATGTAATTCCAGAGGCCTCTACATATCAATTTATATACATGAAGACATCAACACATAGGCTTAAGCAATTAATGACATTTTTCTTTCAAGGCAAGTAAATCTACTTGAGATACCAATAATATAAGTAATAAAAGGAAAATCACACACTAGGTACATGGGAGTCTATGGGTGTATAAAATTCACACAATTTGAGTTCGTCAAATGGTTGACTCATTAAAAGCACATTGATTTTAGTATGTTTTTTAACGATTCAAGATATCTGGACTAACTTACACACACCTTAATCAATTTTTAGAGCATCAATCTTATCGTTCACTACAAGAGAACCAATTAAAATCGGGTGGATTGGCAGATTGGCTACAAGTTTTGACCAAAAAATGCTACACTACACAACCTTATTTAGATGTGTACGATGTGCATCTCTGGTGTCGCCTTAATTCAAATAATCTGGATAAAGACATTAGTCTTGAATTCACAATATTTGTGTAACAATTCAAAACATTTGGACTGGATTAATAATATGAACTTTAAATTCATGACGTGGGAAAATTACATAAAAAAACTCCAGAGTTATGCTCGTTTCTCAAAACTAACCTTGTATTTATAATTTGAACAACTTAAATCCTATAGTTTTGAGCAATTCCCAATTCAACCTTTCGTCCACCCTCAGTTATGTCCCTTAACAGAATTGTTGCCTTGGGGTGGGAACCTTCAACAGCCGTAGCCCAGTGCCCACCAAAGACAGAGAAAGTATGGAGAGATAGATGAGTGAAGCAACAAGCTACATTTCTTCTATCTGAGTAGCTATACAAGTATAAATTCTGCAATCTTCAATCTTAGTCTACCTCTTTGGACAAATGTCTGAAATCCATATACTCAATCCATAAGCCTTGCAATAAATCATAGAAAGTAAAGAGTGGAATTGAGAGAGAGTAGAAGAAGAAATGTGAATTTTTTTTTCTAACGAGACTAACACATTTCAGTTTACGTCTAAATATACATCATACACACGACATACCACATGCACGATGTGCGAATTGATGTGTAATTAGATGTGTTAGTAGCACTGCTTGTATGTATGCTATTGGGTACTCTCGGAATACCATGTAACATTATATATCTGATACTACCAACAGACATCCCACTCGTGAAAAACTATCACTACGTAATTTGCTTGGAGTATCACATAAAAATGCACGTGATATTCCGAAAGCATTTAAACCATTACACTTTCAAGCAACAATAATGTTGACCAAATAAAATAAACAAATGCTCAATACACTCATTCTGAAAAGGAATCCAAGGATTTTATCAGCAACAAAGCACACAACAAAAATTAATCACACCAACCTCAAAATTAGTACAATCCCACTTCCTGAAAACATAAAGGTTCAATAGAAAAACAACTAAATTCGGTTGATATGAAATATTCTAATACAGCTATAGACTGAGCAAAACGCCTGTAAAGTCATCAAGAACAGGAGCATAATAGCAGCCAGCAGAGTGAGAAACTTCCATGAACCAAATACATACAACTTCGTGAATTTCACAATCTTAACCTTCCACCTACCATTATAATAATTGTTCACATCTTCAATCACTTTATCCATGAAGGGCACTTTGGTCAACCTAACAGACTTGCTCATCCCATTCCAGAGATTAGCTACCTCTTCATCGCTCTTTAAACGATTCAAAATGATTCCTCGATCTCTAAGCATTTTCACGTCCTCTTCAGTGTCGATGATCCCATTCATTAGTTCCGTGTAACGTGTAAAAATCAGCGGCCCTGATGCATTGCAAGCTTCATATGCTACTAAGTTCCTCAGGATAACTTCTGTGTTCGAATCTAGACTAACGGTAGGGAGGCACATTGTGGCTGTTGTAACATCAAAACTAACCGTCAAGATGCTACCATTCGTGTGTAAGAAATGTACACCGGCTTTGGATAGCTCGGTGACCGAAGGGATTGTGATTTCCTCTACTAGTGGAGGTTTGTTGATCAAGTTATCATTTGAGCTGGAATTCTCATTTCCAGGTTTAATTTCTTCTTTTTCCTCTGAAAAGAAGAAATATTCAACAGGTTGTTTTAAGAGCTTAAATCCAGGAAGGCTAGAAATTATTGCCCAAGGCAATTTTAATACAACCTTAACAGGTCTAGACAATATTACCCTTTTAAGAGTCCGTAACGGACCTCTGTTCAATTTTGAGAGGAGCTTCCAAACTTCATCAAGGAATTTTGTCGCATAACTTGACTCTGCAACAGAAGATCTCTCTTTGTTTTCCACGCCTTCGCTTTGTTCATCAACTTCAGTTATCTCGGAAATTTCCTCTGATTTTTCATCCGATTTGGGCAAGATCATGCAGTACAAATAGTCCAGCAAGTGGGTACTCTCTGAAACTTTAACACTTGGGAATTCTTCCATCATCTTAAATGGAGAAAGCTCTTTACACAATCCCATTAACATGGAAACCAACATTTCGTCAGCTACTTCCAACGATAAGAACTGGAATTCCAACATCTTTCTCAGCAGAAACAAAGGAATTTGATTCTCCAGCATCACCATATCTCTAAGAATGGCATTATGTGCTGATTTTCTCCCAGCAACGTCTACCAAATGTGACATTCTTGAAGAAATTCTTGTCAAAAGCTTACCTTCTTTGATCGCGTAAATCTGAAGAAACTCAAGCAAAAAGGCTGCATCGACCGCCATCATCCACGCCATGGTTTCACCATTGAAATCAAGGTACTTGTGATAACAAGCTCGAATCCTTGACTCAAGCTTTACTAACTGATCAACAAGATGATGGAACTTGATGGTTTGGAGCTGTTTCTGGGTCCTTTTTGCCGAGGCAAGTTTGTATCTCTGCATTTCATATAATTCAGGGCGCCAGTGATGGTAAGGGCCTAATGCCACTTGCTGTGGTATATAGGAATCAGGATCGCTGGCTAAGAGGATTTTAGGGACATTGAAAATGCTGACAGGGAATTCAGTCTCCTCTTCTAGCTCTTCATCTAGGGTTTGACGCATATGAATTATCCATCGATGCTCGTCGAAATTTGAGTTGGAGATGGAGGTCATGGTGGGTTGAGGAGAGGGGAGATGGGTATTGTTTAAGAGAAGTTTCTTTTGGGGAGTGGCAGTTTTTGTCTATTGAATGATGGAAGAGTTAAGAGAATAGGGCTTTTATGGGAGTATAAAGGGAACACTTTTATAGAACTTAATTAGGTGTTATGGTGCCTAGTTCCATCCTGTACAACTTTATTAGGTGTTATGGTGCCTACCACATCATATAAATGTGTTTCTCATGAATGTAGTTTGATATTTATATCTGACAATTAAGATGGTCTCTCAACATCACTCTCTTATTTTTTTATCTATGAAACTTAATTAGGCCGCATGATATATAGTATACATTCCGAAAAGAGAGGAAAGCACAAACATCATAATATATGCCAGAACCACCTGAGTAGCTTTTCCAGTTTAAAATGCACGCAAAATGCTAAAAGATTAGAAGAATATTTTGCCCCGTTTCATTTCATTTAAAAAAGAATGCAATTTTATCTGATAACCGCATTACAGTACAAATTTTAACCTCCAAAAAAATCAGATAAGAACACACCCACTGTACAAATGAACCAGAAACCCGTCACAAATGAGATGAGAAATAGGCTGGTAATTAAGAATAATTACCAGTAGTGAGAACAAACCTTGTCTCAGTGTGTGCGCGTCAAATTTCAGCTTAAATGTGAGCTCCTACCCCTCCCAAGTTTCAAAACTGCAGAGCCCTATCAAGAATGAAGGCTCGTGCGACACCCAGTGTTAAAACTCCCAATCTGGGATACAATTACCAGTGCGAAAAGAGTCAACAGCTGAATTCCAAAATTAGACAAGGCCTGGTCTTATTCCCACGAAAGAGCTTGGAGCTCAATGGAGGAATAAAAGAGAACATTTGCTTTTTTACTTCTTCTTTTCTTTTTTAATGTATGGAATCCATTTTATTTTCCTTTTATCTTCCAAAAATGGACTGTGGGTGAATTTTCTGCATCATACTTCTGAGCTCCGTCAACTAAAAGTCCACATTTAACTTCCTCTTGATCCCCAACAAAATCCTGGTGAGCACAAACCCATAATCTGGATGGAAGAAGTACACACTACACAGTTGTAAAGGTGCCAAATCTTCATAAACCACCAGAAACAACCTTATTCAGATCCTCCACTCGCTTTGTCCCCAACTCTGCCCTTGGTTTAGCTGAAAGCCCTTTTTCCATCATCTCTTGATCGTACTCCCGAGCCATATCAATCATTCCCTTCTGCACCAAAGCATCAATCAGGGCATTGTAAGCATGCTCATCAGGACTTAATCCATGCTCTTCCATTTTCTTCCACACAACGAAAAGCGGTCGAAGAAATCCCCACCGCCCAAATTTCCTCATAAGCATCACGTAAGTGTCCATCCTCGGACGAACTCCAGTAACCATCATCATATCAAACAACCTAAGAATCTCCCTAGGCTTTTCAAGGTACCCAAAAATGGAATTATAAGTTATCACATTCGGAGAACAACCCTTAACACGCATTTGATCGAGCACCTTATATGCTTCCCTAACTCTCCCATTTTCGCACAAAAGCTTTATGATAGTATTATAAGTTACTACATTGG
Source organism: Arctostaphylos glauca (assembly GCA_019985065.2). Classification (NCBI taxonomy): domain Eukaryota; kingdom Viridiplantae; phylum Streptophyta; class Magnoliopsida; order Ericales; family Ericaceae; genus Arctostaphylos; species Arctostaphylos glauca. Next base: position 4,800,243 of record JAHSPW020000003.1, read on the forward strand.
GTTCACAACCCAATTCCATCATCTCACGATAAAGCCTTAAGGAAAAATCAACACCATCTGACCGACCCATTGCGTTAAGAACTGTATTATACGCCACCGCATCCAATTTAATCCTCTTATCCTTCATCTCTTTATACAATTTCACAGCCTTCCATGGCTTCCCACTCTTGCATTGTATATCCATATATATCGAATACGAATGTAGATCTTTATGAACACCCTTTCGATCCATTTCTTCCCAAAACTCTCTACACTTACTCCACCACCCAATTTTGAACCACCCACGAAGAATCATGTTATATATCTTCGTGTTCATATACAAATGCGATTCAAAGTTACTGCTCTTCCCTAAGCACATTTCTTCAGCTTCAGTTACATGCTTGTACTCACACAGCGCATCAATAAGATTCGAAAACGAAATCTCGTCCTTCAAATTAAATTCCTCCGCTTTATCATAACAGCCTATTGCTTCATTCACAAGGTGTGCTGATACATAGCGTTTGAAGAGTATTCGAAACGTGATATGGTTCGGCATTGAATGTATACGTTTTCCCATTTGTTCGATTAAATTCCAGGCAAGTTCGAACTCAAAGAACTTACCCAAAACGTCAATCATTCGATTGTAGGTTTCGGTGGAGTGGTGGAAACCGCACTGGGTTGGAACCCAATTGAAGAACTCGAATGCGCGTTTCCAGTCGTTGCTGTAACATGAGAGTGTTTCGAGCACTGTGGTTTGGTCGAAATTGAGAGAATTGGGAGTTGGGGAGGGGTTTTGAAATGGATTGAATTGAGGAACAGAACTGGGTGCTGATTTCGTTTCGAAATATGATTTGGGTTTGGAGGGTCTTGTGGAAGAAGATGGAGGGTGTGGAGGGTAAGAGTGGAAGCTAAGAAAAACCTGGATTTGAGAGAGAAGAGAGGGGGGCAAGCGAAGGGATTGGAATCGAGAGGTGATCGAAGAGAGCATAACTGATTGTGATAATTCTTTGATTGTTTGAGGTTTCACGAAACGTAGATGGACACGAACAACGTTGGCTAAACTACAGAGACAGAGACGGAGGACTAGGTCGACCATTCACTCATACGAGTTCATCTTAAGGGCTGTTTGGCAAAAAGAAACCAGACGGTGGGGGCCACGGTTGGGGTTAACTCAAAACTCAAAAGCATTGTTTTTTATTTTTTTATTTTTTAAGTGATTGATAAGTTTTCCTAGATAAAGTGAATATTATTTGTATTTACTGATTTTTTGTTTGTTAAATTTTTTGAAATTAATCATTGTATTGAAAAGAAAAATTATAAGAATAGAAAATATGAACTGAATTTGAACAAAAATTTAAATATGACAACTTTAAAAAACTTAAAGAATTTAAAATTTTATCTTTATCTCAAAAATTATTTTATTGTTTCTACAAAAATTTTGAAACTTCTAATTACAATTTTTACTTGCTTTATTTTTCTCGTAAAAATAAAGAATTAGTTCATAAAAACTAACTTAAATCTGACAAAAATTCAAAAAATCTCCACTATAATTATAATGGGAAAAAATGTTCCAAATGTACCCCAAATTTTATTAAGTTTACAAAAGATAGAAAAAATTATCAGAATTTTCACCTATTCTCACTTTTTTTTGTTAAGAAAATTTGACTCAAATTTCGTAAATTGTAGTAGTAGTACTAAAACAAAACCAAAAAAAACTGAATTTTGGGCACATCAAACATAACCTGAAATCGGGATTATTAACGTCCATCCAAACAGTTCCTTTGCAAGGTTCTCGCAAGTAGGAGACCAACCATGGCGGCTTCTCTGCAACTAAATGTGAGACCATTCAGACTCCAACACTTTCGCTCCAATTCTGTACCCAAACACGCCCCCAAATTCGCTTCGATCTGCTGCTCCGCCAGCACACCAACAAGACGCTACACTATCACTTTGCTTCCCGGCGATGGCATTGGCCCCGAGGTCATCTCCGTCGCCAGAAAAGTCCTCCAGATCACTGGCTCTCTCGAAGGTATCCTCTAAACCCTTGTCTCAAAAACCCAGAAGCCTGATTTCCCGTTTGGTTACTGTGAAAGTCGAGAGGATAATTAATAGGAAGTAATTGGTTTACAATCCAAACTTCGGTGGGTTGAATGTAATGTGTGGTTCAAGTCTCAAATTTTCCCTTTTTTTTCATGAACAAAAAGGAATTGTTATTTTTCAGTTTTTAGAGTTTAGCAGTAAACTATAATTGGCTTTTCCTATTAGGAATCGAATTTGGGTTCAAGGAGATGCCGATGGGTGGGGCTGCTTTGGATTTGACTGGAGTTCCACTGCCGGAGGAGACCCTTTTGACTGCAAAGCAATCAGATGCTGTTCTTCTTGGCGCAATTGGGGGGTGATTGCATTTCATGACCTTTTACATTGTTTGTTATTACCTGACGAGTCAGTGTGTTCTACAAATTCGTTTTGGTCTCTTTGATTCATGATTATTGGTTTCTAGGTATAAATGGGATAACAACGAAAAGCATTTGAAACCAGAGACTGGATTACTTCAGTTACGGGAAGGTCTTAAGGTTTTTGCTAATTTGAGGCCAGCTTCTGTTCTACCACAGGTAAGCTATGACCTATTAGGCTTAAGTGTAAACGAGCTAAGCAATGTCACTAATGAATTTTCCTTTTTGTCTGCATTGTCGCTTACTTATTGCCAACTTTATTATCGGATGATTGATGTCTTAACTGGATATACCTCTGCATTTCTAGGGCACATATAGTTCGTTTTATAGTTCTGTGATACAAACAACTCATTAAGTTAATCTACTGAGCCTCAGGTCCTCAACTGTCGTAGAATGACTGTTAGTGAGCTTCCATTTAATATCATCTCTGTTGTTACATTCACTACCACACTCGCAGCTATGGGCTAACATGCCTATGAGAGGTGCACCACTTTTACATGCTAATTTTCTGTGTCACCTGTTCCAGTTAGTGGATGCTTCAACTTTAAAGAAGGAGGTTGCTGAAGGTGTTGACCTCCTTGTTGTAAGGGAGCTTACCGGAGGTTAGTTTTCTTATCTCAGCTGAGGTTAATCAGATTGACTTTCCTGCTGTTGTATTTTGCCTCTTTTCATCTTGTTCAGTTATATTTTACTTTTCTGGCTTGGTTTGCTGCCCGTTTTTCCCCCTAAATGAAGGTATCTATTTTGGGAAACCAAGGGGTTTTGGCAGGAATGAAAATGGAGAGGAGATTGGTTTCAACACTGAGGTCTATGCAACGTATGAGGTAGTTTTCTGGTGAAACTTCCTCTAGCTAGTTAACTTTCCTGTAAGTTTCAGATTTACTTTCATTTCCCAATCCACAACATGCTCGGCGTGCTGCACATCTAAACATTTAAAAGGAGACCTACAAGACCACTACTGTTAAATTTTCAATTTTGTTCTTTTATATGTCTTCAATGGTGTTACTTTTGCGGGAATTTACTTTGTTCCAGAGTCCCTAACCATATGATATTGGCATTAGGTGAGATCTTTTTTGTGTATCGATGCATGTCTAATTAAGGGTTGACAGTGAAACATGTAATTTATGGTGTTAATGTATTTATATTTGGCATTTGCCGACCAAAAATGTAGATTGGATAATGACGACAAGACAGCTGGATGTGGGAAAATAATGTCCCCCTCCCCCTTACAGAGAAAGAAGATAATACCACTTCTGGAATCATAAGTTGCACCTTGGTCTCTTGTTTGAGTGTTTCTGTAACATCTCTAATGGAAGCATAAATTACAACTCGGTTTCTTGTTTCACTGTTTCTACACCAAGTGAAAGTTAGGGACTTTTTGTATTCTATAAGTGGATTAGATTGGCACACCGTTGAATGAGAAAATAAGTGCATTTAGACTATTCTCAGCTGACTCGGGATTTTAGATTTCCGACCAGTCCCTGGGTCTCAAAGAAGCCCACTTCTATTGTCTGTCTACATTTGTATACATCATTTCTGAATGATCTTCTATTTGGTTTGACTTTTTCTTGCTAGATTGATCGCATTGCTCGTGTTGCATTTGAGACTGCTCGGAAGAGGCGTGGAAAACTATGTTCCGTTGATAAAGCAAATGTCTTGGAGGTAGTTTCACAGTAATAGAGTTAACTTTTTTCATGTCATATTGTAGCTTTTTTTAATAAGCTGATATTTTGGAGCTGAATTCAGATAGTAATTCCACTATGTGCACATCCCAAGAAAAGGGTGAAAAGGAGAATGATTGGCTGGTTTGTGCTACCATTTTGTAGTACATTAAATATGACAAAAATCAAGTCTTTTGTTCACCATAATGTCAAATGCAGTGACGGGTTTTCCAAGTATGGATTTCTGCTGCATTATAAAATATTTCGAAGAAGTGGCTTGTGATAATTTGTACAATTGTGATCCTAATCAGAATATAACAACTAAATCAATGAAACTTGTACTGTAGTAGTGGAGTTCATCTTTCCTTATATGCAAACTTATCATTATTTTGTGATGTTGAGCAGGCGTCAATGCTGTGGAGGAAAAGAGTAACGGCATTAGCCTCAGAGTACCCCGATGTTGAACTCTCCCACATGTATGTGGACAATGCTGCAATGCAGCTTGTTCGTAATCCAAAACAGGTTTGCTATACCTTTACAGACTTTTGCACAAGTTCTCTTTACTCTATTTACAGCTCGTCCAGATCATATTGATCAAAATAGGTTGCCTCTAAGACCTCTCGCTACTAATTTTTGCAGTTTGACACAATTGTAACAAATAATATTTTTGGTGATATTCTATCGGACGAGGCTTCAATGATCACAGGAAGTATTGGGATGCTTCCATCTGCTAGTCTTGGTGAAGCGGTATTGGTTTTGGATTTGTCTCCCCAATGCATTCTTCTTTGTCATTCTTGATTTCACCATTATTGGGTTGTCATATAGTTGAATGACTGTTTTCTCTCCTTTTTCTTTTGGGCAACTATTCATCCATAGGGACCTGGACTATTCGAACCCATACATGGGTCTGCTCCTGACATTGCAGGACAGGTTAAACTCGTGACAATTCAGTTGTCTTTCCGCTGAATATAAATGCTTTTGTGTTTTTATGAATGGTAGACTGGTAGTGAATGTGATTGATCATGCATGTACATATATCATATGCAGGATAAAGCAAACCCTCTAGCAACTGTGTTGAGTGCTGCTATGCTTTTGAAGTATGGCTTGGGGGAAGAGAAGGCTGCCCTCAGAATTGAAACTGCAGTGTTGGATGCGTTGAGTAGGGGGTTCCGGACTGGTGATATATACTCACAAGAAAACGTATGTATATGTCGTATTGTCCCATTTCAGTCATCAAACTTTATTGTCTCATAAGCTCTTTCTATAAATAGCGGTTACTGAATTCTTTCATTTTGATTGTTTATGTACTCGTTTCATTCACATTACATGGGTTCGCTAACCTTTTCTTTTTCTTTTTCTTTTTTTGCAGAAATTGGTCGGATGCAAGGAGATGGGCGAAGAGGTACTGAAGTCCATAGAAACTAAAATTCCTGCCACAGTATGAATTGGTACAAGATGAACCCTACAAAAAAGTTGGTTATTCAAATCCAAATATTGCTTGTGTAATGCCATAACGATTTTGAGAACACGCGACTTTTTTGGTCAGTTTGATCGGCATTCTTCTGAGTATTTATCCGGAGCTGTTAGATTTCCGGTAGTTCCTTGCCTACTGTTTTACTCAACCTAATCCAGCAACTGTCAGCAGCATTTAGGAGGTTCTTTAGGCTTTGATTAAGAATGCTGCTGGAAGGGCTGGTGTAAGTTGTAACAATGTCATTGCTGTGCTGTAATAAATTCAGATTTATTGGGAATTTGGACTTCATTTGACATCTGTTTTGGTTTGCAGTTAGCAAGCATCTGGATTATTTTTTTTAGGAACAAAGAATTTGCAGTTTATATTGATAAAAATAATAATAGATAAGTTGACCAGACTAAAATCTACCATTTAGCTCTTGGACGTGGTCTTGAAAATAATCAAAATATATGTATCAAGCTTAATGGTATGTCTGTTGTTGCCGGTATGTCTGTTGTTGCCGTCTCCTCTGTTTTTGTTGAGAAAAACGAACTGTCTGTTGTTGTCGTCTCCTCCGTCTTTGTTGAGAAAATCGGAGATCGTTGAAGTTCTTAGTCCCACGCAAAGCTGATTTTATGAACTTTTGATAGGTGAACTAATTCATGTTCGATTGCTTTAATGGTCAATTCTGAGCATAAAAAAAACTTAAATTGCATTCTTTTTTTTTTATTTACTTACTTATATTATTTGCTCAGGAGGCTTTGATTTTCTAAAATTTGGGCTTCTAAGTAGTTGTGCAGTCTATTTGGGCATTTTTTCCACATAGTAAGATGTTTGTATATTAGCAAAATTAGTTAATTAAGATTTGACCTACTACATTGTCTCGAATTCACTATCTCATCTCACGGGTATAGAACCGTTGGTTGAACAGAGTTGGCCTACATAGCTCCCCATGATCTCCTCGACCAGATCAAGCTATGGTTTTCTCAATCTTTCGTGGATTTTTCTCTAATTTGTACGGCGATCTTTTGAGCCCTTGGTGAGAGTCCCTTCAAGCTATAGGGAGTCTAAATCTCATAAGAATACTTGTAACAAGAAACACACTCTTACTAAGAGTGTGTCATCTAGAGAATAAATTGATCTTATTCTTGTCTCAGGATAGGGATCGTAAGACTCTAAAACAGTCACACTACCTAAATCCTATCTCTATCTACATGAAGTAAAGCCCAATGGGACTCTAAGATCTATTGGTCAAGAACCACACCAGTGTATTACTGTTTGGTTACAAGTCTAACGTGACGAGGCGTCATTAATTATGCTATCAACATCTTTAAAAATATATCACAAAGAATAGATTAGACCATCTATCTACCCTTTTGGGCCAATTACCCAAGTTTATCTTTACTTCTAGACCAGCCCAATATTCACCAAAAAGCCTCCCAATTCTGAAATATTTTGAGGAATAGTTTCTACTTCCAAACCACTTTTTATGGCTAAAGGTTGGATGGCACATGCCCTTTTGTTTGGCAGAACAAGAACAACAGTATAGACCCATGATGAATCTTTTTCTTTGACCCTAACTAATATATAGATATACATATGGGAAAGGCTATATGAACCAACACTTTTTTAGACCAATATTAGACCAACGTCTAAACTCTTCGTTCCCGATTAAATTTTGATAATCCGAACCGTTCAATGTGTTTAAAACATGTTTTTAAGGGTACCCGCGAGAAATCGGCTCAAAATATTACCAGAAAGGGCTCGATCCAAATATTGGTTCATAAAACAGTTCCTGTCAGCATTTTGAACCACTGTTTGGATCAAGCCCTTTCCGGTAATATTTTGTGCTGATTTCTCGCGAGTACCCTTAAAAACATGTTTTAAACACATTGAACGGTTTGGATCATTAAAGTTTAATCGGGAATCAAGATTTTAAGCGTTGGTCTAATATTGGTTTAAAAAAGTGTTGGTCTATGGAGCTATCCCCTATACATATATACATATATATATACACACACATATGTATATGTGCTTCTAAATTTTACCAGTAAAAGCAAAAGAAGGGGGTGTTTGGAAGAATCAAGAATATTCAAAAGTGTGCTACAACAATGATCCAAACAGCAAAAATACAAAAAGATTACGGTATTTGGAGCACTTCACGTTTCCCATAAACACCATCAAACTTGCCAAAGAGAGAACTCCCACTGACACAATACATATATATCTTACACGAGTTACAGAGATCATAAAGATATCATAATAACATACTTTCTCTGTCTTTGCTTCTTTTCGGGATTCTCTCTCTCTACATATATGTATTTTAAGTATATATATCTTTCCCAAAGCCCTAAGCAACATTGGTCCTCCCTCTCCCTCTCTCTCTCTCTCTCTCTCTCTCTCTCTCTCCTTAATACAAGAGATGGTCTCTCAGTCCAAACAATGTGTAGAACACTATAAAATCTCGCGTGCTTCATTGCTCACTCTTGGGAAACTCTCTCTCTCTCTGTCTCTCTCTCTAAAATTATACAAACATACATATACGTATATTGTTGTAGAGTGTGTTTAGAGTGATATAGACCAACATTCTCTTTTGTTCCTACCGAATGTTTCTTTATTTATGTTGTAAGAGTTTGGAGACTTCCAATACCACCTTGAAGAATGCCCAGAATAAGCCAACAATGCCAATCAACGTAGAGGTGGACTTAGCTATAGTCTGCGATTTTTTTTTTTTAACAAACTAAATGCTAGTATTTTTTTTCATTTTATTATCTTTAGTGTGCTTTTTTAAACAGTCGTTCAGGTCTGGTCATTACGACTTCCTTTGTGAGTGGACACCCTTTCTCTCGAAGTTACCAGACTATTTAGCCGAGTTCCTTAGCGAGATGTCTTGCATTCCTAGGTATTCTCGATCTACTCACTTGTGTCGGTTTTGAGTACAGGTACCCTTCTGTTGAGAGTTGTTCGAGTTTTTTCTGAGAGTATGAGATGAGTTACTTTAGCACCGTAATGTGTGATGCTCGAATATTGGCTCGAGACGATTTCTCTAACCCTTCTTACAAGTTATCTAATTTCAACCACCACTGTACTGCAACATAATATCGTGATCTAATTAATTTTTAGATATTATTGAAACTGTATTTTAAGTCATTTTTTATATTTTATAAAATTTGTGTTTACTTTTTTTGAATTAAGACCAAAAGTCTCAAAAAGTTATACTTTTGACGTTAGAAATTTAGGGAGTAAAAAATTATGATCCAAAGTCCTAAAAAAATCATTAAAAACAAAAAAAAAAGTTAGGCAAAAAAACAATTTTCTCTTGTTTTTAGTGTAATTCCTACATACTATCTAGATTTGTTTTCAATTTGCATTAATTTTTTGTATTTTTTTATTTTTATCTTCACAGCGAATAAGAAAACGTAAAAATATTGACGAAAAGATATACCAGAAATTATAAATATAAAATAATATTATTTTATTTAATAAAAAATAATTTAGTTCAAATTCAACTTTATTTATTTATTTATTTGCATCCCCTACCATTAACAACAAAAAATACGTACGACTCAAATCCCAATAAATAGGGAGTAAGGAACTCTCCGTCCGTTAAAAAAGAGTAAATTTTATTTTGAACCCTATACTTTGGCAAATTTCATATCCGCACCTAAATATCATTTTTAAACACTTACTCTCCTTAAATTTTAGGGAAAATGAAACTGTAAATATAGTTCATGGAATGGTAGAAATAGTAGCGTCACAATTATAGCTATGATTGTGGCCTATCGCTCAAGAAAAATGCTAGTCAACCAATCTTAAGGGGGTGTTTGGGCATCGGGTTTTTCCATTTTTGCATTCCCATTTTCATGTTTTGAGTGTTTGGGCGCCAACTTTGGAAAACAGGTTCTGGAAAATAAGTTTTGGTTTTTTACGGTTTGGAGCCAAAATGCAAAAGTAGGGCAAGAGGTCATTTTCCCATTCTCGTTTTCCACTTCCAGAAATTGAAGGCTACCATCAGACGGTGCTACCCCACCTGGCGACTTCCAGAGGTGAGGTTTCCTTCTCCTCCATCTCCGTTTTTTTGAAAGGTTGTCTTCCTCAGCGCGTTTGTTGTTCCTCAGCGCCATTTTCTTCGTCTAATCTAGGGTTTTTGTTTCCATTGCTGTGCAGATTGGTTTTCTGTTCTGTACCTTCTGTTCTGTGCTCATCCCTCACGCCATCACGCCATTGTAGGTATGTTCTGTTCTGTACCTTCCTCAGCGCGTTTGGTGTACCTATATTGCCTTATAGATTCCAGTAACGTACCATTCGAACCTAGCTGTTCTGTGCCTTATAGATTTGTGGCTGAAAAACAAAAATTAGGGGTTGAAATCATCACTTAGATTTTCATGGCGTTAACATGTAGCTGTTGGCAGCCCAATGCCCACATGTAACTGAGATCTTTAAAGGATTGTATTGAGGTCTCTTTGGATAATATGCTATACATAGATTCAGTCACAGACCTCAAAGTTTTGTGTGCAACTATGAGAGAAATGATGAGTATTCACCAAAAATACTTGTAGAGCTACTCATGAGAAAGGATTCATAACCCTCTAGACCACTTGGGTTTTGACAGATTATGGAGTATGTGGTGATGGGATTATATTACATTTTCGTGTAAGCAGTAAGCACTCATCCACTTCTCATTCCTTGTTATTACACCAAACGTAGCTATGGAAGTTTGAAATGGCTGAAAAACAAAAATTAGGGGTTAAACTTATCAGTTTGCTTCTTTGTAATCCATTTCTACCTAATTCTGAAATTGGATTGTGAAATGTTAGCTTTTGGGTGTCTTGCTTGAGGCTTTATAGGATTGGTGGATTCAGCTGAATTCCTTATCTTTTGTGCTTATAATGGTTGTTATTGTCTTTATGCTTAATAGTTTGGTCATCAGTTTCAGTCTTGTTTTGGTTTTGGTTTGATTTGATGTAAAGAAGAAGAAAAGAAAGCCAATGTATGGAAATTTGGCTTTGAGAGAGTTTTGTTGAAAAGTGTTTCTGGTCAATAATTTCCTCCTGGTTTTAAGCTCCATTTCACAGCTCAATTACAAAGTAGTAGGCCCCAGTATCGAAAGAACTCAAAGTGGGATGTCTGTTAGGCAATCAAAATAGAGCATGTTTTGTTTGGGTTAGGCATGACTGGACATACATGAGTCTGCCATGGCCCTACCCAACTAATTTCATTCCCAACCCAAAAAATCTATGATTTATGCTAAAAGCGTGTAAAGTGTTGTAAACTACTTTAAAGCGGATGACAAATGTCTTCACAACTAATGCCTAAATAGTATGTAGGAGTTATAAGAGTAATGCACTTCTAATGCAAAATTTACACATTTTGCTTATACAAGTATAATATTTTGTAAACAAGTTGAATGGAAGAAAAGAACAAAGAAAGGTGGAGAAAATTCTAGAGGAACACTGAATAAAATCATCTAGGTTCGAAAAATTCTAAAGGAACACTTATCAGTTTGCTTCTTTGTAATCTCTGGGTGTTGACACTTGAACCTGATGGGTTAGCCACTTGAACCTGTTTGTACTAGATGGGTTAGCCACTTGAACCTGATGAAACACTACAAGATGTGCAAAAGAAATGTGTGGCTCTGTTTCTGCTCTCTGTTCTCGGTCTGATAGGCCAAAAAACCAGTTCTTTTTATTGGTCTTCTCTTAAGCACTGTCATTAGTTTCTGCATGGCATCAGAGTAGCACTTGCATCATTGTTACTTGGCGGTGAATCTGACTAGTATGTGGATATCTAGAATAGTATGTGGATATCCAGAATCTGACTAGTATATCTGCTCTCTGTTCTTGGTTTAAACGAATTGGAAGGCAGTGAACTTTACAAGCCTCAATCCAAGTTCTTTTGCCTGGGGTCACTGCCTACTGCCTAGTTTCTTGTTCTGTCTAAGTTGCATACGGGCCAAAGCATCTCAACATTTTTCTATCTTCAACCAATGCTACGTTTAATTTCCACAAAAGCATTCATCCCTTATTCATAGCACTTACCAAATTCGGTTCTATCTGGTATCTTTTCATTTCTACAAATCATATAGGCCAAAATTTATGTTGCAAACTGCTGAATTGGTGCTTTAGCATCGGATTGACACTAGAGTTACGATATTTTCGTAGAATTAGGCCAAAATTTATGTTGCAAACCGTCATTTATATGGTCACATGGTTGAATTCGATAAATATGTCAAAAGTTATGTGGAGAGAGGGTATATTCGTTGTACCTTCCATGACTCATTTAGGAATAACCAAACATTTCACGCTTTTATTAGATAAGAAGTATATATTATTAGAAGTATTTATTCCGTAGATAAGATTGCATATTATTAGAATCCAAATTACTAATGCACATATATTTTGATGAAGGAAATGTCGTCAAGGAATAGTTATTATTACCAGGCCGAGAATGAGGCAAACAAAGGGAGTACCAACACCCCCAAACTCGTGTATAAACCAAGAGTTTGCCGGTGTGGCTTAACGGCTGAAATTAAGATTGTTGAATCAGAGAAGGCGTCAAAGGGAGAATTGTATTTTAGATGTCCTAAGCCGCATAGAGAGAGGTGTGGGTTCTTTAATTGGTGTCTCCCTGAGAAGAGGGGCAATGGCTCAGGTAGCATACCTTACAGTGTAAGCGTTTCTAACGTCAGTGATGATGCTGGACCACTTCAGATAGAGGTTATGAATCTCCGCCGAGAATTGGCGTACTTGAAGCTCATCATGAAGGGGTTGTTGGTGTGCCTCATTCTTGCAATGTTGGTCATCATGTTCAAATGAAAATATTGTTGTCATGTTTGTTGGGATTATTCCAATAGGTAAAGGATGTAATTTGGCAATGACAATGTATTTTGTAATGACCTATGTTTTAATGTTGCGTAATTTGCTAATTATTCATGCTTTTGTGTTTAAAAAATATTCATGTGTTTATCTTTTCAAATATGGTATCAATACTTGTTTAGTTACATGTGTTTATGTTGTAGTGAAGACATGTCTTCGTTCAAAGCAGTCACATCTAGGGGGAAAAATTCGTCAAGTGTTGGTGTGAAAGCTCAGTGGGATCAATCGGCAAAGGAGAGTTTCATCCATGCTTGTGTGGAAGAGTTGGGAGGGGATGGCTACAAAAATGGAACCATATTAACCAAGGTTGGGTGGGCCAATGTTGTTACAAAATTTAATCAACGGACGAGTAAGTGTTATGATAAAATGCAACTTAAAAATCAGTGGGGGTGTTGAAAAAAGATTGGCAACTGTGGCAACACTTGGTAGTAGGTGAAACTGGATTGGGAAGGGATCCAGTCACGAGTGCAATTGCAGCATCAGACGATTAGTGGGCCTTAATTTGGTAGATGCTGGATATCCAAACATTCGAGGTTTTCTAGCACCATACAAAGGTTGTACGTATCATGTTCCAGACTGGCGTAACGGAGCCATACCAAGGAATAATTTCGAAAAATTCAACAAAATACACTCATCCCTTAGGTGCACCATAGAAAGAACTTTCAGAGTATGGAAAGTACGTTTTCCCATGATATGTGACATGCCTGTTGGATTCGACATGGCCACGCAGAGAAATCTTGTAACTACAACAATGGTCATCCACAATTTCATAAGAAAGAGCAACATGCCAGATATTCCTTTTGACTTCTATGATACGCGACCCGAATTTATGCCTTACGAACGTGGAGTGGAGACTACAACACCTAACGGGCTACATGGACATACATACCAACGTGATGATGGTGACATGGACAGTGTGAGAGCCCAAATTCGAGATTATATTGTCGACAATCGTATACGTTAGATGCTTCTGGGGCCGTGTTTGTCTAATGTTTTTTGTTTGGATGCATTCGTTGTTTGTGTTTTTAATTTCAATGCTTTGTTCGTTGTTGTTGTCGTATTGCGTAACATTTTTAATATGTATAATAATTATGTAATGTTTATTAATTCGATATTATTGGACCATCTTTTTAATTTTTTTGCCTTACTACTTTCATTTTTCATAATTCTTATTAAGTACGGAAAAATAGACGGATCCCTTCTTAAAAAATAGACGAATCCCAATTCCAAAATATTGTCCAATTACCATTTTAAATAAATTACAAGTTTTCATCTTGACTAAGAGCAAATTAGTAAAAGATGATCCATAATAAATCACAAGTCATCTTGACCAAGGGCAAATTAGTAAAAGATGATCCATAACTCATTTTCAAAAATAGGCTCCCAAACACTACTACTTCTGCAAAATGCATTCTGCACATTTCTCCCAAACACTACTCCCAAATCCAAAACTCATTCTGGCCATAATCCAAAAAGCCAAAAAGTCAAAATTGAAAAGTCAAAAAGTAGGCTCCCAAACACCCCCTAAATAGAACACCGTTTATGGTGTTCTGTTTAAGATTGTTTTGGTTTTCTTCGAAATTCGAACCCCCCAAAGTCACAATCCCGCCCCTAAGTAGACTTGAGACATCTGTGGAGATGTTCCAGAAGTATTAAATGACTTCAATTAATTAAAAGATATTTGGGTGCTAGAAAAATAAAGAAATAAAAATTCTTTTCATATTTTTTTTTTAGGGAAGGGAAGGGGAGGACGAGTGTGTAAATCAATCTCCTCCCTCGATCTACCCCTGTTTATACATTAAAACGTTTAAAATGAGCTACTTAAATAATAAAAAATGAGGCCACGTTTATCAAACCTCATAATTAGTTAACATAACAAATCCAAAACAAAAGTGTTAACCACTACCAAATCCAACCACAATCTCAAATGGAGAGATGAACAAACCAATTTAAGAGCACCGAAGTATCACCCAATCACCATCCGCCACATCACCAAGGAGTTCTTCAAAACTTCAACACACCTCCACGTTAACATGACCCATGCCCCCATCATGGTGGGGTCACTAATCCCCTTCTACAGCACCCAAAAGATCTTGCCCCCCACAAATTACTCTCTCTCTCTCTCTCTCTCTCTCTCTCTCTCTCTCTCTCTCTCTTCCCCTCTCTCTCTCTCTCTCTCTCTCTCACACACACACACACACACACAGTGGGACCTAGCAAAAATAAACAGTGGTGATTGATTTGATCACAACCTTTCATAATTCCATGCACGCCACTGAGCCACCCACCCCTAATATCATCAGATCAAAGCATCCTCCTCTTGCATACTGGTTCTTCATCTGCTTCCCACGGTTATTACCATGCACCTCAGTAACACCCCAACTTATATTCCCCATACAAAAGCATGCAATCGATTAGCTTTAACAAATAAACAGTGTGCGAGGGGTTTATCAGTCAAACAATCTTTTCTCTTTGACGCCATCGTGACGATCTCTAAAGCCCCTAAACTACAAGTCACGCAATCCAACGGCTATCACCCTATCAAATCCTCGAGATCATGCCAACCCATCATTCTCAATGTACCAAATTACCCATCATTTTTTCCCTAAAAGGCAAGAAAGTCCCTTTGTTAACTTCCATTTAAGTTGGCATTTGTAGGGCTGTTTTGGACTTTTAATAAGAGTATATCCCTCCTGGACACTGCCAGAGGATGTAAATTTTTTGAGGGATTGCGGTCCAATCAATTATGGCAGGAATATCTTAATTGCTGGGTAAAATTTACAAAAATTCTAAAAACATACTACTTTTGCACATCGCTTTCACATATCACTCAAAATTATGTAGTTTTGTGTTGGAAAAAAACCATTTTTATTTTTGACCCATATCGCTGAAAACATATTTGGGTCTTCCTTAACATAAAACGACGTAGTTTTAAGTGATGTGTAAAAGTGATGTGTTAAAATGATGTGTATGTAGCACTCTTATAAAATTTAATCGTACTTTCGAAATAAATGATTTTTTGCTTTTTTCCACCTACTTTAAAAGATAGATAAAAGAGAGGGTTGATGCAGAATTGTAATATTTCATCCATTATCCATAGTAGGAGGAAAATTCTAATATTATATAATTGAAATTAAGAATTTCTATCTAAATTCAAAATTAGAAGTCAAGTTTTATGTGAAGTGTGAAATTCACTCTTCAAACTTCTCGTTTGAATTTCAATAATTTTTTGGAAGCTGCAAAAAAACTCAAATGCTAGGTTAGTACTGATAGGGGATGAGTTCTCAGCTGGCACTCTGACGATCAAGTTAGTTTTTTGGGACAGAATGAAAACAACTTGAAAACTATGGGTGTCTATGCGCATATCTGAGTTTTGAATGCCCTTGTGGTATTTATAGAAGAAAAACCCAACTGTCTATCGTGAGTTTGTACTAGTGTGTGTCGCGTCGTGACTCAAAAATCATGGTACCTTCGTTATGTGTCATATGTTCGTGCGGATATTACGGACATGTTCGCATGTCCTATAACTACTCCTCCCCCACGTCTCTCAAGTAACTTCCCACAAGGTGGAGAATATGCCTCCACGCGGCTAGGCAGAGCGTATATTCATTAATAGAATGGCCGGAGGTTACGACTTGAGGAAGATTGATACTGTTGTGAATGACAACCGAGTGGAGGTTCGACTAGACCTGGCATGTCATGTGATAGGCACTGACCGAGAAACGTCAGGTAATCTTGTCGAACCCCTCGATTGAACGACGATTCCCAACTCAAGCACAGATGAGCCGAGTGCGTCATAGGCCAAGAATCCACTATGCTGCATATTCAACCTATCACAATTAATATTTTTCATAGTTTAGAACTTTTGATCCAAAATTTTAATACAAAAATTAGATACAAAAATTAGATCAAAAACTTTTCCATATCCAATAACTTTGCTCAATTTTTGAAAGAATATCTCGATATTCTCATAAAAACGTTTAGTCATTTTTTAAGTTGGTGTACAAATAGTTTAGCACGTGATTTAATAAACTAATTAATTTATCTCCGTATATAAATAGTGGCATTGCGCCTTCATCACTCCCCATGGACGCCTGTCTCTTTTAAATCTACCCTCCTCCGTTCAGCTTTTTCACAGAACAGAAACACTATGGACCACCAAATGCTACTACAAGAAATTCCGTTCATGCCTACACCCGACCCGTTTCTGCTCAAACCCACCCACACATTCCCCCTACTAAACGAATTCCCTCAATTCTCCACCCAACAACCAGTACTCTTCGGTTCAACCCCGTCATTCTCTCGGTTCTCAACCCAAAACCCGCCGGACCCACCAACCCATCCTCCCGATACCTTATGGAGTTCTTTGGTTTCGGAAACTCCACCGGCTTTAGAAGGAATAGCCGCCGTTGTCGGCGAACACGTGCTGTTCGGGAATGGTGAGAAATCGGGCGGCGTTTCGGCCATGCAGTGGGTCGGGTCGAGTCCGGTGGAGAAGACGAAGGTTCCGGTGCAGAAAAACTACAGAGGGGTGAGAAAGAGGCCCTGGGGGAGATGGTCGGCGGAGATAAGGGATCGGATAGGACGGTGCCGCCACTGGCTCGGAACGTTTGACACGGCGGAGGAAGCCGCACGTGCGTACGACTCAGCGGCGAGGCGGCTTAGAGGGTCCAAAGCACGGACAAACTTTGAGATCCCGCCTTTCCTTCCACTGTTCTCGCCGGAAACTTCGTCGTCGTCCGACGCAGAGGCGGAGAAG
Source organism: Arctostaphylos glauca (assembly GCA_019985065.2). Classification (NCBI taxonomy): domain Eukaryota; kingdom Viridiplantae; phylum Streptophyta; class Magnoliopsida; order Ericales; family Ericaceae; genus Arctostaphylos; species Arctostaphylos glauca. Next base: position 4,817,423 of record JAHSPW020000003.1, read on the forward strand.
AAGAAGAAAAGGCGTGGAAAAGCGGCGGCGGCGGCGAAAAATAGCAGGAAATGCGCAGTGGTGACCTCTGTTGCTCAGCTATTCAGTTCATCACCTCCTAGTATTAACCCCAGGACTCCTAGTATTGCTAAGGTTAATATGGAGCTTGGGTTGAAGCTTGGTGGTAGTAACTTCAGTGGTGAAGTTAGTAATAATGCATCTATTGGTCGTTTGTTTGGTTATGCTAGGTAGGTTGTCACTGAACTTTTAATCTTCTATATATATGATATATATGTATGTCTTTTGTTTAGATATATATACATATATAAGTTAATGAAGTATAAGCTTTTGATAGTGATGGTGTTAGAATTTCATGGGATGTGTAGTTCTGGTGGCTGCATAAACATGCATGGGAATTAAGGAAGGAAGAGAGTAGTTTTTTTGTGGTTGTACTTGTATGTTAATTCCCAGCACATGATTGATAATGACAGTCCTGCTATATCGTTTCATACATACATGCAAATATATACACTCTCTCTCTCTCTCTCTCTCTCTGAAAATTTTAGAGTTGGGTAAATGTGTGAGCAGGAAATCCATTTGTGTACATGTTTATAAAGACTCAAGGTTTGTGTCCTTAGTAATGGCAAGGACTCGCTGATGAATATATCTAGGGGGGAGGACAAGAGTGGTCATGGCTCCCCCTCGATGTTTGTAGTAATTATTAGACGAACCCTATTAGTTTAAAGATTTTCATAAGTTACATATATAGAATGGTCCCTAAAATTTTCATGTAATTCTTGTTATTATTTCTTATTTTTATCTTTCATAGAAATGTCTTTCATATTATGCAATACCCTCAATTCTAACATATTGATAGTTTTCAATACTATTTTTCTACAAAAAATATCATTTTTTAAAAGTAACTTATGTTTTGTTAACGACACTTACGTTGACAACTCAACATATAATTTCTTACTTTGTTTCTACTCACAAGCCACGACGTAATATATAATCGCCACGTCCAATTTGTAGAATAATCCTTGACTAGCTAACAATGTTTTCTTCCTCACAATCATGGATTTGGAGGGGTTGATTGCAACTTTTCTATATCATGGTTAATTTTGTTCGTTTTATCTTCATTTGGCAAAATTTGCTTAAAAATAAACAAATTTTGTCTTTATTTAAATTTTCACACAAGGATGAAACGATAATTAAATAATGAAATCAGATTAAACTCAGCTTCACTCTAAGAATAATTTTGTCCATTTTGTTATGAAAATTATATTATTTTATCTTGAGCAATATATGGACACTACATTCAGAATGCATATAATAATATGTTTGCAGGCCAAGAGGAGCTCAACGCAAAAAGAGTACCAACATGCACTCAAAGCACATTAATAGTACAGCACTAAAAACAGGCACTCCAAAAAAATGCCAACGTCAACCAGATTTTCTAGGGTTTTAAAAAAGCCCCCCATAAAAGGCGGGATGAGGGGGAGAGAGATAGAGAGAGAGAGAGAGAGAGGGGTTATAGATGCTCTGTTTTCACTTTAGTAATGGTACTTGGACTATGGAGGGGTTTCTGAGCAAATGGTACTGAGAGTCAGGGGGGGTGCGGCCAGAGCTATCATCGATTGTGATGTGATGCACGAACAGACAGAGAGAGGGACTGTTTGAGATTATGCCGATACACCCATATCTTCCTACTTTCTAAACAAATCATTTCACCCTTATTAATGTACTAAGAAAGTTTTTTTTTTTTAAATATATACTTTCGAAATCGTTTGATATACGTTAATTTTTTTTATTATTTACAATCTCTACGAGCATTGAATGCTTACGACGTATCTATATTCGGATTCTTCAACTTACTCTACTCCTCTCCCCCTCACTCACACTAATTTTCCTAAAAAATTATCTCTTTTAAGAGACCGGACTTAGTTCTATCTTATCCTATGCGCAAAAAAATAATTCAAATTATTTTGGCCTCGATGAAAAGAACATTTACATAAAATGTTAAGTTCATTTCGGTTGAGTGTTTTTGTTTTTTTTTTTTTAGAGTAATATTTGTGAATGGAAAAAAAGTTCACAAATATTGTTTGATTTATTTGTCAATCATTTACTAGTATTAAATTATCATATTTTTCAATAATTAATGTATTAAATAACCAGATTTAATTTCTTTTTGATCAACACTTTTCATTTGATCTCTTTTTAATCATGTTCTTTACATTTTATTTTATTTTAAAATTTTAAAAATTCACTATTGGCTTAAAAAAATATTTCAATTTTAAAATAAAAAATTTATTAATAAAATATGTCTACAAAACAAACAAAAAGAAATTTTATTTTAAACAAAATATTTTTTTCCTGAGAAAAGAGGGAGGGAGGGAGGGGGGCTCTATCTCCCCAGATTATTCAGTTTATTTTTTTTGTCTCTATTCAATTTATTTATTTATTATTTTCGCCTCAAAGTTTTGTAGATTATTAATCCGTCTTGATGAAAGGAATCTAAAAAGTACAAAATTATGTAAAAAAATTTAAAAAATATCACTAAAGACGACAAATAAGCTCAATATTTTTGTCTTTTCTGAATTTTTTTCAAAATTAGTCCATTATTTATAATTTTTCTAAAAGTTTTAAGTGAGATGAACTGATAATTCACAAAAAAATTGACGAAAGACAAAAAATTAAAAAAATATTTCACATAAGGACGAAAAAGTAATTCAATAATCTAGTCAGTCCAAATGGAACCACATAGAGAGATAAATACCTTAAAAATACCAAAAAGATCTAACATTGAGTCTTTTTTTGAAACACTTACACTAAATAATATCTGAAAATATGTTTTTTCAAAAATCACTTCAGAAACTATGAACATAGCTCATATGATATCATTTTGAAAAATAGTTGCTATTTACTTTGTCTTTCAGGTGGTTTTTTGGTTTTTTTTTTCTATCTTCTCATGATCTTTTATCATTTGGAAGTAGAAGGCCTGGGGACTTTAAGGTCATGTTATGTACAATGCACAATTAGGGATGGCAATCTCGTCTGATCCAACCCGCTCCTACCCGTTCCCCGCCCCAAATGGATAGGGGATTCGGAGATTTTTTTGGGGATCGGGTAGGATTCGGGGATAAATTTTTTTAAAAAATGGGAACCGGGTAGGATTCGAGGTTAGGTGTCTCCACCCCGATCCCCGCCTCCACCCCCGCCCCGCCCCTCCCCGCCCCGTGATTTTTTATCCTTTTTACGTAATAGGTTTGTAAGGAGAAAGAGAAAATAACCATGGTTTGCAATTAGTGGAGGAATACAACAATCTTTAATGGACTCAATGACAATATTCTTGAGTACATTTGGTTATTTTTGTTAGGATTGAAACTTGTGGAACGATATTATGTTTATTTTAATTAGTTATTGTTGTTGTTTTTGAAATATTTTAGATTGTAAAAATAAATTACTTTTGCTTAAAAGTTTGCATGTTTTTATTTACTCTCTTTTGTTATTTTTTTTGGATGAAAAGGAGAATTATTTCAAATTTTAAGTAATTACTAATGTAATTTTTTAATTTTCGGATATCCAATCTCCATTTGGAGATCCCCGTTCCCCGTTCGGGGCGGGGGTGGAGGGCAAAAGTAGTCCCCGTTCGGGGATCGGGGCAGGGATGGAGATTAGATATAGGTTCGGGGATCGGGGATGGAAACAATAATATCCACCCCCAATCCAACCCGTTGCCATCCCTATGCACAATAAGACATGTTATACGTTAAAATAATATTATTTTTGTACACAAAATATTGTTCAGATATTGAGGCAGTGTTCGAGAGAATTGGAGAGGATGATGTGCATTACGCACAACAGTATATGTTGAGAGCCAAAATGACGTTATTTTAGCACGTAAATCACTGAAAAAAATTATTCGATTAGTATCTAACTATTTGGGTGCTGTTTTGCGCGCTAAAATAATATCGTTTTGACGAGCAACACGGGCAACAACCTCCTCTGGTCCGTGTTTGAGTAGTGATTTTTCATCAAAATGATACCATCTTACTACACAACATGTTTTATGTGCAGCAGACTCCTCGTATCCATGTTGCAGTGGCTTGATTTATCCAACACAACACTGTCAAATCATTATGTCATGATTCGAGAACGAATTATTTTTAATATTTTAGATTATAAATCATAATCAGAATTTATGAAAATATTCGAATAATATGTACAAATTAGTTGTTTTTTAAAAGCAGTTTGTGAATGAAAACATAATTAAAATTCAAAAATTCTTCAAGATGTAATTTTTAAATTTTGTATTTTCTAAATTAATTAAAAGACAGCCAATGCATGTCTTTTTCTCCAATTGTTGAATCAGTTAAATTTGAATTAATTGTCTCACTCGAATGGTCAAAACTCCAAAAATTGCTAATAGTATTTACATATCGATCGATTACATTACACTTTGGATTTTTTTTCTCTCTTGCAATTGGAATCTGGCGCTTGCCCTCGCATATGAAATCGGATAAAATTATTTCTGCCCATGGGTCAATTGGATATCTAATGAGAGGAACTATGTATCAACTACATATCAAACTTGAGAATCTGATGCTTTTGTCAACTGGTTCTTTCACGAACCATGCCTCTCAATAAAAAAAAGAATTTGTTAATCACCACCCGCTAGACGAGGAATAATATACATATAATATCAAATAAATACGAATTTACGAATATCAATGCATATTCAGTACACAAATTTACGAATATCGATGTACCTTTTGTATGTTGGTTTTGGGCTTCAAAAGCTTAAGAAAAAACAATCTGACTCAATTTGCAATGGGCTTGGGCTGACCAGCCCACTTTGAATAAAGATGTGATACCCAATACTGAAGACAACAAATCAAAACCCACCTCCAAGTGTAAAACCTAAGTACATTTCACAGCTGTTTCAGCAACAATTTTATGCCAGATTTGTACAAATAATAACTACCAAATCCTGGATAAACGTACCCATAAACCAGATTAAAATTGTGCCAATCAAAGTTAACTAACATCTCATTATCTAATAGTATACAACTTATCTCTAAAAATTCCCTAGAAAATGAGACAGAAGGCATGGTGGTAGACCGGAGGAATTTCGGAAGTACAATACACTTAGAACAAAACAATATGACCAGTTTACTCGGTTAGGATCTCCATGCCATCCGTGGTGGTACCGTTACTAAATGAAAAAAACTACTTCCGGTTTCAGTTGGGGAAGTGGTAAAGGCAATGTTGTTCTGTAACATCACCCTACTACAAGGTTTAGACTTATTTTTAGGTATGAATTTCCTGGGATTAATTTCTCTAGAAAACGGGTTACGGATATATGCTTGATCTGTCTCAGCTAACTCCATCTATGACCTCTGAGTTGGAATTCTCGATGGGTATATTTAGATCAGGTAGCAGAAGAAGTTTATTCTCTTGATTTATGACCTCCTGCTGCAGCTTGGAAGAACAGTTTGGAGAGAGGAGTTGTCGCGCATCGTCGTGATCATCGTTTCTGAAGTCTGGTTGCAAGACAGAAGGAACGAGGTCACAAGATGGCAACTTTTGCCGTCTTTCATGAGGGATTTCTTCGAAAGATGCAATTTCTGTAACCCTTTCTGCTGCTGCTGCTGCTTGCCGTGATTCCAAATCAAGCTGTAATAGAAGTGTTCCGTACATACAGATACAGTGAATATCAGCGAATTCTAGCACATACTACAACATGAATTGTTTGGCACATACAACAAACGTTTAGCAATGGACAAGCCCAAACTGATCAACGTCTCAACATTCGATTATGCAGACTCCCCGGGTTTGATGTGCAAGAAATGGACCACACGATATGTTACCGGGTATAATTTAACCCTTGGATTTGCTTCAACTGATACAAAAAGGTCAACATTTTTGTTTGGGAATATGCCTGATCCTTACAAGTTACAATGTGCAACGTGAGATATCAGGATTGTGTACAGAAACACTAGTCTAAGAAGACAGATAAATCATCTGATTATGGGGTACTATTTAGAAGTTATTTACTTCATATTTTAATATCATTTAGATGACACGAATTATGACTACACTTATATTAAGCATAGGATGCAAAGTCCACCTTGTTAGGAGTCTCACGTCGCCTACGTTGATTCTCCTTCATCTGCTTATAAACCTTGGCCAACATCTACCTTACAAGCCGGTTTTCATGTTTGAGTTAGACCCATGAGTTTCTAACATTATATCAAAGTTGGGTCCGTTACACACTCATTACGCACTCAAATCCTTTCGTCTAACCCTCCGTTATCCTCACATCTGCCATCACGCTTCGCATGAGGGTGGTGTTAGTAAGTCACACATCGCCTATGTTGATTCTCCTTTCTCTGCTTATGAATCTTGGACAACCCTTACCTTACAAGCTAGTTTTCAAAGTTGAGTTAGGCCCATGGGTTTCTAACACACCTAATGCTCTACGTGATTACGTCTAAATGTTCGTATAAACCAGATGAAGAAAGCGAAAAATCAAATAACAGCAAAACAAAAAATAAGGCAAACAAGAGAAATATTAGCAACCAGCTGTGGAACTCACCCTCAATTTCTTCAAGCTATCGTTCGTGGCTTTATGTTTCTCTAGAGTGACTCGTAATGCCGCCAACGCCTGCTTAGTCAGGGAATGCAAAAGCCAGTGTTCATGTACTGAAAATTACCAGAACAATCTAGATGACTTTGGTGAATAAGCCTAAAACAGCATACCCTCTTCAAATTCCTCCTTTCCTTTAAGAGCATGATCTCCTCCTCTTTAAGTTCAGGTAATGCCTGCAAGTCAACATAATTGATCAAACCAAAAGAAAAAGAACACGAACATAACAAGGACGACGGGTATACTAGAGGACTTTCACGAAGCCGAGAGAGATCAAAATCACCTTTTTCTTTCTTGACCTCTTGTTGGTAGCAGTTCCACTTGCAGTAATCACCTGCACATATACAATTATCAGGTCCTCGTTTGTGGATAAACTTGACAAGTAAACTTGACCACAAAGGAAGCGACCGAGTGCACGAAACTCCACTGTAAGGTCTGGGAATTGTTAGATGTACACAGTCTTACCCCGTAAGCCAGAAGACTGTACCCGCGACTTGAAAAAACTTGACTACTAATGTAAGAACTAAAAACTAATGAAGATTAATGAAGACCTCTTATTTACAGCTATTCATAGCATCAGAACCCATATTGGGTTAAGCTCAAATTTTGAATCGAGTCGTGATCCAAAATTGTCTCTTTACAAGCAGTGAATCGAATCGAAGCGTGAAAAGTAAGGTTCGGTCATAATCATAATTATATTTATATGCATATAAATATTAAAGATTCATTATTAAGTTAAAAGTTTAGCCTTAAAAATTAACTAAAGGAATGTTTCTAACAATGATAATGTAGTTTAGTGGGTAAGAAATTTGTTTACATGGCAACATATGTCAGTTGCCTCGAGGCTTTGAGTCCTACCACAATCTATGATTCGGATAATACAAGAACTAAAGAAATCGATTTGTCAAAATAAGCATTCATGTATGATAAGGTAACCAAAAGTATTCACAAATATTTGATAAATATGGTTTAACATATGAAAATAATAACAATATAAAGATGTTGTGCTAATTTGTTGACTCACGCGTAGGGCTGCATATGAGCCGAACCAAGGAGCTTTGGGCTTGAACTTGGCTTATTAACTAAATGAGCCTAAAATTTGAGCTTGAGCTCAACTTGTTTGTAAACGAACCGAACCGAGCTAAACTAAGCTCGTTTACTTAATGAGGCTCTTTAAACGAGACCAATTTTTATGAGCCGAGCCCAGTTTTCGAGACTCAAGCTTAGCTCGTTTACGAAATGAGCTTAAAATTCGAGCACGAATTGGGCTTGTTAACTAAACGAACTGAGCCGAGCCCTTACCGAGCCAAGCTCATGAACGGCTCGGTTCGTTTGCAGCCCTACTCGCGTGATAACAAACAATAAAACTTTCACCAAACTAACAATAAAGAATTTATTAGAACAAGGTATCTTAGCCTTAACCATATCTAAAATGATTATTTTTGTGTTTGACAAAAATGAGAAAGAAAGTGTTAACAACGTGCTTTGACGAGAGTATAAATTGAAATCCATAATAAATGACTGACAGATTTCGTTTAGGAATTCAACTTTTCAAACATAACACTAATACGAAGTTACATGCTATTACTTTTTCCAAACTAGAAAAATGAGGCAAAAGTGATTTCATATTCATGATACAACAATTGTTGTATTTGCACCCTGTTTGTCCTAAGGTTTTTTTCTGACTTTATTCATTTTTTTCTAGTTTTATGTCTAATTTTCATATATCATTAGTTCGTATAATGAAAGGAATCTAAAAAAATTATGTCCAAAAGTTAAAAGAAAATCACTAAAAATAATCTAAAATGAATAATTTTTATCTTTTCTAAATTTTTTTCAAATTTAATCAAACTCTCTTCTAGACAAATCAATAATTGAAAAATAAAAACTAACGCAAAATAAATAAGTTGCAAAAAAAAAAAAAATTCTTTACTAATTTTTTCTATAAATTGTGAATGAAATCACAACTTAATCGTGAATTAGACCGCACATACGGATATAGGGTCCATTTGGCCTGTGGTTATTATTGGATTATTCACTGTTTAGTTTTTTGTCCTTATTTGAAATTTTTTTTTAATTTTTTGTTTTTCATCAATTTTTTGATGATTGTTGGTTCGTCTCGACAAGAGCTTTCAGAAAAGTTATCAATCATCGGCTACATTTGAAAAAAGTTCAGAAAAGACAAAAAATAAGTCAAAAACAGCGTCCGTGTTGGTTTATTTTCATCTTTAGTGACTTTTTTTTAACTTTTGGACATAATTTTATACTTTTTAGATTCCTTTCGTCGATACGAACCAATAATCCTCGAAAAAATGACATAAAAATAACAAATACAAAAAAAAATTTAAATAAAGACAAAAAATAAGAAAAAAAAAATTTTGGCCAAATAGGGCCATACTCTAAGCTTTCCTACTTTTGACTATGGATCAGACCCTCTCTACATTTGTATTTTTCTCTACAAGAATCCAAAACCAAATGCCCACGTGATAAAATTTTGCGATGCCTTGGGATGGTCACGTGCCTTGTCTACAAGTGGCATGAGATATGGGAAGTATAAAGCAGATGCAGTTTGATATTAAAGCAGTCACCACAGGGAATCATTCCCCTGACAACTTAAAACAATGTACAACCACTAACAACTTTACACCGAACCAAACGCAGACCTACTGCCACAGAAATTACTCCCGGACCAAATTGTCCCCCCCACCCCGCAGTGTCTCCGAAGAGTTCAAATCGCAGCGAGGACCTTTTCGTCAATTATGGCTGCTAACCCCATGGGCGATGTCAAACGAACTACCGACAAATGGAGAAGTCCTCAAGACATTTTCTGCGTCAGCGTGTAAAAGAAGAATTGTTGTTGACGTAATTACCGTTTGGGTAAAGGGTGTTTATGTCTTTTTCGAATAGGCATGCCATGAAAACACAGAAAGATATATAAATGGCGTTTGGGCTGGTGAGCGGAAAAGTGGTGAGAGGAAAACGTGATCAAGTCTTTCAATGGTCGGACCATTTTGCTTTGAAGTAAAGATGCTAGCTATTATATATTAAATATCAAATGTACATATAAATAATATATATATATATATATATATATATGCGTTAGAAGGAAGAAACACCATGCTTCGGACACATATGTGATGCACGATGCAAGTGAATTCCGCAAATTATTGAAGGTTTCAAGTGCATACAATAGTTTCGGATGAACCCATCTGTGTTCGAATGCATCTGAAATATTTGTGTTTTTAGCATTACTAATGTCTTCACGGATGGGGTAATTTAGCCGATGAAACAGGAAAAGATACCAGAAAACGCCGGCAGGTCATCGGCCATGAGCTGCCGGTAAAGTAAGTGAAATGACGAGAAGAGTCCTAGAGAACGACGAGACGTAAAACGTGGAGAGAGGATATTATTGTCAAATTAGCCACGACTAAAGCGTTGACAGGGATTGAAATCGGGTTCTATCCTACTTCTGCAGGACGCATCGCAGTAAATTTTGTCCTATTAGGGGGGTATTTCAGGAAAAACAAAAAAGTCCATGACACCAGCACTCGAGTGTCACTCATCGGGAACAAGCAAATGCAGGACATCGCATTATGCGATTCACAAACCGGCGGGGACCGGGAAAGTGACTTCGACGTAAAATCCGTCGCTGGAAAACAAAAGAAAAAGTCAAAACAGGAGGCAGAAAACACGGAAGCGAACCTCAGATCTAGTGGATACCGGCCGCTTGGGAGGTGACCGGCTTGACTCCTCGAAACCGTCGGGGGCGACGCCAGCGCCAGCGCATCCTCCGCCGCTGAGAGAATTAGCCCCGCTCCAGGAAAGTGGTGTGGTGGGACTGGCAGTCGGTGTCGGCTTCTTCTTCGGCAGAATCATCGGCTTGGAACGGCGCTGCCTGACGCTCCACTCGAGCGAGAAAGACGGAGAGTCCTCTCTCTTCGTCCTAGCGGCGTGGTGGAGACCCATCAGCAGCTCCACGACGACGGAGTCGTCATTCATGGCCAATTTAACCCAATCCTTGTCACTCATCTGTTCCTTCTTCGCGTATATGCAGATAGATACAGAAAACGAGAGATGGGGAAAAGAGGAGAGAGAGGGAGAGAGAGAAATGGAAAGAGTGGTAGCGTAGAAAAATCTGAACGAGAATTATATATGATTATTTGGTATATTTACGGATCCTTTTGTTTTCTCACATCTGGGCCCTACCATGAAAGCCATGGCACTGGCCGCATGCCTACCTTCATTTATAGGGCTTTGGTTGGCTTTGCTCATCCCTTGTTCATTGTTGTTGACGAATGTCAAGTCCACGCGCCTCTTTTGCGAGTGCCATAGATCTAGCCGGAGAAAAACACGCCAGTCGAGTATTGTTACACCACTTGTTGGTATGAATTTCATGTCAAAGTGTAAACTTGTAACTGGCTTTGGCTTATATTTTTTTTATTGAATTATTTTTTGGTTTTTATTTAACTTTTTTGTAATTTTTTTGTTTTCCATTAATTTTTTTATAAATTATTAAATAGTCTCTACTAGTGGTTTTTGTAATATAAATAATGTACAATTTTTTTGGTTTGTTCATTATTTTTAACGAGTTTTCTTAAATTCTAGACATAATTGTATACTTTTCAAAAAAATCGTTAAGACAGATTAATAATTTATAAAATTAAGAGAAAAATAACAGACTCAAAAAAATTTGGATAGAGACAATTTAATTAATTTTCTTATTTTATTTTATTGTGAATTATTGATTCGTCTGGACAAAGATAAATTAAAAAGTATAAAATCATATTCAAAAACTATAAATACATATTTTTTTGGTTTATTTTTTAATTTTGTACATAATTTAATTCTAAATTTTTTTGTTGAGACGAACCAGTAATTTTTTAAAAAAATTGACGCAAAATTAAAAATTTAACCATAAATTGTAAGAAAATTTAAATATGAAAAAAAATAATCAGCAAATAATATAATAGTTAATATTACAATTTTGCCCAAATGCAAGGACATCGAAACTGTCCGATACAAGTAGAACTCACATTATTATGAAGAATTTCACATGAATGCCATGATTTTGAACACATTTGTTTGAATATGTGTGTGAATGATTGTGTTCCTTTACTTTCTCATTAATAACCTCTTATTTATCCACCCGTGGTAATTGTTCAGACATTAATATCTATTCGAATAAAAAATAATAATTTTTTTAAATGCATTGAATTTTGTCCCAATTGTAATCAAGCCCGATAAAAATAATCAAGTTATAAAAAAAAAATTGATATAGACTCACTTTAAATTAGAAAAAAAACATAAATACAAGGAAGTAAATAGTGATAATAAAGGAATAAGGCTCTATGAGTAACTAACTAAATTATTTTTTGTCTTTATTTAAATTTTTTTTTATTTTTTATTTTGACATCAGTTTTTCTTACTTTATTGGTTTATCTCAACGAATGAAATTTAAAAATATAAAATTATGTCTAAAAATTCACTAAAAATGAAAATAAGTCAATATAAACGCTGTTTTAGACTTATTTTTTTATCTTTTCTAAATTTTAAATTTTAAATTTTAAAAATGAAATTTGTTGTTTATTCTGTTCCACCGATAAACGAAACAAAGAACAAAACAAGCAGATGACACACGAGGACGAGCCTTCGGACTATCACATCGTATGGTAGATCCCATTGTTCTAAAATACCAGAATTTGTCAATTTTGAAAATAAGAAAAAATATATTAATTTAGGAGATATATGAAGGTTGACTGAGAACAGAATACAGAATAAACATTGACAAAATGGGAAAATAAAATTCATGTACCAAACCTGACCTACAATTAACTAGACCATAAAGTTTTGTTTGGTTTAGGATCCATCGACTTCCGGACAAAGCCCGTGTACCACATCCACTCGGACCTATAACCTCTTTCCTCCCTCGTACTAGGCGCACGTGTTCAGCAAAATGCAGTTAAGTTTACCCCTTTTTATTCTCCACGCGCGAGAGCCGAGAGGGTACACACACTACGTGGCCTAATCGCAGGCTTTGCGTCGAGGGGAAGGAAAAGCTTTCGGTCAGTGCTGCTCTAATAAATGGATTTGGAGTGCTGTAGTTAGGGCTGCAAACGAGGCGAGTCGAGTTTTGACATGCTCGAGCTTAGTTTGTTAATTAAATAAAGAGCACGATTTATTTGTAAACGAGTTTAGCTGAGTTAGACTAAACTCATTTACTTAATGAGCCTCTTTAAACGAGCCGAGCCTCTAAAATGAGCCGAGTTTTTACGAAACGAGTCGAGCTTTCGAGACTCAAGTTCGGCTCGTTAACGAAATGAGCCTAAAATTTGAACTTGAGCTTAGCTTGTTAAATGAACGAGCCAAGCCGAACTGAGTCTTTATCGAGCCGAGCCGAGCCAAGCCCGCAAACAGTTTGGTTCGTTTGCAACCCTAGCTGCAGTGTATTTATGAGTAGTACGCGTGTAATGCGGAAAATAATATAATATTGTGTGTTTTGCTCTTGAAAATTACATCATTTTAACTTATCACTCATATTGTTATTAAAATGAATAGAATCAAAATGATATTGTTTCAAAGATAAAGCAAGTAAAATTACATCATTTTGCCTGAACTATACATACTTAGGGCCAATTGGACAACGTTTCACTTTTTATTTGTTAAATAGTTGTGATATGTTAGTTATGTTAAATAAGACGAAATAATACACATTAATGTGATGTTTAAAAATAGTGCGTTAAATAGTTTAGTGATTGAATGGATGATTATTTCAGTGTGTTAGGTAAGGAGAATATGTATTAAACTGTAGCATGGAATTAGACTTTCGGAGCCAATTTTACTTGGAAAGGAGAGACGGAACAGATATATTATGCAGCAAAATAATATTATTTTTACGTAATAAACACTGCTCGAATATTGTCTAAATATATTCTAATAATATTTTATATGCTACAACAATACATCTGCAAACAAAACAAAATTACTACAGTACACAATAGGCCCCAAGTTCATTTGACCTATAGTTTATTCTACATTGTTGAATTAGTGATGAGTAATAGTTTTTAGAATTAAGTTATTGAAGTTGTAATTAACTTAAGTAACTCATGTATTCGGCCTAATTGCGTTGGATTATGTTCAAAATTCAGGATAAATTATCTAAATTTCAAACGCGAACGGTAGACAATGAAATTAGGACATGAGAATCCAATAGGTAGGCTTTAAGTAATGAAATTATAATACATTGTTAATTTAAAGGATATTTTTATCATTTTCAAGGAGGCATATAATTAATGCGGGTAAAAACTTTTTACTCTTAATTAGGCTAAATTACCTTGCTTATTTTATTTATACATAATCTTAAATTAAATAATAATTTAATAAGAGTCAGGCGAAAAAAACCTTTAATTTCGTTCATATTTATTTCTGGTAAGGAAAATATATTTTCTGCTATTCGTTGTTACATGCTTTATGGTACTTGGTTGAGTGGTTCAACGACCTCCTCTCTAATTTTTTTCTTTTTCAATTTACAATGATTAATAAAAAATGAACTCCACAATGGAGAATTTAAAAATTACTGCACAAGTGCTTTTTAAATTCACATTATATTTTCAAATATATTATTTATAAGAAAAATCTATGTATACCATTTAAATACTTTTATATATATTTATTTTAATTAAAAATTTAAAATATAAAAGATAATGAACTCGCAAACATTCGTTAAAAATCTAACCGAAATTGTTTTTTTTGAAATAGTTTGGGCCGCGGTTTGACCTTTTGAACTGGCTAGACGTACATCAATGGCTGAAGCAAATATTAAAATACATTTTTGATGTCTTCTTTTTTTATGAATAACATTTTTTAAAGGATTTGGAATTGCGGTGAATTAAAACGATGTTGTTTTGGTCCGGATGCAAAAGAAAAGTCAAGGATTTAAGGAAAATATTTCTTTTCCTTTTGTTTGGAGTATATCATAAAAGAGGTAAAAGAATCATTAAATGCAAATAAGTCATATCGTCTCAATTTTAGATAATATTAAAATAAATATTTTTTTATTTCAAGATATTATTTGTCAAAACATAGAGACATATTAAGTTATTAGTAACAAGTACAAAACTATGCAAAAATTAAAATTATTACAACCTTATCGAATTTTTTAAAATAAACTTTAAGAATTCAATAAGTGTAGAATAAAATTCAACTAGCAGAACTAGCCACACCTAAGTTAGTCATGTCTCGATGTATTGGATGAATACGTAGGGAATTAGATAATTGTGCAAAATCTTATTCTATATTATAATAAACTCAATTGACAAGTTAAAACATTTGTCAATAACATGTAAAATGCTCGTCGTTTAATTTTTCATTCAAAGGTTAGGCAATGCTATTAAACTTGTAACTTAATTAATCTAATTCAAATAAAATTTAAAGTAAATAGATAATTGTTGTTCAAAGTATATTATAGTATTATAACATCATAAGATAACTATTTTCATGTATCCGTGTAATTTAACCATGCAAAATTTGAAGCTAAATATGTATTTTAAAAGGCTCGGGGGTTAAACTGTTATTTATAAAACTACAACATCAAACCTTAAATTCAGTATATACAAAATGACAGTTTTGAAATTTCTCTAATAATTATGAATTAATAAATATTCTATTAGTAATTAAGTATTAAAATAATGTTATATCGAATTGAACTAATTAATGATGGTATTTTATTGCTTAATCCTCATGTAGGGGTAAAACTGCAATGTTTGAATATGTAAAGGTTAGCTGTAACTGTAAGTATAATATTTAGGAGTTTTTGCTCGGAACACAGACTTTCTGAAACAAACCGGACACAGATGTGTCCGCCCCACGTACATTCAACGGTGCCGGACACATTTGTGTCCGGTCTGTGTTCGGATATCTGTGGCCGTAACATTACTCTTTTTTGTTCTCTCACAGTATTTTTTTTAAAAATTTTGTTCTCTTTTTTTAAGTTCCAAACAAACCGTAACTAAGGTTGTGAATACCATATTGTACCGGCTGATATGTGCTGTTTTGGTATAAAAATAATACCAATTATCTATAATATGGTACTATTATCAATACCGGACCGTACCAAAAAATACCATATGGTACATTCTTTTTATAGTTATGAAAAAGTAATTATTATTTTTGGCTCTCTCTCTCTATATATATATATATTGATAATTGTGATAAATTTAATACGGTACCCGATATCTGACCGATATCGGTACATACCGTATATTCAAAATGATTCAGTATTCAGGATCTTGAACGTAACATTCAAGAGGTTAATGTGGAGCGGGTTAGAGCCCTAGAAGCTAATAAGGCCCATATTCATCGGGCTGGGTAATGGCAACCCCATAAAAACAATGTAAAGATTCGGTTCCGTTTCAGAACCCGAATTAGTTGCTCGAACCCGAAAGTTCACCCGTATGGATAATCTGTCCAGTCGAGAGAGCTAAACACAGAACAATCAGAAACCCTAGCTTCCGTAAACCTCACTCGGAGCTCGCCAATGGCGTGGACAGCTATAGCTCTTCAATTCAGACCCAAACACAGAACAATTAGAAACCCTACCTTCATCCATTTCTTCTCATTTTCAACCTCAGACTCCACCAATGTCGAAGACGAAAACAGCACATCTTCGTCATCATCACCGTCGCCATCACCACCATCACAATCCCAATCTTCATTCTCTTCATATTTCAGCGACGTTAAGGCCAGTCTCAAACAGCACCCTCCACAGCAGCAGCAACAGCGACAACCTCGCAGTCCGTTTCCTCTCTCATCCACTCCCCCCTCCGCACAAACCCCCACAAAGGCTCTTTCTCTCGAAGAAATCCGCACGAATCTCTCCGAGTTCCGCCGCCGCTCCGCTGCACCTCCTCCCGACGACAAATCCTCTTCTCCGCTCTCATCGCAGCAGCGCATCTCGTTTCAGGAGCTTTACAAGCAAAATGTGATCTCAAAAGGCGAGCATTCAAGCAACGAAGTGAGCAAAGGGAGTAAACCCTCGTTCGACGCCATTCGCGAGAGCTTACGTCAGCTCCGGTCCAACGCTGCGAAGAACCAAGTCAATAACAACGACCCGATGTCACTTTCCAAGTTGAGGGAGACTCTCAAGTTGCGGCCGGACGATCCCAATGCTAGAGACTCGAGGGTTGTGATTGGTGGGAGCGATAAGCTTCCGGCGTCGGTGTTTGGAAAGGAGATGAGGGAGAAGAAGGAAAGACAGTCGCCTGCGATGAAGACGGAGTTTCTGAAGATGTATACTTACGAGGAGTTAGGGGACAAGTTGAAGAAGTTGAGGCCGAATGCTAAGCGAGGGAGCGGGTTTTCGTTGGAGGAGTTAAATGAGAGACTGATGAAGTTGAGGGAGATGGAGATGAATGAGAAAGACTCGAGAATTGGTGGAGTTTCGTTCAGCGAGTTAAGGGAAAGCCTTGTCCAGATGAAGATTTCGGACGAGGAGAAGGCGAAGAAGCAAACGAGTAAGTGCATTTTCAGCGAATTGTTACTGTGTTATCATCTAGTTATGAAATTGCTCTTCGGTTGGTTTAGAATTTGATTATGAGAACAGAAGCGAGTCTAGCTACTGAATTTGAGTATAGTGTAATTGCATCTGCTAAATTGCCTGATGTAGTTATGATAACATGATAATTTCGCTTTTGCAAATGTATTAGCAACTGGTACTCTATCCCCTTCCACTCCTCAAAATGTTAGAATGTAGTACGAAACTGTTATATTTTTTCTAATTTAATCAATTAATTTTTTAGTGTATTTCTTAGTTCCTTATGAGCATAGACTTTGGCTTCTTTTACAATTTGTAATGATCGTTAAGTACCGCATTTAATTGATTGATCATCTTCTATGTACAATTCTTACGTGATTGTTTAATGAGCTTGAGCCATGGATACATTACAAAGCGTGGAAAATTAGAAAAAAACCATGTTCTTGTACGGTTTTTGTCTGTTTTTCCTAATTGATACAGAGTATCTTACTCCCGGATTATTTTATTTATTTAGATGAGTATTGGAAAACTTTATAGATTTCCCATCTGAGGGCAAGACTTTTCTTTTCATCAACGTGGATCTTTAGAAAAGGTTAATGGAATGAAAGTGTTAGTCATGTTGAATTTAGAATGATGTTGTCTCCTTATTCTCTACTTACACCGGTACTACTGCACAAAATAGTCTGTGTTACACGGACTACAGAGCATTATCAGGTGTGGGTTGTGTCCAAAATGTTGGACCTTTCTAAGCTTGAATTTAATTTACCTTTCTTGTATAGAATACAATGTGCTTGGGCGACATTTTGTGACGTGTCATGAAATGTACTTGAAATCAAATTGGATAAAGGAAGTTCAAACTATTTTTTTCCCATTACTGTGGAAGGTTAGAAATATTTTTTAAGCTAATGAGAGAATTGTTTTTTTTTTCTTTTAAAATACTGTCAGATTTAGAGGATCCAAGTGTCTAGTTTGGTACGAGTGTTGGTCACATATCCTACTCCCTTACCTTAGTCTTATGTCTCAGGCATGGTTGTTTGTGGGGGAAAAATAAAGAGTCGTTGTAACACTGCAAGTAGTTTGTAAGGCATGTCTTTTGCAATCTACATTTCCTTTTATTAAGAAGATGCATTGTTGCAGTTCAGAGACTTGATGTCTTGGGCCAGCTTGGCGGAACTCCAGACTTTATGCTGTCACCACCAAAGGAGCACTTAGTTGAAAAGGCAAGTATTACTTTTGTCTTATGTTACAAATTGTATTATCCTTTTATTTATTGTAATCAATTAATTTTTAAGCTTCCAACTTCGTTTCACCATGTACACTGGTCTCCAATAGGTTATCCTTAAAGAAATTCTCCTTAAATAACATCCTTATTATATTTCTCACTCTTTCAGTCTCGTTGCTCTATGAAGATGTGAGGTACATCGTCATTTGCTTGACTAAATCCACCCTATGGTGCGGTAACTTTCAAGTCCAACTTTGGCAAACAATGAAGATAATGTTTTAATGGTTTGAACTGTTGTTTACATTCTTTAGATTTTCTTTGTTGCCTTTTTTGTTTCCAGTGTGTGCGCATGTGAAAGGAGAATGTGGGTTTCTGATCTATCATTGTGAACCTTCTCTAATGGGTTAGCAAGTTTTTTATGGCCTAAGTTTTGCTTTAGAGAATTATGGATATATAGCCATCTTGTTTTGCCTTTTCAAAAAATTGTGTAGGTGTTTGACACTGACATACTGCACTACGGCTGTGTTGATCAGATTTTTGCTTGATCCTGATAGCAGAGGTCCACTATTGGCTTGTATTAAATCATACAGTATTTGCGTTTCCAAAAAGCAACTGACTAGTTTCCAGGTCTGGAGCTGAAGCATTGCACAAGGCATTTGACCCTACCACCTTTTAACTGTTGTGCCTTTCTTACTTGCTATGCTCCGTAGCGTTGCCTTTTCACTTTCGATGTTATCCTGCACTTGATAGTGCTACGGCTGCACACTTGCATGATAAAAAATGCAGATTAAGTTTAGAGATTTGGTCAGTACGAAAAATTTAGTGTTGATATATGTCCATTTTGTGTCTCCTACCTTCGAAGTTGCTGAGCTTTTGTCAAAACTTCGCATGGAAATACACTGCACTTGATTGTATATATTGTCTGTTTCAAAATGGAATTGTTGGACCATTTCTAACCTTGGTTTTAACATTGTTTTGTGCAGTATTTCCACCCAGATAACATGTCTTCTTCAGAGAAAATGAAACTGGAGCTTCAAAAAGTGAGAGATGAATTTAAAATGTCTGAGTCAGATTGTGGATCTGCCCGCGTTCAAGGTACTCTATGCTTGATTATTGTAGATGTTTGACATATCTAAATTGGTGCATGGTGCCTTAAACACCACCAAACTTACAAACAACCCCTGCCTCCTCCCCTGCTCTTTCAATTTACATACATATACATGGAAAATACTCTTACGTAACTTGGTGCAAGGTGTGGCGGTGCCTTTAACCCCACCACACACGCGAACAACCTCTGCCACAGAACCCCTTCCTTTCAAATAGTTGCACATGGAAGAGTACCTTTCAAGTTTCAATACAAAAAAGGAGATTGTTCTCACTCTCTCTCTTGATGTTTCGGTCAACAATCATAACGTCTTAAACATAATAGGGAACTGCTGCCGAAGAATTACATTGATATGGTGTTCTTAAGCGACATAAATTAGAGGGTAAATTACACCAACCTCCCCTGAGGTTTTTGACTAAGCCACTCCCCTCCCTGAAGTGCTGGAAATTGCACTGTCACCCCTGTCAGAGTTACTGTGCAATCGGTGTTAATGGACAAGTTAGAGTTACCTAATTGCCCTCATCTATTTCTGCTAGCTTTTCCTCTCACACCACAATCATATCACCAGGCAAGCCAACGCCCACAGACCCACTACTAACGAACTATGAAGGACCACACCACTACACACAACGCACATCCTTTACCCTTGAATTTCTGAATTTTCATTACTATTGTCTCCCTTTTGTCACCTTGTTTTTTACCCCCAAACAACTCAATATTGTTGATAGAGTTGTGGTGAAATAGTAGGGCTTTAAGAAATGAGTGGATTAAGATCTGACGGTGGTGGTTCTCGGTGAGATATGGCCATATGGGTCAGAGACATGGTGGCATGGAATGGGACGGTCTATTACAATGTGTTTTGGTTATTGATCAGAGATGAAAGTTTTGTGCTTGTTGTGATTGTGATATCAAGAATCTTTGGCTGAATTTGTCGTATAGCAATTGACTGGTTCAAAGTTCAAAGATTAACCACTAAAAGGGAAAGTTTATTCAAAACCGATTCGAAAAATTCTATATATATATTCTCTCTCTTAACCCCACTCTTCATTTCCCTTTCTCTGGAAGTATAGTTATAGAACACTAAATTAACCTTCGTTGGAATATATATATATATTCATCTACTCGTGGTGTCTAGTTTATTTTTTAATATTAAAGAAATTCTTTTTGGATTATATGTTATATTTATTGAACCTTTTTTTTTTTGTTTTGCATCAATTTTTTTTTGTATTATTGGTTTATCTTGATGAGATGAACCTAAAAAGTAAAAATTAGGTATAAAATAGTATAAAACATTTGCTAAAGAGTAAAGATAAAAATAATCTAAGGCACAGTATGTTTTAGATTAATTTGTTTTTACTGATTTTTTTCAAGTTTGATACGTTTTTTCATTTTTTCGATTCTTTCCATTGAGACGAAATAATAATCCACGAAAATTTGATGCAAAACTAACAAAGGCAATATTTGTTTAAATATAGAAAAAGATAATTCAATAATAAAGTTAGCCAAACCTATCAGTTGAGGCGGTGGTTCTTAGGCTTTGATTGAACAAAAAGTCTAAGAATACAGATGTTCCTGACACATCCGGACACAAATGTGTTCGGAACCGTTTGATGCGTTGTCTGCAAATTATTGAGGGCTCCCTGTACATCTATCGGTTCGGGACACATCTCTATTCCTAGCATTACTCTTGATTGAATGGGTGATAGTCTAGTAATAGTGCAATGGTAGGTGGTTCGTCATCCTTCTCTATCACCATCTAAACAGTAGACCCATTACCAATCAAACTCAAATTAATTTTCTTGCAACATTGTAGTAATGATTTTGCTAATTCATTAAAGGAAATGCACGCTCTGTTTTTCAGTGTTGCTCTGCATTTATACAGTATTCAATTAATTTTACTTTAAATGATTGAGAATTGGGGGGAAAAGAGGTCCCTCACAGATGAATTAACAAAAAAATGTCCCTACTAATAAGAAATCTAAGCGCTGCAAAAGTCGAGTTGGACCAAGTGATGGATATGGGGTGGTTGACAGTGTGATTTTGGATGTCAAAATTGGTTCAAAGATCTGTATTTTTCAGATCAAATCGGGGTTTTGTAGTGAGGGTGTTTGCTTTCGCTTTTGTGCGAGATGTCACATTATTTGGCAACACTGGAATGGAATCAAGGGATGTTGGTGGTAGTGTATAAGGTTTTGGTGGTTGTAGGAGAGGGAACAACAGTGGCGGTATAGATTGGGAGAGGAAAACAATCAAGATACTCATCGGCATTTTTTTGGCAAATCAAGTGTCCTTTTTGCTGATATCAACAAGCTATGACTAACAGAGTTAACGTTCACTTGACGGGAGGCGGGAAAGTGCCTAAATTAAAAGAGTGGACTGAAACACGGACGTATTTCCCACCTTTGTTTTTTCTAGGGAACTTATGATTATCTCATGCTTTCTTATTATTTGGCAGGAAACTATTGTAATGGACTGACATTTAGTTATGCTGTGATCCACCTTTTTTTTTTTTTGCAGTGGCGCAATTGACGACTAAGATAAAACACCTGTCCACGGCTTTACACAAGAAGGTGATACGTGGATCAGTTTTCTCAGCAAAAATTTCACTTCCTTTTTAGATTAACTGGGAGGATCTTATATGAGTTGTCCAGTGTGTTCCTTGCCCATCATACACATTGTTGCTATGCTTAATTTTTCCTAGAGGTAGTGATTGCTGGGATGGGATACTTGATAAGTAATGAGTCATCTGGGAGTCTTTTCTCGACACACTGCTTTTCGAATAAGAGCTTAAGCAAAAGTAGCTTAAAAACTGCATCCCTAAGAAGATCTTTGTGGGCTTTGAAGATGTTACCCCCTCCGTGTCCTTTTTGCTTTTAATATGCAGCCAAATTCTGCCTAACATGCATTTGAGTTCCAAACTTTTCATTAAATCATCAATTCAATGAGTTCAATGGCAGATCTGCTTCTACAGTAATGTTGTCATAGCATGTTGTCTTGTTTTTGCCGTAAGATGGGAGTGTGTTATCCCGAGGATGGTTAAATTCTCATTACTTCTGTGAATTTCTTCTATAGGCATCAAAGTACTTAGATTGTATATGGACATTATATATCCCTAATCTTTTAATAATATAACTTACAGTGGCTCTATATCATTTCAAGTCCCTGCACGAATTGCTTTCCTCATCATCTCCACATTGGATTCATGCATTTTGATAATAATTCGCGTGATAAGTTAAAGCGATGTAGTTTCGTCGTTTTTGGCGGTACAGGCAACTACACTACAGCCTCCCCGAATCCCTCCACATTCTTATATTTTCATGGATTTTGTTATTTCCTCGGGAACTTCTTGAAACAAACAGTTTGTATAATGTTAGACAATGGAACAACTGCTGTCCACCTCTTCTGTGTTTGTGACTATGCTTTTACATAGCTGTAGCTTCCTTTTCTGCTGCTTATTTGATAAAAAAGTTCTGATTTTTTTGGTATTAATTTTGATAGGACAAGCACTCTCGGAAGGGTCTTCAAGAAATGGTCCAAAAGAGGAAGAAGTTGTTGAAGTATCTACGAAGAACCGATTGGGATTCCTATTGCCTTGTTCTTTCTAAACTTGGTCTCAGGGACAACCCTGAATTTAAAGTTTTAGCTTACCCCAAAAAAAACACCTGATTATAAGAACTACATAATCATGTAGCAAAATCTGTTTTTTGTTTCGCGATTTTTGCAAGTGAGTTTTTTTTTTTTGAAAATTGGAATTACTGTATCTCCTATATCTCAAGATTGGCGGTTGGTGGAATTGGAGATGCTTTAATTTGTGTACGTTTGTTCCTATTTTACCTTTGTTACTGGAGAATTGGTTGTAGTGATCTGTGCCTAAAGTTGGTTTTTGGAATTCTACAATAAAAAGTGCAGAAATTGCTCGAATTGTCTGAATGTATTTTTGCGAACTTGGATTATAGATTTGTCTGTTTGATCATAAGAATGTATAACTGAGACGCACAACTCATTCTTTTAAATGTAGAATTTCAAAAATTTCCAGCTAGGATTCTAAAAAAAAAATATTAATCTTATCTATATAAATCATTTTCTTGGATAAAATATTATTTTGAAAATTTCGAATTCAAGGTAATTTTGGAAAAATTTTACAAGTCAAATGTAAATTTTTAATATTTTTTTGAGAAAAAAAATCAAATGAAAAGGCTTCAAATGAAAAGTCAAATATTTTTTTTGAGCAGTGGTCATTAACTTTTTTTCAACAGCATAATTGAAAAGGCTTCAAATGAACAGTGGTCATTCACTTTTTCTTTCTCCATAGTAAGTTGAGAGTTTGTGAAGTTATTTTTCTTTTTGCTGGTCAAAACAATTATTTTGAATAATTTTTTTTTTGCCAAACAAAAAATTAAAACCAAAGAGGTATGAAACATTTCATGTGTGAAAACTACGTGCACAATTTGTTGTGCGGGTTGCACGCACAACAAATAACCTGAGTTCGCCATCCTACTAGAACCATCAGTTGTTTATTCCAAAAAATATCTAGTGTATCTTGTCGTTGTGACCGTATATTGGAAACAAAAGGTCCATTTGGCGTAACTAGATTATGAGATTATTGGATTGTTAGATTATGTTAGGTGCCGGATGGAATAATCTAGCTCAAAGTGTTTGGACTAAATTATTTGTGGATTATTGGATTATTGGATGTAGTTGTATTTATTTAGAATTTGATGTTAAAAAGACGAAGTTGCCCACCAATAGTTTGTTGGATTCACCCGGTTCATGAATTTAATTTCCGTGAATGTCGTCGCAAGCTCGCGTAGAAATTTTTTTGTGAAACATATATATCCCGATTTTTGCATTATTTTGGTAACTTCGTTTTGAAAAGAATTCTTGCATTTGTACGCATGAATATGTGATTGAACACCATTGGTCGCGTAGAATGGAAAAGAAATTATCCGCAATAGTAAATTAACAAAATTATACGAAAATTGCGGTAGAAAAAAATTAATAATTGGAAACAGCATACAACACTAGGAACCCGAATGGAGAATGGCATTTTCATATTTTGGCCTGAGTTTACCTACTTCACCAAACCAAGGGTAAAACCGTCATTTCCTTCAGACCACTTGTTGGTCACGTGGTCTGGAAAACTGGGCTTAATCTAGCTTCTTTGGGTACTTAATTTAGCCCAAATGGGCTGGATTAAAACCCCAAATAATCTATACAATCCAATTAATCTAGTTTGCCCAAATCAGCCCAAAATAACATAATTTTATTCATTTTGTTCTCGAAATTATTTCATTTTGATTACTTCATATATTGTTATCAAAATATATAATGATAATGACGTAGTTTCGAGGATAAATGCATTGTACCTCTCAATCCAATATTAGGACTTGCTCATTCCTAAACCTCCTTGTATTAAGTTTAAAAATGCTAGCAACAAATTTGGATGACAGGTATGACAATTTTGGAAACGTTGATTATTCGAAGGGTTTTTTTCGATGATAGTTCGTGATACGCGGTAAGTATATTAGTAATTATTCCGTTCTACATTTGGTTTGTGTGTTTTTTGCATGCGATTGAAATGATAAATGGTTGAACAATTGAATAATTTGTACTAAAAATAGTTCAAATGAGAAAAAACGTATTGTATATGATGATGATAAATTATTAGCAAGTGATAAATTTAGACAAATAGTGCGATAACTTACAAAAACCAAAATAGCAAATTTATTGTGTCTAGACGCTACAATCGTCGACAAATTTATCATATATGAATACTATCATTGGTAAACTCATCATATCTGAATCCTGTCATCAGCAAATTTATCATATCAAAAACTACCATATCTGAATATTACCATCAGGCAACTCAAAAAAAAAATCCCAATGTCAATAACACTTCCTCAAATAATCTTTCTAACAATTCTCTATGACCCTTTGAATACACGTAAAGCTCTTGCATAAATCATCGAATTATGAAGAACGCACAACCAATTTGTAGTTGACGGATTCGAGGAGGATTTAGTGCAGCTACGCCCTTGCATGCGTGTGTAGTATGAACATATAGATATAATTTTGTCAATTTTGTTATCGAAACTACATCGTTTTGATCTCTTGCGTTTTAATAAAAATTCGCATGATAAATCAAAACAATATAAAAATTTCAAAAACAAAATAAATCAAATTATGTCGTTTTACTTGCACTACAACTCCCCCTCCCCCGATACCGTTGTTGACGGGATCAATACAATACATCTGTTTCCACAGAAATCAAGTTCCGACGATGGCGGGCTGCAAAAGAAACTCCATATCCATGAAAAACGAACGAATAACACTTGATTTCTTCCAAAAGCACACAATTTGACGATAGGGCAATCAGAGATCGATCAGAACAACCTCTATTCCCCGATATATTAATTCGACGCAGCCATTGAAGCTTATACGAGATTGCCTCGATCCCAGCATCAGTTACCTCGTGAGTTGATAATTCAGGGTACTTACTCCGAGGAACAAATTCGTTTTTCGGATACTCGATATCGAGCTCTTCGAGATGTGGAAAAGCATCAGCTACATGAACAATGTCCGTATCTCGAAGCCAGATGAATTTTTCGCATCTGAGAATCTTCAAATTTTTCATGGCGGAACCTAATCTGCTGAAACTCTCAGCGGATGGAGACATTGGAAAGCGACTGAACAGAGAGATCGGAGATCCAAACCCGAAGAGGCGATTTTCCAAATTGGGCGGTTGATGTCGAATTTGTCGCCCACGTGGAAAAGCTCAATCTCTGTAAGGTTTCTGAATCTTTTGTTGGAAAAATGATTTAGAACATATATTGATTTGTTCAAAATCATTAAGGAGTGAATAGAAAATTGACTCCTATTAATTTCCACTTAATATTGGTTGAAGAAATTCAATTAGAATTTATTTCTATTGAATTTTATATAATTTAATGGATTAATTATTAGCGTATAGTCGTATCTTGTCGTTGACATCTATTCAGATGAATAGTTATGTCACTTCCTTTCGTGACTATTGGGAATAGTCACGAATCCTTCTATATAAGAGTGTCCCCTCCATTTGTTAAAGAAGGACTTTTGGGGAGACACATGTTAGAGTATTTTTTGATTGATTTTTCTATTAGTTGTTTCGAGTTTTGAGTCTTCATATGAGAGAGTACAAGTTCATTATTTGGTTCGCCAAGCCCCATCGATTGGAGTGCTACTTCGGTGGGTTCGATCATTTTATCCTGGGAGACAAACGCCTATGCAAATCGTGAGCACCGTAGCGAGGGCGAAATTTGTCTTAAGGACATAGTGTTTTCACTAGACTTGATCCTTTCCATGCGATTTTCAGGTTTTATCTTTCTATCATTTCGGTATCTTTGATTTCGTTATTTATGTCACGGTAACATAAAAAGTATACACACAATTTTCTAACATCTTTTTAGGGATTTGATTAAGGATTCGTTCGCATTGCTGTAGAAATCAACGGTTTTGGCCTTCAATTTATGTGGAAATTGATTGGTGATTGATAGGAATTTGTTATGACCCAGATGCAGTCCCACATCGGAGGATTAAGCCCCTCCCCTTACAAGCTAGCTTTTAAGGGTGAGTTCTACCCAATAGTTCGTATCATTTGGTATCAGAGCCAAACCCGCACCTGCCCAGCCGCCACGGGAAGTCGGTGGAGCCAAATGCCTCCTGCCGCCGTGGGCGTCGGCTCAGACGGGGTGGGCATGTTATGACCCAGATGCAGTCCCACATCGGAAGATTAAGGCCGAGGTAGTGGGTATATAAGCCCCTGGGCACCCTCCCCTTATAAGCTAGCTTTTAAGGGTGAGTTCTACCCAGTGGTTCGTATCAGAATTGCTTACAGACTAACGATGGGGATTTCCAATTTACTCGATTCAGTATCAATTCCCACAATTCTTCAGGCAGTTCGTTGCTTATCTCTTTCATGATTTCACACTGGAAAAACGAAACAGAAACAGAAGATCAGTGTTTTTAGGTGTAATTACGGTAGGGAAAGAACCGAACTTTATACTTCAGTTAGGGTTTTGGTTTCCCAGAAGGAGACGGATACATACATGTATACGTATACATGCATGTATTGATACGTGATTGGTTTCCTAGTAGGTTTTGAGTTAGCCTCATGCAACGGCATGTGACGGTAAAACGTTTCCTAAATCCTAATAGAATTGCCTAGTCCGATTAGGGTTCTATTTTCTCAGCAGCACTATATAATATGAAAGGAAATCTCTCTCTCTCTCTCTCTCTCTCTATATATATATATATATATATATATATATGTCATGCAAAATATTGTTTTCATTGCAATCATATTTGTGGTCTAAGTTGGAAGAACATGGAACTATATATGAATTGACATTGACCAATAATATGAGAAAAAAATAATCTAAAAAATACAAAATTGTTATTAAAATCGTAAAAATCTTCACTAATTTTGTGGATTATATTTTTTGTGGTTCATATTTTTTTTTTATTTTTCTAAAATTTCTAGTTGAGACGGACTAATTAATTTACAAAATTTAACACAAAACTAATGACATTAATTAGTTTATGAATAGAGACATAAAAGTAACCAAAATATTTAGTTAGACCAAATATATATACACTTGTTGATTGTGAATTTCTTTTAAACTTATGAATCACGTTGTATCTCCAAGGACTATAAATTTGTGTCTCCGCCACCGCAAATGTTAGTATGCACTATTCCTCTCACTAAAAAGAGCAAATGTTTACTGTGAACTGTGAACATGATAACTTTATAAACTTTTACACAATACCATGATTTGGATTACACACAGAAAGAGAAGAGAGAGAGAGAGAGAGAGAGAGAGAGGTCTTCATCCAAATCCCTTTCATGTATTGAAATTCGCAAATGTTAGCTGTCCACAACAAGTTCTATCACTTGGTATTTATTACTGCATTCTGCTTACAAAACCAGTGCGTCTAATTCAGCTGCACTTAGATAGCTCATGAATGTGTTAAGGAAGACTGGCATGCGAATTGAAAAAAATAAAAATATAAAAAAAAATATACAAACAAATAAAAAAATTCAAATAATACAGACAGCCATTGGAAAATAATTTAGTAGTCATTAAATAGTTTTTAGTTTTAGGAACGGTTTTACCTTCTTATTACTCCATTTCAAGAAGAAAACAGAGCCTAAGCTATGCATAATACAATTAAAAATCATTTCTTTGACGGCGGAGAATCAAATTGAGGTGGAAGCTGAAATGGCGGGAAGAAAGGAAGCGGCGGCGATAGTACAGGCTCCAACGGCTGGTTGAACCCAACTTCCGGTGCGGGCGGCGCAGACGAAAACGGCAGCGTTGGATTCTCAGGAATATCCGGTATCACTGGAGGGGGCAGGAACAAGTCCGGCGGTTGCGGAAATGGGAAAGTAAATGTCGGGGTCGGAGTCCCTTCGGTCTCAGGTGGAGGGGAAGAAAAGATTGGTGGAAACGAAAACGGGGGTGATTCGGGTGGGAGTAGGGGAACTACTGGGGGATCTTGTATTGGTGGGGAAAACATTGGGACGAGTGGCGGCGCCGGTGTGAATTGATCGGGCGGCGGAAGGAACGAGTCCGGAGGTGATAGGAATGGAACTATTGGTGGTTGTATGATGTCCGGCGGTGGGGATGCGACAAGTGGTGGTGGAAATACTACTGGTGGTATGTCAGGTGGAGGTGGAGAGGGAAAAATTAATGGTGGTGGAGGGGAATCAGGGGATGGTGGAGGTGGAGATGGGACTAACGGTGGTGGTGGTGAAGGCAGCGGAGGGGAGGGTGAGGGTGGCGGCGGTGAAGGTACTGGAGGTGGTGAGGCTGGCGGAGGAGAGGAAACCGGCGGTGGTGAGGTTGGTGAAGGCGGGGGAGGGGAGGGTGAGGGTGGCGGCGGTGAAGGTACTGGAGGTGGTGAGGCTGGCGGAG
Source organism: Arctostaphylos glauca (assembly GCA_019985065.2). Classification (NCBI taxonomy): domain Eukaryota; kingdom Viridiplantae; phylum Streptophyta; class Magnoliopsida; order Ericales; family Ericaceae; genus Arctostaphylos; species Arctostaphylos glauca. The sequence continues at coordinate 4,846,859 of JAHSPW020000003.1, forward strand.
GAGAGGAAACCGGCGGCGGTGAGGCTGGTGGAGGAGAGGAAACCGGAGGCGGTGAGGCTGGTGGAGGGGAAGTGACTACTGGTGGTGGAGATTGTGTGACCGGCGGTGGTGAGGGAAGTATTGCTGGTGGTGGGGTGACAGGCGGCGGAAGGGATACGACTGGGGGTGGTGGAGAAGGTACTAAAGGCGGCGGCTGTACAACAATTGGCGGCGGCGGCGAAGGGACTAGAGGAGGTAAAGGAGATGAAGGAGAAGGTACAAGCGGCGGCGGAAGTGGCGGAGACTGACGGCTAGGCGATGGAGTTGGTGTTGGTGTTGGTTCGAAGGGGTTGTTAGGAGAGGAACGTTGGAAAGGCCATTGGGAACAGGTTCCGAAGAGGTATTGATATAGTGGGTCGCAGCTTGATGATCTTCCTGATCCTGATCTTCTTGATCTTCCTGATCCACCGCTTGATCTTCCTGATCCACCACGTGATCTTGATCTTCTAGTCCTGCTGCTACTTCTACTGCTTCTTGATCTCTTTTCCTCTTCTTCTGTCCTCTTGTTTGGAAAACTACTTCTGGCTTCTGCTACACTTGAAGTGACTAAAATCAATGCTAACAAAATCACCACCACTCTGTTTGATTTCATCTCTCTCTCTCTCTACTGCATTATTTTCCTTTCCTCTCTCTCTTTGTTTTGTTAATGGTGCTTCCTTCCTTCCCTATATGCATGGGACAACTAGGGCACATATATATAGAGCAATGCTAGTATTCCAGAATTTCAAAAATGTCTTAGAAATGTTGAAGTGGCAATTCTCTATTCGTCTTTTACATACACAACACTTGCAACACCTACTCTCTCTTGGACATTTGTACATTCTTGGATATTTCGGGAATTTTATTATGGGATCGTAGCATTTTTCTATATATAATGAATGAGGAATTATATGTTGTGTATATTGGCAGATTCAGGATTTTAATTTAGAAATGTTGCCATCAAAATAAATTATGAAAAACTAAGAATAAAAGGGGTATAGGGTGTCAAGCAAATAATCAGATTAACAAGGTTAGGGAGAGTTTGATAGAGCAAAAACGGCATAAGGGTGTCACAAAATTATGCTGTAAATTTTGACTTACTATTAGGCTTCTTTTTTTTTAATTTTTATATGAACCATGGGGGTCTCACATGACATGTCCCTTTGTTGGGTCCGCCACTGGTTGTGTATGAGCCAAGGTTGTCAATACCATATTGTACCAGTCGATACGTACTATTTTAGCATAAAAATAGTACCAAGTGCCTATAATATTGTACCGTTCCTAATACCTGTCCGTATTGACGAATACGGGCAATACCGGAGATAAGTTAAATACCGGCCTATAACTTACAAAGAGGGGTAATTTTATAATTGGCTTAAAAAATCAGAACAAATTCAGCCACTAACCCCAAAAAGAGAAAACTCTAAGCCTAACATTGTTTTCGGGCCTCTCAATCTGGTTTTTGATTCTCTAAGCCTCTCTCGTCTCATTTTCAAAATCATCCAGTCAGCCTTCATTTTAGCACCTCTTGATCAAGTAATTATTTATATATGTATGATGTATGATCAATCTTTGTGATTTTTAGGTTCTGTATATGGTTCTCTCTCTGGTCATTTTAGGTTCATCCTCTATATGATTTTTATGTGCAATTAGCTTGTATCTATATATGTATGCAAATACCGAAAGATATGGTAGTAAATGCAATGATAGTTGTCATGCCTACACTTGCAAATAAGCTTTGTTGAAATTAGATAATATACCAAGTGGGTTCCTTTGTGTCAAACCCCTGTTATTTTACCAGGTGGATTCCAGGAGCAATTTATTCAAATAAAAATCTTAAAAATAATTAAAAATATTAAAAATTAAGTGAAGTGATAAAGAAGGTAAAGTTAAGCCTCCGAAGGAAAATTTATTTCCTGTTGAACCGAATGTCATGGGAAAAAAATTCTATTTGTGTGTGTGTGTGTGTATATATATATATATATATATATATATATATATATTAATAGTTGCAATAAATTCGATACATGAGTACCTGATATATGACCAGTATCAGTACGTACAGTACCAATAGAAAAATCGATACTCTAACTGATACGGTATTTAGAACCTTAGTATGAGTTGTCTCATGGGGCAGTGGTGCTCTCATATTTTTTTTGATAGCCGAAGTATTCGGCTGACTTTGTTTTTATTCTAACTTATTGCCGACTAATTCTGAGAGACTAATCTCATCGTCCACTTGTAGGAGTTCTATTTAAAGCCAGAGCTTTGTTTTGTATGGATTGATCCCATAAAAATTAATAGCACCTGAGAGATTTTGAATCGGAAAATTAAGAGAAAACATATCTCTAAGTTACAACACTTTACCAGGCCATCCCAAGGGTTGGTGCTCTCATACTTTGTACTCCTTGACACATTCATGAGCTATCTAATTTTGTATCAAATTAGAGTATCAAATTTTGTATTTGAATGCCTGTCTTCCTTGACACATTCATGAGCTATCTAAGTGCAGATGAATTAGACGCACTGGTTTTGTAAGCAGAATGCAGTAATAAATACCAGGTGATAGAACTTGTTGTGGACAGCTAACATTTGCGAATTTCAATACATGAAAGGGATTTGGATGCAGACCCCTCTCTCTCTCTCTCTCTTCTCTTTCTGTGTGTAATCCAAATCATGGTATTGTGTAAAACTTTATGAAGTTTGCAGTTGGAAGGGGTGGGTTGTATTGAATGGAAGGAGGATGAGGGCCTAGTTATATGTGCCAATGTGTTAGACTTGAACAACCTTAGGGCCCGATTGGATGCCGCTTTAGTTTTTGGTGTGTTAAATAAGAGGGGTGTGTTAAATAGTCAAGTGTGTTAAATAAAATGGGGTGGCCCACATTGATGTGATTTTTAAGAAGGGTGTGTTAAATAATATAGTGATTGGATGAAGGGTATGTTTGAAAAGGAGAATGTGTATTAAACTATCAAAAGACATTTTTGCCCCTTGTTATGGATTTAATTAATTATTTCAAAAATAACATATATATGTATATATACGTATATTATAAGTACATAATATACACACACTTACATATAGTTATATTTATATATCCATATACATTATAATTATATTATATATGTATATATTATACTTATATTTATATTATACTTACAATATAAGTATAATATACTTAAAAAATATACATAAAAAATATATACATATATATGTACATATATAGACTTAAAAAATATACATATATGTATATATACATATATGTATATATACTTAAAAAAATATACATATATATATGTATATATATTTAAAAATATACGTATATATACATAAAAAATACACACACGCTTATATATATATATATATATATATAGAGAGAGAGAGAGAGAGAGAAAGAGACATATATATACACGTATAATATATAGTGTATATATATGTATTATATATATATATGTTTATATGTATGTATTGATATTTATACATATGTATATATATTTAAAAATATACGTATATATACATAAAAAATACACACATGCTTATATATATACACTTATAATATAAATATAAATATAAATATATATATATATATATATATAGAGAGAGAGAGAGAGAGAGAGAGAGAGAGAGAGACACACACACACACATATATATACACGTATAATGTATACGGATAATATATAGTGTATATATATGTATTATATATATATGTTTATATGTATGTATTTATAAAATATACGTATGTTTATAAATACGTATTATATATTATATAAGTATATATATATATATATCTATAATAATAATATAATATACGTCTATTATATATACTTATATTATGTTTAATAAAGATAAGTGTGTATATAAAAGGGTGGGTATTTTGGTAATTGGTTAAGGCTAAGGCAATGCCTTAGTTAGCCTTAGGGGGGGGGTGAGGCTAATTAAGACATCAATGGGGGCTTTAATTAGCCCACGGGCTAACTAACACACCTCAAAAAATTTTGCCAATCAATGGGTTAGAGGTGGGCCCAGCTTTAACTAAGGCTTGTGTTAACTAATACACCACCTAATACACTATCCAATCAGGGCCTTAAATGCTACTCCCAGAAAACTGAAGACCCTTGTAGCTTGGGTACTTGATCCTTTCAAATTGAATGTTTTTTCTTTAGAAAAGTCTTGATGCACAGATGATCTGGACGCAAGTGTGTTCGGCATTGTTGGATGCACGTAGAATTCTTGAATTGAGAGTTCTACGTGCAATTCAAAAATTTCACGTGCATCCAACGGTTTTGGACACATCTGTATCCGGCTATGTCTGGATCATATCTTATCCTTTTATCAACACTGATGGATGAAGATCTACTTGCTACACTTTTCTTTCCCACAAGTTTTCCTTTTATTCTTTTTGTGAACTGTAAAAATATTTCATGCTGTTAAATATTTATTTTTTCTTTTTGAATAATTCAGAATGTTTAGGTCAATTTATAGATACTTTCTTCGATCCAATCAGGTCAATTCAGATAGGAGGAATGAAGTTCGACCAGTCGGCGTCGATGGCGGATCACTAGATGCTGGGATCACCTAGGGCTTGGTTTTGGTTCTATTGTTTTCTTTGTAATGGGTTTGGTTTAGGGCAGTGGTAATCTACTCATTGCCAAAGTTACTTTTCTACCCCTTTGTATTATTTCCTATTCTCAATATATTTTCCTTTTTTTTTTGCTTTTCAAAAAAAAAAAAGAGTTTAGTGCAAAACCAAGGAAGGTTAGTGAGTGTGTGCTTTGAGAGGGGTAGTTTAGGTATTAAATTAAAAAACAAGATGACATCATCATCTTTTGTGAAAAACTGACTGTTGTCGATGGCATGGGGTGGAGACAAAATTGTTAGGTAAGATAACGAAGGATAATGTAATTTCAATAACCCAAAGAGAGCTTTATGTAATTGTCAAAAATCTTAGCGGAGGTCGGTGAAATTTACCTTATATTTATGTATTCTTTATTCAATAATTGTGAAAGTTATATAAATATATGGTGTTAAGAGGGTTCGAATACTTCTGGTATTTTAACCTCGTATCTTTATTCCCTGTCCATTGAATAGTCGTTAAATTTATATCAATATATGGTTTTAAGAGGGTTCGGATATTTCAAGGCTTTTAATACCATATATTTTATGTATTGTTAATTCAATAGTTGTGGAATTTACATAAATATATGACGTTACGGGAGCTTAATGCTACTATCTCTGCTATATGGTGTTAAGAGGGTTTGGATATTTTGGGTCTCTTAATATATATTTATGTGTTGTTCATTCAATAGTTGTGCAATTTATATAAATTTATGATGTTACGAGAGTTTAATGATGCCTTTATATGTGTGCGTATATGTATTTATGCTAGCGGCAGATGTTTACGTGTTGCGTGTGTCGATAAAGAGAGAGAGAGAGAGAGAAAGAACGCTAGTGGCTTTGATTTAGTGAGAGAGGTCCAGAAAATATTGACGGTAACTGCTTGTCTGTAGTTTTTTTTTTTTGAAATTAATTTTACATAATTACCTATAGAGCTATTTGGATTGATAAAATTGAGGTTAATCAAGTTGTTAAAGGTGTTATTTTTTATGGAGTTTTTTTGAAAATGTACAAATGTGAGCTGGTACTTTCGGAAATATATTCACACCAAAAATATCTCCGGCATGAAAAGAATATATATATATATATATATATATATATATATATAGGGGCTGTCTCCCCTGACCAATGGAAATGTAACCAATATCTCACCAACCATCCTAACCCTTCATCTATTCTAATCCAAGGGCTGTGGTTAATTCAATTAAAAATTGTTTTTTTACCATTACCCACTACCCACTACCCCTCTCTCTCTCTCTCATTGCTGACCCCCCCCCCCCCTCTCTCTCTCTACCCCTTACCCCTCAGTCTCTGTCTCTCTCTTACTGCGCCGGTTCCCCTCGCCGCCGGCCAGCCCTCTCTCTCTGTCATTGCTGAGTTTATGTTTCTTCACATGAAAACCCAGATTCGAATCTAGATTAGTTTACTGAGTCTGTTTTTTTCTTCACATGAGTTTATGTTTTGGGCATATTGTAAAAACAAATATTGTCCCGAATTTTAGAAATGACTAAAAAATCCAAATGCTGATTTTGGATCATAAACTCAGGATTCAACAAAATGAGCCTTATACAGCCAAAGCAAAGAAAAAAAAAATACCCAAGAGTCTAGATATTTAAAAACAAACATTTTTTCAAATAAAAAACACCTAATGAACATGCAAACGATCTTCAAACTCAAAAATCAGGACAATCTGAGGCTCAAAATCAAAGTTTATCCAAAGCTTTTGGATCACGTCAATAGGCTTTTACATACCTTAGTTCCAATAACTTTTTCAAGCTCAAGTGATTTAAGATTTTTTTTCTGAAGAGAGGCTCGAGAAAGACAGAGCGGGAGGGGAACAGAACTCTTAGAGAGAGAGGGAGTTAATTTGTTTGGCCCAAAACCCTGTTTTTTGGTTGTGCAATACATGGAATAATTTCTCCAATTAAGTCTTCCCACGTCTTTTTTAGTTTTGCTGTTTTAAAAGTAATCATTGTTTGGTTGGTGGGTCCTACAAATTTGAGATTGACCAATAGAATGGAAGGGTAATGTTCACCCCCTCTTTAGGATGGTGAACAAAATAGATCGGGGGGCGGGTCAGAGAGGAGGGGGGGGGGGGGGGGGGGGGTAAGAGAGAGAGAGAGAGGGGTAGTGGGTAGTGGGTAATGGTAAAAAAAACAATTTTTAATTGAATTAACCACAGCCCTTGGATTAGAATAGATGAAGGGTTAGGATGGTTGGTGAGATATTGGTTACATTTCCATTGGTCAGGGGAGACAGCCCCATATATATATATATATAGTGAGCTTCTATTGAGGGATCCCTCATTTTACTAAAATAAGGACCTCCCATTTCCGGATCAATTATTAATAATCGGAACCGTTCAATGTGTTTAAAACACGTTTTTAAGGGTACGCCCGAGAAATTGGCTCAAAATATTACCGGAAAGGGCTTGATCGAAGCAATTTTTCATAAAACTGTTCCTGTCAGTATTTATAAACAACTGTTTAGATCAAGCCCTTCCCAGTATTTTTTTGAGCCGATTTCTCGCGAATACCCTTAAAAACATATTTTAAATACATTGAACGGTTCCGAAATTAATATTTGATCCGGAAATGAGGGATCCTCATTTTATCAAAATGAGGGATCCCTCGATAGAAGCTTACTCATATATATATATATATATATATATAGAGAGAGAGAGAGAGAGAGAGAGGGGGGGGGGGGGGGGTTTATTCCATAGATCCTTAGAAATCGTAATATTGGATTAAAAATCCAGACTTAATTTATCTAAATTAATTAGTTTTTATTTTTATTTAATTTTTTTATTGTTTTTATTATTTTTATTAAATATTTATTAATTGTTGGTCCATTTTCTAAAAAGTATAAAATTATGTCTAAAAATTAAAAAAATCTCTAAAAATAAAAAATAAGTAAAAATAGATTACGTACCGATTTATTTTTTTTGTACTTTTTTAGTTTTTAAAAGTAATTTCATATTTTTGTGACGAAATGAAGCAACAACAATAAAAAATTATCACAAAATTAAAAAAAATATATATATATATATATATATAGATAAAAAACCAAATAGACAATTATTCAATACTTTTTCTAATTACTAGTTAAAGAGGAAAAAAGGACTTATCTTCCTCTCTGGAAAGTAAAAACTCTTTTCTCCAGGCAACAAGACACACTCTCTCTCTCTCTCTCTGTTTTTCTGTGGGAACCCCACAAGATTTTACCTTGGTAATTTCACATCCATTGTTCTGCATGTGTTTATTCTGGTTCTTGTCATCCCTATTGTTTGTGGTTTTCCAAAATCAGGCTTAACAGAATGTAATAGAGCTAGGCAAAATAATCGGATCCCTATATGAATCTAGAGATTGCAGCATCAACATTTACAGATTCTTCTTCTCCTTCGTATATTTTTTTTTATATGATTCTCACTGCATTGTTTCTGGATTTCAGTTTATTGTTTTTTTTCCTTTTAATTTGATTTCTCTTTTTGCTTACGTTTTATTTGGTTGTACACTGCCGTATCAGGATTTACTCCCAAGATTATATAAATCAAGAACTGGTAACGCCCCAATACATCAGGTACTTTCCTAAGCCTGTCTTTTTCTTGATAGCCGAGGAATCGGCCGGCTTTGAGATTACCCAAATATAATACTGAATAGTCCAAGTTAACAACTGAGGAAACTAGAAGACCCCTGGTGATTTGTTATGGTGGGATTCGACCTCGTGTCTTTGGAAGCTAGCCCCTTTGTCACCCTCTTTCCTTTCCCAAGCCTCTCTTATCATATTGGTATGATTAAGAGAAATAAAATCGACAATTTCTTGAATTCTTTTAACTTTTTTTTTTTTTGGGGGGGAGTTCATTTCTTGAATTCATTGTAGAAGTATTGAGAATCTAAGGGTCTCCATTTTCTTATTTTAAGTATTTTTTTCTATTTCTGGTAGACAAAAAAAAAAAAGAAGCAATTTTGATATGATGGGTATAGAATTGTTAGTTGAGCAAGTGTGGTCTTCTCCATCATCTATAATATTCTCACTCAGCCATTCAATGCGGACCCTACCTAGCCTGGAGAGTATTAATTTCATAAGAGGACTAGTAAAGAACAATAGCGAGAGACACACTCCTAATGGGAGCGGGCTATTAGGAGAATGAACAACTAAACCGATGCTAGCCTCATCCTTATCTCGAGATAGGGATTGTAAGACTCCAACACGGTCGTAGTACCAAGTCTTATCCCTATCAACAACAAAGAGATAGATCCCAAAGGTCTCCGAGACACGGACATATATAAGCACACCTTGATCCCCTCCTTGACTTGAGTATTCCTTTCGGTTACATCTTCCTAACTTAAGCATTAGAGGGGTGTATTTGTTTGTTTACAGGTCTGCAATCCGAGGAAGCGCTATCAACTGTACTATCATGATATTTTTAGTACATGGACTAATGGAGCCTATCCCTGTTCTGAAATAGAGAAATTCCAATTATTTTGAGCAGTGGAATGATTTCGATTCTTGATATGTTAAACTTCAGTTTGCAGAAGGGATTCAACAATTTTGCTAGTAGATTTTGTTTCCGTTCTTTTCAGTTCTAACTGCACTAAATATGAATTCAATCCTCTCCTCAAACTTAGGTATTTTGAATACATGGAATCATCAAAAACTCGTTTACAAAAAATTTGTGCTGCAAACTATTGGAAGCAACCATCGTTTGAATGTTCTGAGCAAGGCCCCGACCACAAAAAGCTGTAAGTCTAACTACCCTCCTTGAAAGACAAGTTTTTTTCCTGGTTTTCTAGGTTGAATGAATCTTGCAGGGAGATCAAACCCTAACCATTGGAATCACTTAACTAACATTGCGTTCGTGCAAAATTTCTTAGCATAATAGTTTAGGATTCCTCAGTCATATCTGTGTTGTTTCATTCGTATGAGTGTCTAGATTTCCGACAACATTTATTTTAGCTGATCTTTGCATATATACACTTGCATTGCAAAAACTCACTAGGCTCGCAATGTGTTGGAATTTACTAATATATGTTGATAACGCAGTTAATGACACCTTCTCGGATTAAAGACCTGCAAAGAAAAATTAGAACACTAATGTCATGTCAGCCAATAGTCTTTTGATGCCTAAGTCAGTGATGTTGTAAAGAAAATGAAAAAGGGAATTACTCAAGTGTAAAGTAAACATGAGCATCATATTTTGAGCTTTTTATATCTCTTTAGGTTTTGGAGTTTCTCTCGGGGTCTACTTTCTGTAGATGGGGATAAGACTTGGGTGTCGTGACCGTTCTGGAGTCTTGGCATTCATATTCCAGTTTACTTTTCTGATGGTATACTCCCAGTATTAGTGCGATTCTTCGTGTAAGTGTGTTCATGGGACTAGGTCTCCCCGTAGATAATAGTGACCTACTTTGAGTGGTCCAAAGGGCCAGCTTATAAAGTAGAGAAAAATCTATAGAACTAAGAAGGCCAAGGCTTGATCCTGACCGAGGAGAGGTCAAGAAGACCACGTAGAGCCGAGTAGGCCAGCTCTACTCAGCCGTCAATTCTACACCCATCACATACCTAGTTTTATTTGAGTGGAGAGTGTAATCCCTCATGATATAACGCAATAGTAGAATTCACAAGACATATATCATACCAAAGTTTCTATCAGTCTTTGTTTGCTATGTATGCTATGAAACTGAACTTGAACGTTTTTTACACAGTAGATACGCAGTAACTTTTTTCGCAGTATATGTTTAGTCGTTGTTGTTTACAGATTTCCTTTCGCAATTCGTTCTTCAACTAACATTATGTTATTTGACAAATGGTGAATCCATGATTTACTCAGGTTCACTGTCAAGGTAAGCATTGAGGTAAAATTGCAACACTGCAAGAAGGATTTGGAATGCTGGGGGTCTCCTCAAAGTAAGAAGAAGACAGCAGAAAAAGAGGCAGCCGAAGCGGCATTATGGTACTTGAAGCAATTAGGTTATCATTGACAGCACAAACGAAGAGAAAATTTTCTTTTGCCGAGCAAAAAAAGAAAACGGCACAAACGAAGAAAGAAAACCTAAAGCTGTCTAATTTAGGTCATTTCTTGATGCTCCTGATCATATCTTCTTCCTTCTGGAGTAGTTATGGATAGCGATAGTAATCGGAATGTGTTGGCTGCTAAAGCTCTTGTTATAACAGAACTGATGCAAATGCAATGAAATCAGAAGTAGATCGAAGCCATTGATAAATCACTGTTTTCTTAAAGCAGATTTTGCCCGAGTGAAAAATCATTAAAAAAGAAAATCCCGAGCTGGGAGGTGGCTTCTATTCCTGAAACCCTCTTTCCAGATCTTGATTTCTCTTTCAGAATGGTTGCGCAATGGAGAGTTGCAAGCCCCTCTTAGCTAACAATGGGGTGTTACTAATTGCAGGGAAAATCATACCACAGATTCGAACCTAACTTGAAACTTTTAGAAAAAATACATCCGTTTTCATTCATCGACGAAATCAAAATTACAGAACAGATTCTATGATACAATACAAGAATTGATTTACAAAACAAAAATGTTAACCAATCGAGTCTTGTGTTTAGCGTCTATCTTCCAAGGTAAAACAACTCCCACAAATAGAGCAACATCTAATTTTGTCTGTCTGTCAAATCTTCTTGCGCCTGTCTCTCTCTCACTCGAAGAAACGAAATACAGGAGTCCTTTTGTAGGCGAAAATTTGTGTATATGTCGTACCCTAAAACCAAAAACGGAATTGGTATATAAAGAACCAAGGATGAGCTTTGAGTTATCAAAACTGAAGAACTTTTGGATTGTTCGCCATGAAAGAGGATCATGGAATTTTAATTGAAGACTCTTGGATGTGTAACGAAAGAAACTTTTCCGTTACCGAAAAATCCTTTGGTATTTCATTTCATTCACACCATTCGAGTTCCTTTGAATTTTCAACGCTAATCTCTCTGATGATGGTATTTGCCTCTTCTTATTTTCTGACAGTTATGCCTATGTAGTTCTAACACCCAATAAAAGTCAGCTAAATTGCTACAACTCTACCATTTATATCAGCAAGTTTAGGAACACAAATTATTCGCGTACATCCGGACACAAATGTGTTCAGAACTATTAGATGCACGTGAGTCTTCTATAATTATGAGAGTCTCACGTGTATCCAACGATTTCGGACACGTCTGTGTCCGAATGAATCTACACGAATAATTTGCGGTTTTAGACTTTTTCTATTTATATTGATGCCCCTCGAATTTTCTTAACCCACTTTTGTTTGCATTAGTATTTCGGGTGCATTTTCTGCCATTAAATCATTCGAGATCAGCGACTAGGCCTGACACTTGTTTTGGGCTTGGGCCTGAGCCCATGATGTTTCATTGTGAGGCAAGTCAGAAAGGTACGGCCCACAGAGACAGCTGCTTGATCAAATGGGCCCCCATCTGCCTCGTTTGAAAAGATTGTAATTTTCAAATTTTAGTGATGGGAGAACCCAATACATTATTTCACGATCATTATTTTGAATTTTTTTGGGATGATTTTCTGATTAACTAAAATTATTTTTTTATTTTTATTCAAAAAATTATATTTTTTATTTTTTATCAATATTTTGGATTTATTGGATCGTCTGGACGGAAGGAATCTAAAAAGTATACGATTATGTCCAAAAACTTCAAAAAATTCACTAAAGAAGTTAAATAAATAAATAAAATAAATATTCATTTTGATTTATTTTTCGTCTCTTCTCAACCTGTTTTAGGTTTTTGACATAATTTTGCATTTTTTAAAAATATCTTGTTGAGACTAACAAAGAATTAAAAAAATTGATGCAAAAATAAAAAATATAAAAACAATTTAAATAAAGACAAAAAATAATAAAAGAATAATATAATAATTACTACTGTCCAAATAAATAATATTTTTGTAAATGGACAATTTTTTTGTAAATTAGCAGATATAACCTTCTACTCGGCAAGATATCGTTGCATGAGAACATCGTGTCGCTGAGATCATGACTTCTCACTTATTTGTCCGAAAAAATCCTAATTAAGTTAATTAAATTTTATCATCTTCGGTTTTAAATCAAATAATCACAATTTATTAGTAAAACAACGTTAATGTGCAGCATTTTGGGTTGCTTCATCGAATAAGTTAACACATTTCATTATCCAATAGATAAATGAGCTAATTCAAAATGGTTTTTGATATTATAGAAGAAGATTGCAAAGGAGACTGATACTACAATACCAGACTTGGGGTATTGTTTGTACAAAATACTATTCGGATAGTTAGGACAGTGTTCGGATAACTTTTTTTGTGCTAAAATAACGTCGTTTTGACGAATAATATGTCTATTGTGCAGCAAGCTCCCCTTTTCACATAATACCATGCAACAAGGTCTTGAAAAATTTCTGAATATTTGAACAATCCAACTTTAGGAAATCTTCCGGAGTTTTTTTTGTTCCTCTATCTATAGGGAGACCCCTAAAAAATTAATCAAATGCTGGCCGCTCTTACTTCACTTATCCTACGCCGCCATCGTTTGGTTGGAATAAGTCAATTCTCTTCGATCGGTTCGCTCAAGTGATTTTCCCTTATCTTCCCTAACTTTCATATTGGAATAAGTCTGTGTTTGTGTGTGTGAGAGAGAGAGAGGGGGAGAGAGAGAGACCATCCTTGTCTGTTTCTTGGTCTTTAGCGATTCACAAGAAAGGACAAGACAAGCATGTGCAAGCAAGCGTGCATATGGGATTACAAATTGAATGCACACGGAAGCTGCCTCATGCTCACATCACAAGGGTAGCTAAAACCATGTGACCCCTAACATGCATATTGGGGCTAAAAAGATTTGGATAACATGGTTGCACATGTCAAAGTGATGGGAAGGGAGAGAACTAGGAAAAGGAAACATATTCATTCCATGAAAAGATTATTAGCGGTTTTAGGATACCGTCACGTAGTGCACAAACACGTAGTTAATATTCATGTAGAGTTTGATACTAAGAGCGAGAAGTCACGTAAATATGTGGTGATAGAAAGTGTTGGTACGTTAATGTAAAGGTGTCCAAGACCAAAGAATAACTAATCCTTCCATGAGAAAGAGAGAGAGAAATTTTTAGGAATACGAAGATCCTGTTGTGAGTAACAGGATACACACAGCAACCAAAACGATGTTATTTTGATGCGCAAAATGCATCCACAGTTCAAAAGCAATGTCTTGGCTGTCCGGACGCGTACCAAAATAATGTCATTTTAGCACGCTATATAACCTGTAGCATAGCAGAGTCCTCGTCCGGAGTAGATCTATCATTTATAGACACTGAGATCAAGTATCTATAACTTGTATAACTTTGCTTGCCACTACATATGTCCATCCCTGATTCTCGTATTTGATCTTTAGATTTAGATTTGTCCACATTATGATCATCGGCATTTAAATAACCCAATTACTCATTTCTTTAATATTCTTTGACTGTTGTCGCTAAAGTTATGATAAAAATCAACTATTCAAAATTACAAAAAAAACACCAAATTGAAGTTTCTTAAAAATCAATTTGTTAAACATTTTCAAATTACTTTTGATAAGCAAAAATCAAAAGCGTGACTCAATTTTCCAAATAAAAAAAGGGTCATAATCTGCTGCCAAAGACTACCCAAATACTTTTAAAATTAAACCAAACCCTTTTGGTGGTTTTTTTTAAGGAACATAGACGGTCTAAACACATCAAGACATAGATGTGTCAGAAACCGTTGGATGCATGTGGAATCCTCAATAATTAAAGGGCTCCACGTGCATCTAATGATTCTAAACACATCTGTATCTGGATGTGTCTAAACCGTCTGTGTACACAAATTTTTCCTTTTTTCTGTGTGTCACTCACGCCCAGTATCTAACTCCAATGATAGAGAGATCCAAACCTAATAATAAGGATTGCAAAAATAGGTCTATGAATTTTGGATCTATTAGGCAAAACGGATGATGATTGTTCCCCAACAAGATAAGGACATGAGCCACCATTATTTATTGACTGCTTTTTTTTTGTTTGACATAACTATGATTGGTAAAAGAAAGAGTGCTACGATTTCAAAAAAAATTTCTCGGAAATATTTTCAAATTCAAAATAAAGGGTTATAACTTATTGAGATTTTGAAACCTACAAACTCAAGTAATTATAATCTATTCATTTTGAATTCTAACCAGTTTTCTTGAAAAGTTTTACGAGACCAAAAATTTTTGTTTAGCAAAATATGGAATATTGTGCTTTTTTCCTTTCATCCTAACGCAAACAGCCTGCACCATGAACAACCAATTTATTTAAGTATGTGCGTGGATGATTTGTTAGTTGGGTGCTTTTACTGTTCAGTCATGAATATTTAGTAAAAGTTCTCGTATATTTATTTAAACAGGATGAATAAAGTAGTAAAAAAGGCAATATCTGATACGCGAGAGTAACATTTAAAGCTCATAAGTGAGCGAAAAAATTACTAGTTAGTGTTTGTCAAAGAAATCTCATAATTAGTGAACACACTGCCATTTCATGTGATCATTTAATTGACTTTGCTAAGGTTAAAGTTTAAACAAAATCATGAAAATTCTTGGGGTGAATTACGCTGATCTCCCCTGAGGTTTCTAGCAAATACAATGCCCCTTCTTTGGTTTCTAAAATTACTTTTTAAGTCAAAATTAGAACAGAATTTTGAGATTTGTCTGAATTTTGATTTTAGAAAAATCTAAAAAATTCAACATAACTTATTTCAAATGCGATAGAAATTATTTTACAGTTTATTTGATAAAAATAAATCTCAAAATTAAAATTTTAATAGTTTAACTAACGATATTTGATTGATTTTAACGATACGACAGATAACTGCATAATAGCTTAAAAAATAAGTGAGATCAGAATAATTTCAAAAACCTCAGGGATATTATATTTGTCAAAAAACTCAAGGGAGTTCAGTGTAATTTGCCCAATTCTTATCAGAAACAAAATAATGAGACATGGAAACTTTAATTGCTCTGGATGGTTTTGGGGGACAAAATCAATTTCCAAATACCCAGTTAATCATGAGCTTAGAAAAAAAAAATTGAGGGGTCCCACCCATTTACTCAGAAAATATGATTGGACATGATTAGGAAAGAAGCAAAGCAAGCAAAACTTTGCTGAAATTCTGATTGGCTTTTAACTTATTGAAATTAATTATTTTTTGTATTTATTTAATTTTTTTATAGTTGTTATTTTTTATAATTTTTTTATTGATTATTGGTTTGTCTCGATGAAAAAAATATAAAAATATAAAATTATGTTCAAAAGTTAAAAAAATTTCATTAAAGACGTAAAATAAGTCAACACATATACTGTTTTGGATTTATTTTTTGTATTTTCTTGATTTTTTTTAATTTTGGAACATAATTTTATATTTTTCTAAAATTTCTTATCGAGACGAACCAACAACCATAAAAAAATTATAAACTTTTTCAAAGAAAAACAAAAAGTATAATTATACAATAATCTAATAATTATCACATGCCAAATGGATGCATGATAATTCTTTTATTTAGATCACATGTGTACCTCTTTTTATATTTCCGAAATAATGAAAATAAAAATAATGGTGCCAAAAACGAGATAGTAACTCCGAATAGCCGAAAACTCTTCCGCATCCAAGTCCAAAAGACTGGAATTGTTTTCCGACCAAAAGTTAGATCACTGGTATAGAAAAGTATATGTGGGTAAGTGCTTAGACAATGGCTAGAGAACATACCTTTTGACTTTGTTTTATTCGTCCCTTTCATAGGATGAATAGTGGGGGATATTACGGGGCCTGATGGCCGATGATCTCGTCCCTCGTTTTCTTTTGAGATGAGCCATTCATTTACTGAGAGTTTCGTTTTTAGGGATTCAAAGCGTCCTTAGATTTCATTTGCAAGATTTTGCCAAGCAGCTCTCGTGAATGGTTCATTTTTGTCAAGCGACATGTGGTCCAAGTAACCGAGTGCTAGCTAGCAAATTTGAGATCAATCTCCAAACGACGAGTGCTGAGCTAATCCACACTCATCCAAAAAAATTAAAAGAAATAGCTGCATAATATTAAAGACGATTAACCTAATATTGTTAGCTTGGACAGGTCTCATGAGAATTGAAGTGTTCATAGACAAAAAACCTCTCCTTGTTATTGCAAGTAAAGGAAATTTCGGTGTGAAAATCCCCTCTGCATTTTTTGAGATTCGGGGAGCCTGTAGTGCACTTTCCTGAAGTGCGGACAAAACGACATAATTTTGTCTGTTTTGCCATCAAAACTACATCTTTTTTATTCCACATTTTGATGTAGTTTCGATGACAAAGCAGGCAAAATTATATCGTTTTGCTTTCACTACACGTGTACTACAACTCTTTAAAATCCGCATTTTTGGCTTATCACAAAAGGTTTGCAAATTATGCAACTCCAACTGTAGTCCAATATGACAGCAGCTATAGTAGTCTTATTTTGTTTACTGTTTACACATTTGAATAGTAGGCGAACATAATTATTTTTCTTGATTGGATATTGAACGGTAAGAAAATGTGCTATCTGAAATGGACCCACCATACTATTGCTTTAACAAACATTGTGTTTGATAATGGCTCCACCAATTTGGGGCATTATGGTGTAGTCTGATCAGCGAATGGTCCGAGAGACTTTGCTGGTTGTCTGGAGTGAAACTCGGGCTAGACCTTGTTCTAGGAGGGTGGTCAATAGAGAATAATGAACTATTCAACGTCAGAGGGTTAAGACGTGGGGAGTGATTTTAGTCTACAAGGGGACTATTCTGAAAATAAGAAGGGAGTTTTTCGTCCACTCCAACAGGCTGTTGGGCTATGCAACCCTTGTTTTGTGTCGGGCTTGAGGGTTAAGAAAAATCATGTACGGATATAGAGCTGCGGATGGAGAAAGGGAAGGAAGCATTCTTGTTATACCTCTATGATTTATGTTAGACGGCGCCAAAAACATTCGTTGCCCTTTCTGTCTATGAGCTATATGCGCGTATAGTGCGGACAAAATGATATAGTTTTATTCATTTTGTCCTCGAAATTATACTGTTTTGACTTCATTTTTTTTCCGTAACAATTCGTAGGGTGAGTCAAAACAACGCAAACGACATACTTTCAAGTTCAAAACGAACAAAACTATGTTGTTTTACCTGCATTATACATCCACTACATGAGCTACACTACTGCAAAACCTTAGACTTATGATTGACAGAGTCTCTCTTGGGAAACAAATGCAAAGGCCTAGGCCTCACCTGCAAGTGGGTCAAAGAAATAATAAATCTAGCAGAAAATGGAGATGTCCAAGGAAAACAAGATGAGGATTTAAAGTGAGTATGTGTAAGTCAAAAGTTACCCTTTTGAAGGAATAAAAAAGGGCCAATATATGTTAGCTGTTCTCCATTTTACTAGGAAAAGGGCCAGTGGGAACACTTAGGGAGTGTATAAAGTTATGATCTCCAAATCCCCAAAACTTCAACCTTTTTTTTTCATACTTGCAATTGCAATACATTTACACACTTCTTTTGCTTTAATAAAAGTTAACCAAACATCTCCTTCACCAGTACCATATTGCAGAAAATGCTTTGTGTATTCACATAACCTACATCTAAATGCTGAAATGGGGGAGCCTGGCAAAACGAAGTCATTTTGGGGATAAAAACGAAGACTCCTAAAGGTAGAAGTTTGTCCGAAATAATATTTTTGTGCGTCGAAACGATCACATCGCTCGCACAGCATGATGTGAACTATGCATAACAGGACTCCCAAATGCTAGGCTAAGGAAATTCCTTGCTGAGATTTGGTTGAAAAGCATCAAGTGGTTAATATAACCAAAAGCCTAATAAAGCTAAAAAAAACTGACATATAAAGTGTGAGGAGGAATATTGAACCTTCTAATTCCTTCACTTTACCTCATTTAAAGTTTGGCTTGCACCCATATGGGTGCAGGTATAGTTTTGTCATTTCTTGTGGTTTTTGCTGCTTTAGTCCATCTGTCTCTCTCTGGTATGCCTTAATGTGGTTGTAGCTGTTTTGCTTTGGTTCAATGAACTTAAAAACCCCATGAACTTTTCAGTAGATCACTCATCCTTATATTGGCATACTTACGACTTTAAAAGACTTTGTATGGGGTAAGGTCGCGATCTTTTATATATAACATTGAACTTATATTTACCACACAATATGGGACCTTTGACCATCTATTCAAATGTTTATTGAGACTCTCTCCCCTGGACGCTCGGCCTTACAGCTGACACCATAACCTAGCTAGGGTATCACACTTACTGACCAAGAGAGGAAAGAAAGAATGAAACAAGTTTGGCTTGTGATGGGTATAGAACCGTCAGTTAGCAAAGTTGGCTTATTTGGCTTTCTTGTGGTCTTCTTGGCCAAATCAGGTTATGGTCTTCTCAGTTGTCTGTGAGTTTTCCTCTACTTTGTTTGTCAATCCTTTGAGGCCCTCAGGGGGGGTCCTTCCTAGTTATAGAGAGTTCAAATCCATTACGAATACTTGCAACAAGAGGCAACTTATCAAGAGAATAAGTTGGTCTTATTCTTGTCTTAGGATAGAGATGACAAGACTTCAAGACGGTCATGCCACCTAAGTCTTATTTCCATTCTAGTTATTTGATTACACGTCACGGTCACACCACCTAAGCCTTATTTCCATTCTAGTTATTTGATTACAAATTTAATTTAAGGAGGTATCGTCAACTGCATTATCAGTTTATTTTTTATTATATTATATTGAGATCACTGAAAAATTACATAATCAAGAGAACAACTTTACAAATCCTAGCCAATGTAAATTGATTCACTTGAACTCTTATATTACATAACTTACCTACTTGGATATTTAACATTGATGCATAGTGACTAAATAAAAAAAAGAAACAACAAGGGGTTGGTCGAGTGGGAGTACAAAAACAAGTGAAGGGGCTCAGGCTCGACTCTCACCCCTTGCAAAGAAACTCTAGGGACCACTAAAGTCTTACAAAGTCGTTGACTTTAGGATCCTACGGTCAGTCGAACTGCGCGCAAACAAGTCCGGACATATACGGCACATTACATTTCCTAATTAGGCACAACAGAGCAAAGCTCAACAGACCCACAATCTAGCAACTCCTTAATCATCTGCTCTATATGATCATCTTCAAGAGGCTTAACGTATGGTTGCTCATTGTCTCTTTGACATTCATCACCTACGCAACTCGGCCAACTCGGCATCAACCCTGAACCCATTTCTCCTTCCCTTTTAGTAGGAGATTGAGCTTCATGAGGAACTTTACACACAGGCTTTTTAGCCATTTGTAGAGATGTCATATGACATCGTTGTAATTTAGCCGTCAACGTAGCCGAGAGAATCTTGTCATTGGCATTGGA
Source organism: Arctostaphylos glauca (assembly GCA_019985065.2). Lineage (NCBI taxonomy): Eukaryota > Viridiplantae > Streptophyta > Magnoliopsida > Ericales > Ericaceae > Arctostaphylos > Arctostaphylos glauca. Next base: position 4,866,888 of record JAHSPW020000003.1, read on the forward strand.
ATGGAAATTAGTACGAGCTATTGGGCCGCAAATGAGCCGGGCCGCTTCGTCGTAGGCTCGTGCTGCGTCCTCCGCCGTCTCGTACGTGCCTAGCCATACTCTAGTCTTCCTGTAATTTTCAAAATCAAATTCACAAGCACTTCTTTTCAGTACAAAAAAAAAGGAAGCAAATATCATAGACAGGGGATATGAAAAGGGGGATTTTTTACAGTGTAGGGTGACGAATTTCGGAGACCCAGGAGCCCCAGTGCCTCTGGCGAACACCGCGGTATCGCTGTTGAGGTCTAGCCATGTTGTTGGTTCAGCGAAGAAGAAAGGTTGGAATGAGGAATGGTGAAGGTGTTTGTGAAAATGTCTGTGAGAAGTGGATTGTTGTAGCAGAGGAGGAGAGAGGTTAGAGTGATACGAGTGAGCAGAGGTGTGGGGGGGGTTTTTGTAAGTGTCTTCTTCAGTCAGTCTAGTGGCCCTTGGGGACATTCAATTAGAAGTGGGCCCACCATGGCCAATGGTTTTTATATCTTTCTTTCTATTTTTCCATAGCAAAAATCACTACTTTATATTGAGTTCATATGCATTCGGCAAGGCTGTAGTGCAGTTTGTGTAGTGTACGTGTAGTATGAGGTGTAGTTTTGTTTACTTTACTCTTGAAATTATATTGTTTTGATTTCATACATTTTAATAACAATTCTAGTGATAAGTCAAAACGATATAGTTTTGATGATAACACAGATAAAATTACGTTATTTTGTTAACACTATATGAAACTGCACTGTAGCTCTCCTCAATCCAGTTCATACACTTAATTGTGAGTCTCCATAAATACATAATTATACACCACGTAACGTAGTCAAGACTACCCAATAATTCTTCTTCAACAAGTGATTGATATTGTACTAGCAAATCCAAATCCGGAGTTATTAAAAATCACATATATTAGAAAGATTATTGTAATTCAGCAACAATCTATATATTGCACGAGCGATAGCTAATCCACTATAGACCGTTGTGATTATATGTTCTATTCAAAAAAATCCAACACCAATACTGGAACCCTTAACCAATATTTGTTTTCAAGCTCAAGAACCACCCTAGTGCGTCCAGTAACTTTTAAATTTTTAATACCTTAACTCTGTTGTTTAATTACTTTGTATATCCCCACACAAAATTCTCAAGTTACCTCTTTAGTTACGATACAATTGTTAAAATCCTACTTTTGAATAGCGCAAAATCCACACCCACTAGTCATAAGAAACTCCCTAAACACAAAATATAAACCTAACAAGAGTCCAGTCCAATAGGGGCACTTACCGGTGAGAAAGATCCCATTTTGGAAGAAGGGCGTAAAGGGGTGTTGGAATGGTCTTAGCTTCTAAATATTCAGACAATAAAAAGAAAAAAAAACAAGAAGATTGAAATAGTTATGAATTCTATTGAGTTTTTCATACTTGATTGGACAACTTAAAATTCAATTATTTCAACTACATTAAATGATCTTTCAAATTGGTCAGGAATGTCTAATTTATGGCCCATTAATCTCTATGGTACTAGTTGTTACTTCATGGAATTTACTTCACTAATAGGTTAACGATTTGACTTTGATCATTATAGACTAGAACTAGACAAGCAAACCCAATTTTAACATTCTCATGATGTAGTGAGATTATATGAGCAAATCTCTGAACTAAAATATGTTATTGCTATTTGAAATTTGAGAACAATATTTCTTTGTTTTGGTAACTTTGTTATATCCAAAATAATAATTTCAAAATCAATAATGTTACTGACACTATATTTTTTACCTCATGTTTTACTCATGTTGAGGGTGGTACATTTTCTTTCCCACACCTTTTTCTCTCTCTCTCTCTCTCGCGCGCGCACACACACACACACACAACCACTAGTCTTCTCCCACCTCAGCATGAAGTAAAATATGAAGTAAAAAAGTAGTGTTATTCTTTGCAAATACATAAGATGGTTTGATGATTCTCAAAGGGAGAGGTGGGGTTAATCTTTTCAAGATTGAAGTCTCTCTTATCAGGTGAAATGAATTCCTTTCTATTTGTATATATGTTTCCTCATACTGGGAAAGCTGCAAGTAGTATTTATTGTAGTAACTTGTGGGCATGAATACATTGCTCTCATCACATTTTTCTAAACTTAGAAAACCTACCCATATCTCACACTCTGAAGCAGGATAGAATCAATGTATGTGATTTTCTATGCATCACTCTCTCTCTCTCTCTCTCTCTCTCTGTAGCAGCTATTTTTGACCATCATTCCTTGGCTGTATTGTGCAACTCAAGTATCCAACAAAGGTGATTGACATAAAAACATGCATGCATTTGTTTTCTATTTCACTTATGTGGTTATGTCATTCTCACATGTCCCGCTCGGCTGTGCTCATTAGAGGTTACATCGTGCAGAGAGAGTAGAGACAAGTGCCGCATATTAAGGAGGTGTTTGACAACTTGCTTTTTGTATTTCGTGTATGTTATTTTATTTTATTTTTTATGTTTGAGAGCATATTATAAAATGTTCTCTAGTAGCGTATCTTAAGAAAGGAAAAAAATATATGGAGCAACATTTTTTTAGACCAATATTAGACCAACATCCAAACTCTTCATTCTTGATTAAATTTTAATAATCCGAACCGTTCAATGTGTTTAAAACATGTTTTTAAGGTTACTCGCGAGAAATCAGCTCAAAATATTACCGAAAAGGGTTTGATCCAAATAACGGTTCATAAATCAGTTCCTGTCAGTATTTTGGACCACTGCTTGGATTAAACTCTTTACGATAATATTTTGAGTTAATTTCTTACGAGTACCCTTAAAACCATATTTTAAATACATTGAACGGTTCGGATAATTAAAATTTACTCAAAAATGAAGAGTTTAGATGTTGGTCTAATATTGATCTAAAAAAGTGTTGGTCCCTTGAGCTCCCCTAAAAAATAAATTGTAAAATGTATAATTTCATAATCACTTCCGAATTATTGAGCTTTTTATAAATATTATTATTTTATTCAAAAATTAATGGAAGACTACAGCAAAATTGGCTTACATGTTCGTGAGAAACCGCGTGTGTCTCTCACAATGACTCCATTTAACATCCTTCCTGAGCTGATAGAAATAATGGAACAACATGCAAAGATGGAAGAAGAGATTATTCGGGGAACAAACAGGGACGCTTCCAAGGCCTATAGGATTATTGTATTCGAGGGAGCCAAACAAAAAGGTAAAAATCCTAAAAAGGATAAAAAAAAAATTATTGACCCAAAATGAATATCCTGAGCTAGATCCCCAAGCCTAAAAACATTTGCGTACGACATTCAACAATCCAATCTATAAAATATTTGGCCCATTAGGGATGAACCCTTCTGGAGATGGCCACCAAGGACCCGCGAAGATTCTGAGAAGAAGAAATACTATTTATCATGATCGGGAATTCAATCATCTCACCAGGCACACCTAAAGAAATACATCGCAGAGTAAAGAAGAATTGTAAGATCATGAATCAAAATTTGGGTTTAACTAACGCTTTAGGGGACTTAATTAGCCAAAATAATAAATATATTAATTTTTAGTTTAAAATTTTGATAAAGTTGTCCCTGAACACAAAATTATTTTCAAAGAAGTGTCGGTACAAAGAGTCATTTATGTGAGTGCACCTAGGTAGAGTATCGTAAGTGCGTTATGATGCATTCTAGATTTATACGAATTTTAAGGTAATAATCTTCGAGTTCGCTTGGACCATGTTATTGTCTTGGATCCTATTTAGTTCAATTATACCCCATAATTATGCCGAAGAAGTTAATTGAAACTTGCATCGGACTGAGACGGTACTAAAAGGACTCTACGAAGAAGGGTATATATGAAGGAAAAACCTAAACCCATCTTTGATTATTAATGTTGCTACTGAAATATGAAGCATTTCCCCAAGTGGCCCGTTCACGTATGGTGCATGGGGCAACAAGTTCTAGGGCTACATCGTTTGATATTGACGACGAAACTCTACCATTTTTGTAGGGGTATAAGAGAGAGATACACCCATAGTGTGTGACAGACACGTCCACACAGAGAAAGAAGAATGCAACGAGAAAGAAAGACTTACAAAGAGGTTCTGAGCTTTTGCGAAGTTTTGATGTGGGAGAATGGGTCTAGCTTAAGAAGACCTAGGGTTTGGAGGAAGAAGATGAAAAAGTTAAGTGAAATGGATGAAAGGTAACAATGGTAAATAAAGGGAAGAAAATAGATGTTCCGAACAAGGGGGCATGTGTAAGGGGTGACGTCGTTCACCCAAAAGCTGTTATAGACGTTTTTCGAATTTGATGTGGTGGGACGATTTTGAATAGGGCAGATAAATGACAATTGCCCAAACAAGAACATATCCGACTAGTAGGTGCGAAGTGGGAGCAACCAAAACTGGGGGAAATTGAAAGAGGTAAAATTTAATTAACCTAATTAAGATTTTTTCTGACAAATATGCAAGAAGCTAGTCCGACAACACAGTGCTCTTGTGCATAGACATATGCCAATCAGAGTGATATGTTTGCCGACCTGAGAAGGGCAACGAGATAATTATATTCAGATTCTAGTGGTCAAAGGACAAGTTCGGGAAAAGATCTGAACAAAAAGGAGAAATTAGCAGTATGGTTGGACCTAATAACATAAATAAGGTTTGACTCCAGAGAATTCATATAAGACTTATCTACTTATGAGTCAATGGTCAGAAAGTATAATCTACCTCTAATGAATAATTAGAGGTTGGGAAGGACTTTAATGTGGGAGAACCTCTATAAAAAGAAATACACCTCAGAGGTACATGTAAGTTGTAATTTGCTATTACATGAACTTATATTAAAAGCTTATCAAGATTGAGTATTGACTTCTTGCCGATTAGAGGTGAAGGGTTTTTGGACGACTTATTATCTTGCATATTAAGTTTCAAATGAGAAAGGAGAGTCCACATGTTCGGCCAAACTTAAGGAAAGAACTCTTTAGGCAACCACTCACATTTTACAATATAGAATCTAGACCCAAACATCCCCTAAGCTCAACGTACTTAGCTCCTCAACACTGGGTCTGGAAATGATCGAAAGTACCCAATTCCCAGTGCCGAGCCCGGAATTTTATAAAGGAGGGATTAGATTACAATATTTAGAGAGGGCATAATAATATGAAGCTAATGAGAATTTGCTCAAGTTTTTTTTATAAGTTGGAATAAAATTTGAGAGAGTCTCCACCTCAATTATCGACTAGTTTTCGGGATCCTGGGTGAAAACGATTGGGTAAACCCTTCAGTGGCCTCAAATATTAAGTTGTCGAGTTTCGACCGCAGAATATTTGAGTTTATAGCTCAACCATTTTACCATTCGAACACCCCCTTAGTGTAATTAATTCGCTCAAGTTTCAAAGTGGCCCTTGCCCCACGCCACTGCTACCACTCATAGGTATGTTGTTTATGTGGACTGAGTCACTGAATCACATCTATGATTACTAGGCTTGAAAACGAGTCAACTGTTGAGTTCAATTTTTAACATGTTCAACTTTGTTTGCCGAATTTTGAATGAATTCGAATTCGAGCTCGACCTTAAAAAAATATCAACGAGCCGAAATTAGTTTGGGTCGAGCTTGAGCTTTTATCACGAATGGTAACAAACCAAAATGTCAATATATTTATACTTCACATAGGAATCTCGATTGTACATGATATTTTCATTATGGAGAGAAAATTAACCTAGCATGGAGAAGAGACTTGATTTGAGATAAAATTTTAAGCAAATTCTATCTAGATTTGTGTCTTGAATATAGACGTAAGGGAAAAAAAGAATCAATAATCTATATGTATACTTAAAATAGTAAATAATTATGAGTTAAACCCATAAAAACTATTATTCATATTCATAACTGAATTCAAATTCGGCTCATTTATTAAACAAGTTTAGAACTAAGGTTTAGATTCAATTTGCTTAACAGACGAATCGAGTTCGAACGAGCTTTTACCAAGCTAAACTTCTTACATTTCGCGAACGACTTGATTCATTTTCAATCTTAATGACTACCAAGCTGTCGTCAAGCAATATCTACCAACTTAGGGTTTATATGAGTATGAATATAATTAACAATCGACACAAATTCTCTCAATGACTTTTTGGCTGAAGAGGGCAATTTTCAAAATATTTCTCTCGAACACTTTTTTTATGATAGCTGAGATATTAGGGGTAGAGTTAGGATTTGGTATTTAGGGGGTCGAATTTTTGTTTTCCGAAAAGGGAAGGAACTGAATATAATTTAGGAGGGTTGAAATGCAAATTTTTTTATAATTTTCAAAATTTATACCCAGTTCCTAATTTTTTTTTAAAAGTTCAATTTATGGGGGGTCCGGGCCTTCCTTAGTCTACATGTAGTTTCGCCACTGCGAGGTATCTTGCTAGCTTTAAAAATAACCCCTAATTTAATGTCAACTGGTCTTTAGGGCTCTGAAGGTAATGATCAAGTAGATCCCTCCAATGACTTATAGTAATTAGTTCTGATAAAATTCGACCTCATAACCTTAGAGAGCAAACTCCTTAGTTATTCTCTCTCCTCCTCTCGAACTCTCTCTCCATATGATATTGTGTGAATTTGAGAGGGAACAATGTGTGCCACCTTTTTGGTAAATGAAATCCATATTGTTTGGGGTCCAGGTCAAAAGCCCATTTCTTTTGTGGCAGTTGGGATTTGATAGAATCCACCAAGCATGCTTTAGCCGTGTTTTATTTTTAGCCCTATTGTGATCCTAGGGTACCTTTTTTTCTCCATGAGATCATAGATTTCCAACGGATAAGTTTTTATACAGAAAAGAAGTCAAAGATTACGCGTGCTTCATCAAATCATGCATGAAGATTAAAAAAAAAAAAGAGAGGAGAGAGGTTCCTCAAAAATAGCTCTATGTTCTTTTCTTGGCATTTACTCAATGACTTGAGATGCATCATCCCCCTTGGGCCGGACCGAGTCACAATCCCGTCAGGTCGAGATTCAAACCCGTGTCCATCTGACAACCAGGTGTCTCGGTCACGACATGCGTGTTTGTGCTATAGCTAGTGTCGATTCTAAAATCTCGAAGGCCAGAAGCAAACTATTTAATTAAGGCCCTTTGTATATTTTGTATAAATATATATACAATAAAAAGTCTCCATAAAAAAACCATCACCATTCCAAAAAAAAAAAAATGTAAAATTATAATTGTAATAACCCTGAATTTTTAGTAAGTTAAAAATTAATTAATAATTGATATTTATAACATTATTTCGTGTCTTTAATTATTTAAATATAGAATTTTAACTAAAAAGAGGCCGCTTGAGCGACCTCGAACAGCTCGATCGAGCAGTCATTTTACAGCAACTTCGTTAAAGAATCTTTTGGAGGGTTTGATCGCATTCATGACTTCTAATCTGGTTTTTATGGATGAATTAAGAGTATGTATTGCATCTGATTCTATTGGTAATAATATGTATAATCGAATTTATTTGGAGAATAATATCAGATTAATGGTGGTTAATTGAGAAATTAATTAGGGGAAATCATGACCATAATGCTAGACTTCAATTTGGGGTTTATGGTGATTCAATATTTGGCGCCTATATAAAGAGCCACAAAATTCATGGATTGAGACACAAAAATTTATAATCAGAACATCGTTACGCTGTCAAAAAAATATTGTAGGATATTGTTCTTGGTGAAGAAAATCCTAGGGCGAAGTTCTGTCCGAATTTCATCAATTGTTCCTTGTTCTTCATATTTATCTTCAAATTGAGGTAAGAATGTTTATCTTCCAACCCTTAGGATGTTATTTACAATATTTTTATTGCATAATTAGAGCACTGTTTTGCATGATCTTGGGTTGTCTTCCAACCCAGAAACCCTAATCTGAAATTTCCAAATTCTGGAAAAAACAAAGGGTCGTTTGAGCAAGCCCAGGCCGCTTGAACGGCTATTGACAGAATCTTAAATGTGAACCAGAAACCAGAAACCAGTGATTGAAATTTAGTAGACCGCTCGAGCGACCTATGTAATTTTGTGAAATTTTCATCATGTTGTTTGGGCATTCTGGCAGTAATTTCAGACTATTTAATCCTCTGTTTTGACATGATACACACTTATGAGACCTGAATCATGCATCTCATACATCAGCATGAAACATTGTGTATAAATTTTTTTTTTTGGTTTGAATACTGCTGTAATATCTATAATTTGTCTTTTGTGCAAATATCAATCTTAGAAAAATCAAGGGGTTAAAGTGTAAAAAGTAAATTTGAAATTTACTTAGTCATGCATTCACATGCACTAAGGTCCCATTTTGTGACACACACCTGATATTTGCTGGAAGCCATATTCAAACCAAAGTTAGAATTAGGTGCTAAAACTGTTCTGTAGATGTTGGAATTTACTATTAATGCCACAAAAATAGTGTATAACAAGATGGAATCGATGTACAGGTGGCTGTAATTATACTTATAAGTGGCAAAACTTGATTCAAGTGCTGAAAATTGAATTAAGAAGAATTTACTATGGAATACAATGTAAGCTTTAAGTATTTACTTCCATCATTGTGTGACTCGTGTTAGGTTCAGAGAGGTCTGCGCCCACTTCAGCTCTGTCTATAAGTTAAGTTGTGGTCTTGGTTAATCCGGTTATTTTGGAATATGAGTACAAGAATTATAAAAACTAGAACTAAAATATTTTGCTTGCAATTACTAAATGTGTTCTCTTTTTATAAACTGTAAATTATTTCAACTTAGCTTGATCTATAATTGTTTTATTTGTTCTTATTTATATGATTAAGTTGTACTCACAGAGCATGTGGTTAGCTCACACATATATATGCGATAATCTTTCAGGAGTTCGAGAATAGAGGGCAGTCCATTGTACTGCTGTTGTCGTTGGTGCGTCGTTTGCTTTATTTTGTGGGAGAGGTTGATTGTACCATAGAGTACAATTTTTAGTATTTTGTTTTTAGCGAGTTGTTGTATTTTGTTGTAGGTTGTGGCCCAATATAAGAGGTTGTTATATTATGATATATTGTACATTCCAGATTTCTTTAATATAAAAGATTTCTTTTAAAGTTTGTCTTTTTATACTTAGTCGCATGGTTTGGTATTAAAAGTGCTGCCACGCCACATTCTTGGGTGGTTCCACTTTACTACCGGGTTTGGGCATGACAACACTGCACATGTATACACTTGTAATTTGATATGACCACTGGTCCCCAAGGGGTTTTGTGCAAAACAAAGAATCAATCGTGACTATGTGCTACGTGTCAAGATATCATGCATGATTGAGAAATGTTGTTTTACATTATTCCGTTATTGATGAAAATGTAGAATCTGAGAATATTGTGACAGTGAAGAACGAATAACGGAAGTGGAACTAAATGAATTGTAGCCGTCGTGCTGTTTGATTGCCGGTTAGATTTTCGAGATTGTATCCGGGTTAGATTCAAGTGGTAGTTGGTGGTTAGATTTCTCTTCTCACTTTTGTGTTGGGTTAGATTTGTGAGATTGTTCTGGGTTAAATTTTCGAAGTGACTGGTGGTTCGATTTTCCTTCACTCTCTTATTCCAGGTTCGATTTCCAAGATGGATTAGATTCCCACTGGTCGTCATGCCGAGTTGTTTATTGGTTTGATTCCTAGGTTGTCATCCCAATTAAAAAGAAAAAAACGAAGAAGAAACTACGAAAAATGAGCATAAAACATTTATGCAATGTTAGTGTATTAGCATTTAATACTTGATTCAGTTATCTTTATAGTTTTGAGATATATCAGCATGTGTTGTATTTTATTCTATTCAGCATGTTGTCAACTTTATCAAGCATGTTGTATCTGTGTTTATCCTGTTCTATTTTGTACATTTGGGTTCAGTATTTTGGCTTACCATTTTTACTAAGTGTCAAAAATTCATCGGTGTAACTTCTCAGCCTCTGGCATTTAATGCCAGTTGTGGGTGTGTAGATTGGGAAGCCATTAGAGCATATTGAGCCGGAGGCTACCGACAGGGAGACTTTTACGTGGCTACCATACCCTTAGATAATCTTATTTCTTAATTTAAGTTTAATGTAGTTGTAAAACAAGAAGAGTATTTTAGTCTTTTCAGCTTCAAACTCATTTTACTCTTTTCAGCTTCAAAGTCGGTTTACTTAGTTGATATAAGTTATTTTATTTTACTTAATGAATAAGGATGAATTTCTTTTAATAAATCATTATCAATATTCAATAAAATGGTAATTTCCTTTTAAATTTTCGTTCTGAATAATAAAATAGAATTTAAAAGAGGTTTATTAACGTGTTGAAAATCAGGGCGTCATAATAATTGCTCCAAAATAAATGATTATTTAAATAATTAAAAATATATCATTTGAACATTATCCTTCTTATATGTTTAGCTATGCTACAAAGAGAGATTTCAAGTGCTTGTAGCAATTTCCACCATTGTCTAATGTTCCACAATTCTTTCAACTTCAACAACGGTGGTTTTCCCCTAACTCATAAATCTTCACAAAATAGGGTTATTGGGTACCTTATTTTAGTTATTTTTAAGATAGTCCTTAAATTCTTAATTATTTTAATATAGTCACCGGACTTGTTTGAGCCTTTAAGACTTAGAATTTGGGCCTATTTTATATAAATACAATATTAAAACTAAAAAAATTGACCTAATATACTAAAGAGACTTAAAATTTGGAGGGCCCCATTTTTTAGATTTTTAAGGGGCCCAAAGCGGTGGCTTTTTAGTCCTATGTCTAGAGTTAGGGATGTCAATTTCATCCGATATATCCCGCACCGTTCTCTGCCCCAAACGGATTAGGAATTCAGAAATTTTTTCGGAGATCAAGTAGGATGTGGGGATGACTCTGGAAAACAAGTCAAGAAACGGTAGAATTCGGGAATATGTATCTCCGTCCCCGATTCTTGCTCCGATTCTCGCATCTGCCCCATATTACTTAGGTTTTTTAAGAGTTGTATACAATTGTTATAAGTTATATAATATTTAGGGTTTGTCAAATTTTACATAATTTCTAATGAATTCTTTTATTGTAAATAATATATTTTTTTGAATCTCCGTTCTCCATTTGGAGATTTCCATTCCTCGTTCGGGATGAGAGTAGAGGATAAAATCACACCCCATTCGGAGATTGGGGCTGAAATAGAGATTGGATATAGATTTAGGAATTGAGACGAGTATAATAATATCTACCCCGTTGCCATCCCTACTCAGAGCCGACTCTGGCAAGGAGCCTTGTACGCCATATGTGATGTCATAACAAAAGTCGATTATTCCTGACATCATTACAGAGTATGTTATGCATATGCATATATACTTTAGCTTGAAGCTCAAGAAACGCTAAGTATATAAGGTACTACTCACAAAGAGAAAGTACAATACACACTCTAATCATTTTCAGTATTTTTCTTTGACTTTCTGATTTATCGATTGACTTAAATATTAAAGTACTTCCCAACTGAACATTGATGGATGAGCATTAAATGATTGTGGCTTTTGCAATACTTAAGAAGATTAGGAAGCACTTGAATTGAAACCCAATTACGACACATGGATTAATAAACTCACATAATATAATACTCTCATCTGTCCCAAATTAATTATCTCTTTCCACTGTTTCTGGACCCGTCAAAAGATTGTCTTTATTTGTTGATTTACATAACATAATTTTAATATATAATTTGGAAAATAAAATAAAATACCAGAAAAGTGTTTACTAAAGAAGAAAGCTCTAAAAAAATTATTAAAGATGAAAAGTGTTTGAAACGACAATTTTTTTATTTTTAATGTTTTTAGTATCATTTTATTTGATTTTTTAATTTTATTTTATATACTTTTTTGATCGAGAAGAATAAGAAAAAGTAAATAAATTGACAAAAAATTATACGAAATTTTTAAAAAGTTATTTTTTTTAATAAAAAATAATGTAGTTTACACGCAACCTAATTCCAGAAATACAAAGGCTAAGCACATTTTAAAACTAGCCTATAACAGGCTTCTCTGAAACTATTGGAGGGAACACAAATAGTCGCGGCGAAATACAAAGCTAAATACGCTGTCGTTTTCTCTTCAGAAAGCTAAAAACTCCTAGGTTGTTCTTCCTCCCCTTCACTCCGCTGGATTACAGTCTCTGCATCTCTCTCTTCCCCGTAGCGTATGGTGGCAACACCCTTCTAACCAGAACCCCCGGAGTTGACTGCGGTTAGCACCGCCAGCACCCGCCTACCATTCAATGTCCAGAACGTAAGTACGTCTTGTCTCTCGCATACACTTTCTTCCTCCTCTAATTCCAAAACCTAAGTGGGTTGAGGATGCATATCTGGGATTTTGAGCCTTTATGTTATGGTTATGCAAATTCTAGGGATTTATCTGTAATCGTTTCAAGATATATCTAATTTCTAACGCGACCAGAATCAGAACCAGCCCACAATTTTAAATCGAACTGGTCAGTTTGCTGTTTTTGTTCGTCTCTATGTGTTTTCTGTCTTTTATGGACGATTTAGAAGCTTAACGTGATATGTTTGGGTCTAGTAAACAAACATGTCTAAGAGAAGTATTGGGTTGTCCGGTCCATACTCCAGAAGTGAGTCAATTTAACCTATATGCAGGAGGACCATACACTTAGGGCCCCCCTTCTTGTTAGCATTTTTTGGGGGGCCTTAAGCAGTCGCTTTCTGGACTTCTATTCAGGGCCGGACCTGACTGCGAGCCTTTGGTAATCAAACCTTTTAGATAATTCTCTTGCATTCGTATTTGTCTCAGTGTAAATTTCCCGTAGTCATCTTTATATCCAATTTGATAGGTGTTCTTATCTCACACTATTGATAGGTATTGTCACATGAATGAATATATAAACAAAATATAGAGATTGGTAGATGAAATATTTTCTGTTTTGATAAACACGATAAAGATAATTGTACGTTGATATGATGGATGATATTTTTTTGAAAAGGAAATTGATAACTTGATGGTATAACTAATACGGAGTAATAATTTTAAGATGAGTATATGCTTTCTCCAGAGAAGCTCCCATTCTCAAGTTATTTTTATGGAAAGAGCTCTCTTCTCCGTTCCCTCTTCTTTGTACCCCAATGTCAGCAGATTTGGCCACATCTAGATGTAGCCTAGAGGTTTAAGGCTTGATGCCAGAATCTTTGTTCCGTTACCTCTCCAAAAAAAGAATATATCTTTGTCCTTTTTTTCTTCCCCTTCCTTAATTTATTGTTTCCTTTTTTGGGTGAATGGTGATTCAATGGAATCATGTTTGTGGAATTTTGGTATGGGAATTCTGTTCTTTGCTTTCTCAATGAACAGAGGTTTTTTGTCCAGTTGACAGGAGACTTCAACAAATTAATAGTGGCTTAACAGACCACGGTTTCTGTTCAGTTGGCTGGAGACTTCAGCAAAGTAGTAGTGGCTTAAGGGACGACATCCTACTGAGTAATGGAATTAGTTGCAGGGACTTCTGACTCCCAAATGCTTTGTCAATCTCAAAACAAGAAAAGGAGGATTTCACTGAATAGTGTGGATTCTTCATCGTCATGCAAGGTTTTGAGTAAGATTAATGCTTCATTGCCCATTTTGCGGTCTTCTGATTATTTCATAGAACCTTGCTTAAGTGAATTGGCAACTAGGGAGCTCATTGATCCAGGATATTGCGGTCGGGTTAAAGATCTTACAGTTGGAAGGCTTGGATATGGACGTGTGAAGTTTACTGGGGAGACTGATGTTAGGTGGTTGGATTTAGATCACATTATCAAATTCAACCGGCACGAGGTAGTTGTATATGAGGATGAAAGTACCAAGCCTGTGGTTGGTCAGGGCCTCAACAAGGCGGCTGAAGTAACTTTGACTTTGCAAATAAGATCATCAACAGCTTACGGGGATGAGCGATATAGAAAAGTCACTAGGAAATTGAGGCTCAGGACAGAGAGACAGGGTGCATGCTTTATTTCATTTGAACCATCAAATGGAGAATGGAAATTCTTGGTTCACCATTTTAGCAGATTTGGTTTGACTGGGGACGATGAAGAAGACATGATAATGGATGATGCGACTGCAGAAGGACAAGCTATTGCGGAAATGAGCGGTGGAGAGGCCTCTGATATTGATGAAGAACCCGCTACAGCAGATTCAACTCCTCTGTCGCATTCTCTTCCTTCTCATCTCGGGCTTGATCCAGTCAGGATGAAAGAAATGCGAATGCTGATGTTTCCTTCAGAGGAAGAGGAGGTTGAGGATTTAAATGGAAGGTTTTCATATCAGAAAGTGGCATTCAGTAAGGACAACATAAGGTCTCCTTTACAGAATTCTGCTTCAAAGATGATCCATAGGTCTAGTCCCACCACGGTGCGAAAAACCCCACTAGCTTTGCTCGAGTACAAACCTGGTAATTATGAGTCAAATTCTCCTGGAACCATTTTAATGGCCCAACAAAAGAAAGGCCTGCCTCTGAAGACAGCAAAAGTAGAAGGTTTTAGACTTGACCTAGAGCATGAAACACCAGTTACTGGAAGTTATTCTCGTAACATTGTCGATGCAGCATTGTTCATGGGGAGGTCGTTTCGCGTGGGTTGGGGACCTAATGGTATACTAGTTCACACTGGTGCATTAGTAGGTAGCAGTGATTCTCAGAAGGTATTGTCATCAGTTATCAATGTGGAAAAGGTTGCAATTGACAAAGTAGTCAGAGATGAAAATAACAAAGTAAGAGAAGAACTTACTGGCTTTTGTTTTGATTCTCCATTGAAGCTTTACAAGGACATAAATCATGAATCAAAAGAAGTTGAAGTTGGCTCCTTCAAATTAAAGCTTCTAAAACTAGTTTCTAACCGATCGATGCTTCCTGATATTTGCCGGAGCTATATAGGAATTATTGAGAAGCAGCTGGAAGTTCCTGGATTATCCTCTTCATCTTGCGTGGTTTTGATGCACCAGGTAATGGTTTGGGAACTAATAAAGGTGCTTTTTTCTGATAGGGAAATGAGTGGGCAGTTGAGTTCAGTGGGAGCTGATAACGAGGAAGACATGATGAATGACAGGAAGGAAGGGTCTCCAGAAGTCGACTCCGAAGCACTTCCCTTAATTCGCAGAGCAAAGTTCAGTTGTTGGTTGCAAGAGAGTGTTTGCCACCGTGTGCAAGAAGAAGTAAGCTCTTTGAATGAGTCAAATGATTTAGAACACATATTCTTCCGCCTAACTGGGCGTCAGCTAGACGCGGCTGTGGAACTGGCTGCCTCTAGAGGTGATGTGAGACTGGCTTGTCTATTAAGCCAGGCTGGCGGGTCCACAGTAAATCGTGACGATATGGCCCGGCAGCTCAAGCTTTGGAGAATCAACGGTCTTGATTTTAATTTTATCGAAAGGGACAGGATAAGGCTTTATGAGTTGCTTGCTGGTAATATTCAAGGGGCTTTGCAAGACATACAAGTTGACTGGAAAAGGTTCTTGGGTTTGCTGATGTGGTATCAGCTACAACCTGACACTGCATTGCACAATGTTTTTGACACTTATCAGCAACTCCTTGAAGATGGAAGGGCTCCATATCCGGTACCAATTTACATTGATGAAGGACCAGTAGAAGAGGCTATGAATCATGATGCAGGGGAACACTTTGACCTCACATATTACCTTATGCTGCTTCATGCTAGTGAAGACGGCAAATTTGGTGCTCTGAAGACAATGTTTAGTGCTTATGCTTCGACGTATGATCCATTTGACTATCATATGATCTGGCATCAGCGTGCAGTTTTAGAAGCAGTTGGCGCTTTCAGGTCTAATGATCTTCATGTTCTTGACATGGGACTTGTTTCCCAGCTTCTCTGTCTAGGGCAATGTCACTGGGCTATCTACGTGGTGCTCCATATGCACTATCGTAATGATTTTCCTTATCTCCAAGCTAATTTAATTAGAGAAATCTTGTTCCAATACTGCGAAGCTTGGAGTAAGCGAGAACAACAGCGCCAGTTTATTGAAGACTTGGGTGTTCCTGCAGCATGGTTGCATGAGGCTATGGTAAGTTAATGTGTCTTGCCTGTTGGTGGCTATAGATTTTGCTGTCCTACCATAGTTACTGTGTGCTTCCAAACTTGTGGGGTCTGTATTACCAAAAAACTGTTGTAGTACCTACCAATTTGATCTAGAGCGGAGCATGGTACACCTTCAATCCTAAACGGTGATATAACGATCGAAAGTGGTTCTAAAAAAAATTCTTATTTATTTCCTTAAAATTTTTATGAGGAGAAAAATTTAGTGTAGAAAACTAAAAATCGTGGGAGAGGGGAGCATTGAGAAGACAGAATATAAAGTATGTTTTATAATGCTTCTATGAAAGTAGTTGATATAGTGCTTCTAGAATATTGTTTTACAACTCTATTTAATTTGACGGTATGACTTTTTAGTATGTTCTAGTGTACTAACTACTAATCTATAAAAGGATAATGCCATCGTGTACCAAAATATAGGGGAAGTGTTGTATGATTTCTTTCTGTTCCTCAAACTAAAATGACCATTGTCTGGTAAAGTTGAGTGGGACTTCCATCACGTGTGAACTCCCCTTGGCAAATTGCTTTTTAAGGAAGTAGCTAGGATAGATGTCTCAACAGTTTGCTTTTGTGCTTGGCTTTAGTTTGTAAGTATGATTTATGCAGAAATGAAATCCTGACAATCTATCTGCATGGACTTGTTTTGTTCCATACAACTGTAGGCAGTGCATTTCAATTACTATGGTGAAATTTCAAAGGCGCTGGAACACTTTCTTGCATGTGAAAATTGGCAAAAGGCACACTCAATCTTCGTAACTTCAGTTGCTCATTCTTTGTTCTTGTCAGGTAAAACTTCTATCTTATTACTTCAGCATGCAATATCCATACCCATATCTCAGAGCGACAATCTGTTGATTTGTGCCTACTTTTTATGTTTTCTTCATGATAAAAGAGAGAACTTCCCTGAACAGTAGATTTGAATTCTCATTGTTGAAGGATGGCAGTGTCGAGATGTACAGTTTTGAAACCCATTCTATGAGTATGCATATCTACACATATGCTTAAATAGACTTCTTTTTCTTGGTTTATGCATTTGACTAGTTCTGTAGTTATTTAGGAGCTTTGCTTTTCCTTTGGTATCACACTTGTTTTATGCGAGAGGTGATGGCTACCGCTTTTGTAAACTTCGTTGAGCCCAAGTCCCAATCAATTAGGGTTGGCTATATGAATTCGTTTACTCCTTTTTTGTAAACTTGAAAGGGCTACCCTGTGCACAAGCCAATTTAATTTTACACAGTGCGGATTTTAGTTTTATGTATGTTTTCTGTTTTATTATAATTTATCTGCTTCTTCCATGGCATGAGACCTGGTATTTAAACGGTTGAAACCATGTAATAGAGTTTTCAGGAACTGCCTGTTACTGAGACAAATTTAGGCAAAATAATTTTGGAACACACCTTGACATGCATCTCTTTTGTTATAGATTTTACTGATTTGAGATCCATAAATAGTTTGGGAGGATATATTTTCTAATTATGTTATTTCCAAGGGTCAAGATTTGCCAGGCTACGACTTCTGTATGCAGTTTGAAGGCTATGATAGACAAACTGTTTTGGGTCTGGTATGAAATGCAGTTTTCATATTCGCTAAACGTGTAGGCTACTGGATTGATTGCTCGACAACAATCAACATTTTGGTGCTGATAATCATATTCTTCTGTGGCAAAGTAATCATGCCATTGGTTTTGTTGGTAAATAATTATAAATTTGGTTTAGCGGGTATGGTGTTGACGTTTCTGCATTCCCTCAAATTTAGTAAGCTAGTGCCCGAACTTGATAATTTGGCCAAGTTCACTCTTGAGGCTATTCCGGCAGTTGCGGCCAGTGCAAGCAAATCTTGGCTGGCGGTTCTGATACCAGATTAAAAGATAGAGATAGAAGCCAAAACATAATTGTATCGGCCTGATCAATTGTACAGACTAATGATAGGTTATAGGGTTCCTTGTGATAAATGATAACTATCAAGAAACATAAATACTACTTTCACAAAATTGAGTGCTGTTTCCCTTCCTGAACTAAGATGATAGCTGTTATCAAAATTGTTGTTGTTTTGCAGCCAAACACTCAGAGGTATGGAGGCTTGCAACTTCCATGGAAGACCACAAGTCAGAAATTGAAGATTGGGACTTGGGAGCTGGAATTTATATTTCATTCTACGGCTTGAGAAGTTCCTTACAAGAAAATAATGATATGATGAGTGAAATGGTATGAAAATCCATCTCAATATGTCATGGATGAAGCCTATAGGCCTAAAGTCGAAACATGTCATATATGTGCCCAGTTTTCAGATATTGAGGATTACTTGCTTCAATATTCTGTTTTGGGGACCTTTGGCATGTATCATGCCCAGCGATGCTGCTGCCTTTTCATTTTGTAGCCGCTACTATCTTTTATAGTTAGTTCATATTCGCTTTCTGGCTTCAATGTTCTGTTTTGGACTTTTGGGGACCTTTGGCATGTATGATGCCCAGCGGTTCTGCTGCCTTTTCATTTTGTAGCCCCTCCTATCTTTGATAGTTAGTTCATATTCGCTTTCTTTGGATCTTAAATTTTTGAAGGGAAATACAAAGAAAAGGTTTGTGGAAAAAGGAAGTGAAAGAATCTATTCTTTTTCCCGTTAGGAAAATGAGAGGAAACAATTCTTATTTCAAAAAATCATTCTCTCCCTTCTTTTTTTGTTTGAAAACCCATAAAAGAATATGCAATTCATAGTTTCATTGCCGTTCCATTTTCCTTTCTTCGTGTATCCAAGATCCAGTCATGGTAATAATGCTATGAGAATTAAGGAAAGTGGAAGCTCAGAGGAAAGACCTGGTTTCATGAATTAGTTTTCAAGTTATGTATGTGCTATGCATAAATAGAATTTGCCCCTAGAATTTTTAATCATCCTTTTCGAACATCCTTGTTATTTCTGGTAAACAATGCATTATTTCTTGCAGGATACTCTTGAGGGAAAAAATGATGCTTGCAGAGACTTCTTTGGTCGACTAAATGAATCTTTGGCTGTTTGGGGGAGCAGATTACCTATTGATGCAAGGTATTAATCTTTACCCTCAACTTCATGATAACCCAACGCGTAGAGATTCAGACTCACAGTATGCCTGAAATCTTTATGCAAACTGGACTTGCTTCTTTGACCTGTTATGTTCTCTTTGGTTTGGTGGTTATTGTCGTTGAACTGCCGCTTCCTGTTTTCATGTTCACCCTTTTCATAGAAAAACAGCAGACACCTCCAGCCCAATCCATGGGATTGGGGCTTCTTTTCGTGCATGAAAATATCCATCGTCATATACTCTAAAACGTGCACGTGTTTTCAAAGATATCAACGCATATGTTTCCAATTACTCGCTATGAGCGCGAGCGATTTAGAGAGCTTTTCATACTTGTATCAATCCTTAGATCTTTCCATTTCTATTGTGCATAGTGGCATTATTTCCTTCACTTTTTCTGCTTCCAAGTTACTAGCTGCTTGAAATTCTCTCTCAGAGTGGCATACTCGAAGATGGCTGAGGAGATCAGCAACTTGCTTCTATCAGACAGTGGTGAGGGTTCAACTCGTGGGGTCCAACTAAGCTGCTTCGACAGCGTCTTTAAAGCACCCATCCCTGAAGACCTTCAATCGCGTCATTTACAAGACGCAGTATCGTTATTTACGTGTTATCTTTCAGAGGCCGCCTCATAGAGTTCTTGTTTCCTCTCTTACTTTTGGATTACTTATTTTCGTGTTTTGTGTCATAGCAAAACGATGAGTGTTCTGTGTATTTCAGGCTCTATTCCAAGTATGGCTTCGTACTCCCCACAGTAGCAGTATGTTACAGACTGTTGTTCATTTCATCTTCCCTCTCCACCTTTGTGGAGATGAATGAAAATTTAGGCAGAATCTTACATTGATTCAGAGCGTGTTTGGCTTGAATTCGGAGAGGTGGTAGTGCACTTCCTTCTAGTATTGCTCTAACAGCTCTCAAATCCGTTTGGCTTACCTCCGTCGAAATTTTTTTCAACAAAAGTTGTGTGTTATTTTGTTTTCTGGCTAACCGAAAAAAACCCGCCACCACAAATATCATAGAGAAAAAGACGCAAATTCAATTAATTGCTTTGTTTAATTGAATTCTTCTTTTCAACTATAGATTGTGCGCTGTTTTTAGGGAATCAGGGGTTGTAGTGCATCCTCCACGTGTAGGTAAAATAATGTAATTTTTTTTGTTTTGCTCTTAAAATTACATGATTTTCATTTTTCTCCCGAATTGTCGTCAAAATGGAACAACTAAAGAAAACAGTTTTGAAAGCAATGCGAATAAAATTATGTCATTTTTCTCGTATTACATCTACACTGCAGGGGTTGGAAAACAGTCCCAAATCCTGTTTTTAGGGCATATGCTTCTGTTCAACAATAAGTACGTGTTTTAAGATTCTTGCGATCTGCCCCAAGCGAGAGGTTTGGGAAATAAAAATATGAATTAGATTTCTAAAAAAATGATTGGTTTTGAATTCAAAAATGATACACACACATCACTTTTACACATTATTTTTACACATCACTTAAAACTACGTCGTTTTGTGTTAAGAAAAAATCGTATTTGTATTTGACCCATATTGCTCAAAATATATTTGGGTCTTTCTTAACATAAAACGACGTAGTTTTAAGTGATGTGTAAAAGTGATGTGTATGTAGCACTAGTGTTTTGAATTATTCTATTCTTTAGTAATTTTTGAACATAATTTTTAATTTTTTATATTTTTTCCGTCTAATTTTTAAAAAATAAACACAAAATTAAAATATATAATATAAATAAAAACTAATACAGGCGAAATTAGACGGGATTCCATCGTCGGCCGAAACACTCAATCGCAAGCAAAGAGAATTAAATACCCTCTTCGCCTCCAGTTTCTCTCTCTAATCAAATTGGCGCTGCGCAAACTCCAAGAGCTCTCGAGCGCCATAAGCTTCGGGGGTTCTCTGTCTAAATCTCTCTGGGAATTTTCCAAGATGGGACGCGCTTCAACCAGGAAAGGTCAAGCCAATCCTGCGGAATCGAGCAATGCCTCGGGTAGGGATCTTCTTCGCTCCGGTAATCTATCTGTGTGTCTAACTTCGATTGCATTCGAAAATCAGTTTTCATTTGCGGTTGTTCGTGTCGATCCTTTTTTTAATTGGATAAATGTTTTGGTAGTGCTTGATTGGAAGATGTGCCTGTTTTTCGTAATTCGAAGTTGTTACTGTGGAAACTGTTGACTTGTACTCACGCGGTGGTGATGGATTTTATTTGGGGCTTTTTATCTTTGATGTTTATTTACAGGTTTAAATGAAGATGACTACGGACCAAGAACAACAATTAAGTAGAAATATGTTAATCTACGATTTACTAAATTCTCTGTTCTAGGACTTATGAACTATCAAAGTTGCTAGGAAGACAGATGATGTTAGCATCTCAGTACGTTAAGTATGCACAAGGGGTGTTCCCAAAACTCCCGAAAAACCGAAGGGCAACCATTTGAGCTTTGCTTTAAATTTGGTATTATTGTGTTCATTGATTGGAATTTGGATATATATTTGTTAACTTTTTCTTTTTCAAATTAAGGCTTGAGGCGTTACTAGGAATCGTTATTTGCTTTCACAGTATCCACTCAAATGACAGTATGCTGTTGTTGAATTAGCTTTATGTTTCCTAACTAGTTATAATGTTAAGTCTCCTTTGTCCAGCTTCAGGTCAAGCCGCTACCAAAGAGTTGGACCGTATTGATGGCCTATTTTACTCATATGCAAATAATTTGTCCTGTATGATAGAGTAAGTGTTCTCTGTTAAAATTTGGGATTGTTTTTCAAATTATCGGTGCCTGTATTACTGAGTTGTACTCGAATCCTAATTATAGGCTCAGCTTACTATGCTTGTCTATCACTTTTAAGTCACTTGTATATCACGTGGATAAGCTTTCTTGTTGTTTTGTCCATAGCTATGGTTATTGCATTTTCATCTAGCGATTCAGATTCAGACCTGCAGATTTGTACATCACTTTGGCCAGGAACTCCTTTAACTTAAGTGAATTGATAAGTTAAAGCAGAAGTTCCATAGCACATGGATTTTTTTTTTTCATTCCTTGGTCATGTTTATGGGAACTCCAGCAAGTTGGCAGTTGAAAGAGAATAAACCTAAGTGGCTGAGTGAGAATTGCGTGCACAACTCTAAAGACAAGAGAGAAAAGTTGTTCTCTGGGTTCTATGGAAGTTTTTCTTGTAGAGTATATGCAAATTCTTGATGGTAGTCTGTGAGGTGTGGCTTTATGTTTCTCTCTCTCTCTCTCTCCCCCTCCCTTCCAAAGTGGTATTTGGTAATTGAGTTGATTGTTCGATGTATTGGATGTGGAGATCGTTGCTGCAATGATTTTGTTTTGCCATCTTTCTGGAGTTGAAAACGCCGCGGTGGGCAGTAGCTCTTTTGAGATAAAATAAATGCTTTTCGGTTTTTTTGGCAGTGGAGATGAAATCTCTAGAACTTGGCGGGATGAATTCATAAAATACTTGTTTTGGACATGAGGGACCCATGGCAACTGGGAGACTGGATTCTTCTTGAGCTGTTTCGTGGAAGCACGTGACAAGCTCATGACACCTTCATGCTCCTTCCTATGGTTTTCCGATGCTGCCTCTGAAATAGATTTGTATTGATTCAGCAGTTGTACAGCATGACCATCCTTATTATCGGGTTATCATTTTGATAATCTTCCATGAAGAATGAATTTTGATCATTTCCATAATTTTCTTGAACGAAACTGAAGTAGCATATTTTTGATGTGTTAATGTAGTTAGACATGAAACAAGCTAATTGTGTGTTAGAATCAGTCTTGAACAACTTTGAATGTATCATTACTGTAATGAAATGAGCTTGTTTGCTCATTCTTTTTGTTTTTATTGCTATTATTCTGCGTCCTATAATTTTGAACTACAGTTTTGAAGATCTTATACTCTTTTAGGTTGGTGTTGGAGGGCAGATAAATTGTTTGTTGGGCTTGTGCACTGGTTGTCTTGCCAAGTTATCTATCAGGTCAAGGAAAACGAATAGCGGACTTGAGACATGCATTAAGTATTTGATAATTTGGGAGATTGTAAGAGGTTTTTCTAGAAATATTAGACCGATTAGTCCAAATTGGAGAGTCATTCCATAGAACAGTGTACCAGTAGGTTTAGCTCCAAATGTGAGTTGAGACATAACATATTGATGTCTGTTAGTACTACTAACATTTAAGACTTTGTCCCCCTATAAGATGCCATAAGATAGTTTTCTTAAAATTGCTTGAACAGGCCTGAAGGAATAGAGACTCTTTGTTCAGATCTTGAAGTGGACCATACTGACGTCAGGATATTGATGCTTGCCTGGTACGGTCTATTCTGTTGTGGAGTTTCATTATAAATGTTTTGGTTTGTATGTCTGATGGACTACGTGTTTCAGGAAGATGAAAGCTGAAAAGCAAGCATATTTTACTTTGGTAAGCAGAGCAATGCTCCGCATATACCTATTGCATATGATTACATTGGTCTATATACTTTCTAGTGCTTTTGTGGTACACCATAATTTGTACAAAACTGTGGCTCCTTCCTTTGTCCTTAATTTGTATCTATAGATGCCATTTTCATGCCATCGAATGTTGAGTTTTCTGGATATTGATTTTAATTGTTGCACGCAAGCTTTACTTGCCAATGTCAATCGCACTTGGCTTTACTGGGAAACTGGACATAGATTAATATTGTCAAAATTTCTTGTACTGTTAAGAGGAGAAAGGTTTTCATTAATTTTCTCCTTTTTTCGTACACTGAAATATCAGTGAAGAGCAGAAACTTTTATCATTTTTAAAGATACGTAAATGGTCGTGAGTTGATTAAACTGCGTTGGAGAGCTTTATATACATTTTTGGGCCATATCCTAAGAGCATCTCTAATGCATTCCCTAAATAGTTTGTCAGAGTGCGTTCTAAAATGGACACCTAAGCACTTGTGGGGCCCTATTTTGGTGTTAAAAGTTAGTTAATAGAGAAGAGTGTGTAATTTAGTGGACTATTTATATGTTTTTTATGTTCAAGAGAAAAATTATTTTGTAATAGGAGGGGACCCCATAAAAATAGCTACCCAATGGCTATTTCAGGACTTTGTTTTGTTGTCCAAGAACACCGTCTTGCATCTTTTCTTTTCTTTTCTGGAGAACTTTTTCAAATTTGTGGTTCCAAAGTTCTATAGGGATAATTGATGAGAGATTGATGTTTTCAAGAGTGTGGGCACCATTTTTCTTTGCTATTGACATTATTACAGTTAACTCAATAGTTAATGCATGTTGAAGTTAAAACACAGATAATTAAACCACTAGAAAGGCCAATTAAAGTATACCTACCTAAGTCAAATATTTTCTGACTTAATATAGGTCTTACCACACCCACTATAGATGCCCTCACAGCTTTGCACAATTGGTGATTTAACATGGGAATAGAACCTTGGTTTCTAAGAGATTTTGGGTTTAAGTGCCTTCGTCTATATTTTTTTACCCCGATTGCCCTCTCTTGGTTCTCTTCGTCTATATTTTTTCCCGATTGCACTCTTGGTTCTCTCTATATGTGGATATGTTCATCTCCACGTGCAAGACGCGGTGGCTTGTGAGTGTTAATTAGCCCACGAGCTATTTAACACACCACAAATTGCCTTATTTTGCCTCAACGCCCCCCGCCCCCCCCCCCCCCCCCCCCCCCCCACACACACACACACACACACACACACACACACTCTTATAACACACACACTTAAAATATATATTATTACAGTGTGTGTGTGTGTATATATGTTTAGAATTATATATAAGTATATATACATATATACAATTTTCAGTATAATACATTAAATCCGCGACGAAGGGTAAAATTGTCTTTTGACAGTTAAATACATTTTCTCCTTGCCTAACACACCCAAAAGAATCCTCCATCCAATCACTATACTATTTAACACACCCTTCTTAAACATCACATCAATGTGGGTCACTTCCCTTATTTAACACACCAAAAATTAAAGCGCCATCCAATTGGGATCTAAGGTTTTGCAGCAATAGGTGCTTACTAGAGTGAATCGCACGGATCCTATTTAGCTCTATAAGATCTCTCATGTTATTTTTTTTGGGCATTCACCCCCTTAAAATGCATTGAAAACTTGGTAAGCCTAAAGACTACTCATTTTGAGATTCCATGGAGCTTTCTCAATCCGGAAGTATATCAAGCCATATTCTCTTGTGGGTGCGAACTATTTTTTGCATTTTTTCCTTCTCTTTTGGTGGGAAAGAGGGGGGAGTTTAGAATGCACAATGATGAACCTGATGGTTCTACATTATTGTGAAGAGTATCAATATACAGCTCACGGCGTAGAAGATGGTTGCTTCAACTGGATTATCGCTTTACTGTTTGGTTTGCTAACCCAGAGTCCATTGAGCTTGTAATTAATGAAGCTTGGTTAGTTACTTCTCATAGAACTTTAGTTAATCTCACAGAACTTTTTCTTGTGAAATTGAAATACCGATGACAAAAGGTACGAGGAGGTCTTATCTGTACTCCTTGTGTCAATTTCTGTTTCTACTTTCAAGTCAACTTCTTCCTCACCTAGGGTGGTAAACCTCGGTTATTGGTGATCAAACAAGTCATATCATGTACCTTTGCTTCTTTCAGAGGATATATTAGGACAACATCTATTCGTTTTGGAATTCTAATTTAGATTAGCAAGGTAGTTCTTTTGTCTCAGGTTAAGTTTGGTTTGCAAATTTGCCTTACAATCCCTCCTCTTTTCAAATTTCTCATCATGCTCATGGTTTGTGACTATGAAGTCATTCAACACATAATATGCCTGAATGTTTATATTGTTATGTTTTGATTTTCTGATCTCATATTTCTTTGAAATGACTCCACGAATTGTTTGATTATTTAGGAAGAGTGGCGAAGAGGCCTCAAAGCTCTTCGGGCTGATACAACAACCAAATTGAAAAGGGCGTTGCCAGGGTTGGAGCAAGAAGTAGTGTATTTTTATTTCTTATGTTACTGCACCTTCCTGGAGTTGACATTCTTTGGTGATGGAATACTGTATTGCTAATCCTGTTTCTAACTATCTTTTCCTTCCACTGAAGGTCAAAAGGCCGTCAAATTTTGTCGATTTCTACTGTTATGCATTTCGATACTGCCTAACAGGTATGGTGAATCCACGTTGTTTTGATTCTTAGAACCTTTGTATTTGATCCATTTGAGCTGCTAAGGAGATTTTTGTTTACATCTTCTACCAGAGGAAAAACAGAAGAGTATTGACATTGAGAGCATCTGCCAATTACTTGATCTTGTCCTAGGACCCCAATTCCGAGCGCAAGTGGACTACTTCATTGATTATCTGAGGGTGAGTAGTCGTAGTTTCAACATGCTCCCCGTAATGTAGCAGGTTTCTTATTGCTACACTGCCTCATCTTTATGCTTCATTTCCTTGAGTATTCATGTGTGTTACTTAGTAATTAATCCATTCTATGATTTGTTAATTTCCCTTCATTTTCAGTCAGGATAGGAAGTTTTAGCCCCTCGAGTGTTTTGGTTATCAGTTTCACATACCAATGATACGGCATAATGGGGGTGGTGAAAACTTTTCTAACCAACCCACCCACCCACCCACAAAAAAATTGAGAAACTGAAGAAAACATCGAAGGTTGATGGGACAAAAAGAGAACAGTGGTACCGAAAAGTAATTCTTATTTGAGTGCTTTTGGTCTGATGCAGATACAGATTGACTACAAGGTCATAAACATGGATCAGTGGATGGGTTTCTACCGGTTTTGTAATGAGGTAATCTGACAGTTAGTAGTCGCTCTCTGGCAATTTACTAAATGGCTATTATTTTATTGAAACCACTGTTGTGAACTTGTTGGTTGTAACGCGTGATAAATTTAGTGATTCAAAAAGGTGACACGTATATACGCATGAAACCTTTGCTTGTGTAAGTCCTGCAGACAAATGGACATTATTTCGTGAACTGCGACGACCCGTTGTGTTGTATTGTGTTGCTCCATGGAAATTAAATTTTCGTTATATTTGCCCCTGCTTGTAGGGATATAAACCATAAGTTTCGGGCCATATTTCACATTGACACCCCGCATTTTGACCTAAATCCTACTTTTCTGCTTTCACTCAAAAAAGTGGCAGCCAAGAAAGTCAAGTTTCACTTTCCCCTTCTATTAGGATACAGTTCAAAAAGCCAACGGAGGCAAGGGCACTGTTGCGCTTTTATACCCGCCATTTTCATGCCTGGCTCACATCTTGTGATAGTGACAGTGTCATGTCCATGCCAGTGCAACATAATTCATAATTGTAATGGACACCCTTAAGATGATGCGGCTCAGCTACTCTCGAAGTGAAGTTTTCACACAGCGAAAGGGGGAGTAATTCATTGATCATGCTTGTGGAGATTTTTCTTCTGCTAATTGTTTTCATGCATATGGTTTCCTTTTAAGACACTCTTTCAAATTTTCACTCACTTTCCAAGCTTTTTGAGGAGTTGGCAAGTTGAGATGATTAGAATTTTTCTAACTTTGATTATATATTTACTTTTACAGATAAGTTTCCCGGACTTCAGTAATTATGATGATGAACTTGCATGGCCGTTGATTCTCGACAACTTTGTTGAATGGATGAGAGCAAAGCAGAGCTAAAACCAGAATTTGTGGGTGGTGATTATGTTGGAGTAAGCTATTTTCCCCCATTTAATATCATGCTTGCAAATATTGCTGGAGAATGTGTCCGCTCGCAACTTATCCGATGATGATTACCAACTTGTTTGCAGGACTGTGTCAAACAATACACATGGAAAGAATGAAGCAGAAAGTATTCTTTTGCTCTATTTTTTGCCCTTCATTTGCAATTGAAAGGAGGACCTTTTCTTCTTGTTCTTGTCCAAAAAACTTTACTACTGCTAGAACCCTCTCTGTCAGAAGCTACTTCTTTGTTATGGATCTTTTTGGCAAAGGCTCAATACATTTGATTGTTATTATTACATGAAACACTTTTTTTATCGAAAAAGTTTAAGAACACATATATATCTAGAACATAGTGTCCACAAATTATTGAGGAATTTACGTGCATTCAATAATTCCGAACACGTCTATGTTCTACCATTACTTTTATTTAGTCACAATGATTATGCCGTCTCCATACTTTATACAAGGAATCTCTCTGCTAATCAATTAATCCTTTGATTAGAAGGTGGTGGGTCCATCATGGGAATCATTTGGATTTATAAAAGGCCCAACACCCTGAAAAAGCAAAAGTCATCCAAGTCATTAGTGGTTGTTAAACAGGAGAAAATATAAGCTGTGGAAAGCATAGTTTGGATTTAAGTATTGTACAATTTCAAAAGGCAGATATTCTTTATAGATTTGATTCCCCCTCTCCCTACCTATATTTGGACATTATCTGCAGCGTGTTCGTCCTGTTTTTCTTCCACTCGAATGTGGTTCAGGTCCTTACAGGAATTGGAGAGGCTGTTGGGTATTGTGCATAGCAGCGTGCTACCCGTCAAAACGATGTTGTTTTGGCACGTAAAATCTGGCAAAAAATTTTCGGTCAATGTTCAATTATTTAGACAGTGTTTTGCACGTCAAAACGTCATTTCAGGACGCAACACGCCTTGTTGTGCATTGCGCATGGGTCCCCTGGTCCATCCTCTGGTAAGCCTACATATGGAAACACAGATGGTTGTTGAGACTTCAGTTCAGTAACTTGAGACCAAGTTAAAAGTTTATAAAGAGCAAAAGTCCTGCCTTTAAATAGAGCATCTATAAGTGGACGGTGAGATTGGTCTCTCGAGGACTAGTCAGTATTAAGTAGGAAATAATTTCAAAGTCGGTTGGATACCTCGGCTATCAAAAGAAAAAATTTGAGAGCAATTTTATTATAGTTTGTGTTGATTTACAGAAGAAATTGATGCAAGCTCAAATGAATTATCACTCATCAACCTCTTATCATTTTTTACGAGATGATAGTTTTGAGTCGGATCCGATCGCTTCCCAACATTCAAACTCCCTCCTGACCTGGCTCACCTGCGTCTGAAGCTACTATACCATTCTAGAGGAGCCTACTTTAGGAATCTAAAATATTGAAGCGGAATATGATTGGTGATGAATGGTGAATGGTGGTTATGAAATATGTTTTGCATCTAATGATGAGCCCATGCGAAGTAGGGTAAAAAATGTTTGGCTAGTGCGAAACTGGTATCCCGATCTTTCCAGGACTGTGTGCATGTCGCTACATCGTTACGTCCTTCCATGAAGATGTAAGATCGTCTAAGAATGCTACAGTTACCATTCTCTTCCACAATTGCATATTCATCGAGAAAAAAAGAAGAAACAATTGCAAGGATTCTCAAAGGCTGCTAGCTTTACAAGATACACAAAAATTGATGAAATAAATGTTGAAAGATTACGTCTTTTAAGAGCAACCCTTTTTGCATAGAATTCTAGGATGAAGGAGCAACAACCACCAAAGGTGAAGATGGAAGAACAGAATTCCAGTTTCTACTACTTCTGGCAGCGACGGGAGGAGAAGACGAGGAAGAAGATGAAGAATTCGAAGATGATGTGAACCGACTCGAGCCGCTTCTCAGTTTCTTCTTGTCCACGTCGCAGTGTTTATCTTCAATCCTATGGTGACTAACTTTGGTTGAATGTATCCTCGCCGGCACGATACAGTTGCAGAACAGACCTACAAACAATAAGTATGTTCAGAAGACAAAAACATGACCAGTTTCTTTAGGTATGTAAAATTTCGGTATCAACTATCTATATATTAGGACGGTAAACAGTTGGTTATTCGAGTTTAATTCAAAAACTTGACAAGTCTGAAAATAAATTCAACCAAACATATCAAGGTAATTTTATTGATGTAAATCGTAGCATTCGTCACAATAACTCTTCTTCTCTCTGTTGTCAAAATCCACTTCAATACGCGATATGTATGTTACGACTTGATACGTTTGACGGTAAAATCAATACGTATCTTTAAACGCTTATTATGTGTAAATAAATCTTATAACACACCAAAATATGAAGATAAAATCGCCTGTATATCTAAATATATTTGGTGTTAAAATAAATCAACACAATTCATGATACATGATGCTTTTTTGTTAGAACATGTCATATAGTTGAAAACCTAAATTTTATATTATCAAAATTTTTATTTTGTTTTGTATTTTATATTATATATTATAGGTGGAGGGAAGAAGTGGGGTCACTGATTAATTTAATTGGTTAGTCTTCTACACTTTCAAAAGTAAAGTCGGCCTTCATTGGCCTACATTAACCGGTATTAATGATACTGTCCTTTTTGTCTTTTTCCTGCGTTAAACTTTTGAACACAAATATATCTGGAATCGTCGGATATATATGAGATCCTCTATAATCACGTGCATCTAATAGTTCCGAACACGTCTGTGTCCGAATATGCATGAATAATTTGTGTTCCTTCTAAACCTTTCGAATTAATTATTTATTTTCACAAAAGGAATTTAAAAAATAAAATAATTCAAGTTAAAAAGCCTCAAAAGTCCAGTAAAGACGAAATGATTGACACAAACAGGTTTTCACTATTTTTAATTTTTAGTATTATCTTAATCAGACTTTTTTTTTTAATTTTGATCTGTATTTTAATATTTTTTTTATTCTTCTCGTCGAAACGAATAAAGGAACATAAAAAGTTAACAAAAAACCATATACAAAAAAAATAAATAATATAAATTGACTTTAGCAAAAAAAATTAATTTAATCGAAACTTAACCTAATTCTTTCAGTTTAATTTACTTCAAATACTTGTAATCTTATACCCGTGTAATTAAGAAAATATCAAAGAAAACTACAAGCATTAATCAAAACAGGAACCCAAACAAGGACTTACCGATTCTGGCGAGTCGGTTAACCCAACGCGGAATCGAATTCCCAGTGAGTCTAACGCAAGCATCATTACAGAAATGGTTGCAGTTCTTCGTAATCAGATTATAAGCACTCCCTTTGTAAACCTGTGCTAGTTCCTCCATCACCCTCCTCACCTCCTGTGGGCCCATCTCCGTCCATCCGATCAAAATCGATTTCCTGAACGTAAACCCATCACATTTCCTTGGCTCTGCTTCGAAAATCCCAGTCGTCGGATACTCATGAGCTCCGAATGCGTACTCAACTCCATGAACTGCCACCACACATTAAAATACAGCCATACCCATATCAGTGTGTGTATTGCAGCAGAATTCAGCCTCAACCCTTTCAACAAATCTGAGTTATAATCGTAATTTTCCTGTTTCTGAGTGAAATTACGTAGAATTTTTTAACAAAATTTTCATGGGATTTACCGGTTGAGAATACACCGGAAAAGGATACAGGAAAATGGGAACAAATCTATATTACCAATTCAAGGGAGAAGCAAAAAAAATTTAATCTAGTTTCAAAATGTTCCTTTTTCAGTTTGATGAAATTTTGAAAATGTAGAGGATTTGGGTTTAAGCATCAACTCGAGATTTTACCCAAAATTCTTACGCAAATCTGATGAAAGAAAAGGTGAAAGGGTTGGAAATGGCCTACAGAATCAGCTTTTTGAAGTTGATGACTTTTGCTGAACAAATTCACATAATTTCTGAGCCAAAAACAACTATAAATGAGAAAATTGAACTGGGTTTTGGACAATAGATCTGGGTTTGATACAGTTTTCACAAGATCCCACAAGATTCAATAAGAAAAAAATTGAGTTTTTGGTCTGACCTTGGACACCAGAGTGGTAGACACCGAGGCCAAGCCAGTAAGCATACCCATTAATGGAGGTGAGATCGTATACGTTAAGGTATACTGGTACGGATCCACTACCAATCTTCACCGAATTCTTTCTGCACAACATGTCTCTGACCTGATTAATTTGAGTAACCCAAAAGGAATTGAAACAATGGGTTTGCGAGAATCAAACTCAGAAAGGGCATAAAAATGGAGTTTTCTGGGTTATTGAGGATGATTTGTATGAGTTGGTGGAGTGAGAATCTGAATTTGTTTTGTTTATGAAAATGGGTGGTGGCACCGGCGGCTTGCTACAGCCGCGGCCTCTGCTTTTTGGCGGACCACCAGTGATTATATAATGTCAGGGAGATCCTAAGTGTACCCATAATAAGATTTCTCTGTTCCACCCCCAGCTTCTCTAATTCACAATGAAGGGTTAATTACACTTTATCCCTCTAACTATGACTCTTTTCTAACTTACCTCCTTTAAGTTTTAACCTTGTTTTTTACTACAATTTATCCCCCTTAACTATGAGAATGTGTCATAGTACTCTTTCCGTTAATTTTCAGTCGAAATTTTGACGGAAAAAATTATGTAATTGTCAAGTGACTACCTTAAAGGGATGATTATAGATATATGTATACATCTCATCTTCGTCATTACAGTTCTCTCTCCCTCTCTCCTCTTGATTTGATTCTCTTTTTCAAACTTTCGTGACTAGAATACTCTAACCGTTGAAGTAAGGTTGAAGGTCCTCCAAGCTATCTTAGTGCACTGTGAAAATTAAGATAGCTAACAAGAGCTCCTCTATATCAAGCTATAACTCCAACTCTAAACTTGTATTTTGTGATTGCAGATTGAGAACTCCACTTAAGACTTTCATGACAAATGAAAATTTTGGTCGAAAATTCTTTGGGTGCTTAAACTATAAGGTTTCCTTAATCCGAAATTGACTTCCCTAGGTGTTCTTCTCAGAGCATGGATAGTGAGTGAATTGTAATCGCAAAGATGAGATATATACATATATCTATAATCATTCCTTATGAGTATTTCTCACTATAACATTTTTAAGGGTAATGGATGTTTGAGGTACTCACGTGACAATCACATAACGAAAAACTAATGGAAGAACTACTATAACACAATTTCAAGTTGAAGAGGGTAAGTTGTAGTAAAAAAAATTAAAGGTGATAAATTTAAAAAAT
Organism: Arctostaphylos glauca; assembly: GCA_019985065.2. Lineage (NCBI taxonomy): Eukaryota > Viridiplantae > Streptophyta > Magnoliopsida > Ericales > Ericaceae > Arctostaphylos > Arctostaphylos glauca. Next base: position 4,899,975 of record JAHSPW020000003.1, read on the forward strand.
CATAGTTGAAGGGAATAAAGTATAATTAACTCATAAATGAACCCAAAAGATTGACACAGAGGTTAAGCTCGGAAATTTAAAGATTTGGTCATTCTTAAAATTTCAAATTCAAAATCTTTTAAGTGTTATCCACTCTTATAAATCAGTTCATTTCAAATTTTTTAGTTGTTACATATTATCAATTCTTGTGCCTAGTCCACACAACACTTTATACTGTTTTTAATCGAGATCTTCAGTACTAATAAGTTAAATTAGTTCGCAAACATTAATGGCGCTGCGTTTAAACTGACCCAAATATTTTGAGTTATTGAAAAGAAAAAAAAACAATTTAACAAATGTACTACACTTGTAATGGGTGAAGTGGGATTTAGAAGCCACCCCATAAAACCTTGGGTTTTGTATATAAATGACCCAAATTTTTGGTTTGAATTACAAGGGGAGCCATGGTTTGTGATGAGTTGGAATGTGAGCTGTGTAATCTTATTTTTTTAAATTTTGAATAAAGTGGTTTTGGGAGAAAGTAACGCACACTCATTATGATATGTAGTGGGGGGAGTATGATATTATATTATGATTCTAGGGAGAGTTAGACGGTGTTGATTGTACTATGGTATGATGATCTGTGATTACATTTTTTTTTTTTGTTTTATTTAAAAGTAAAGCAAAGTGGGGATCATGAACTATCATGGGATCAGGTTCACATTAATTGTTTTGTGGGGTCCGGTGGAGATTCGAGCAATGTAGTGTGAGCAAAACGATATTGTTGTGTTTTCGAATTGTTACCAAAACACCATTCTTCGAAATTGCACCATTTTAACTTCATGTATTTTGGCAACAATTCGTGGACAAAATGACGTTGTTTTGCCCGTGAATATTACCAAAACATCACCCCTCAAAACTAACTTTATGTATTTTGATAACAATTCGCGGGTAAAATAATATTATTTTTGCCCACGTTACAGGACTGCAGAATCATTTTGTCTGCATTACAAAACTGCAGTACAGCCCTCGAATCCGTTTAGTGGTCCCTAAGGTTAAGTATGTGATGGTTGAGATTGACTTTGACCTTACAATTTGGTGGTTAGTTGTTCAACCTTTGGGACTTTTTTCTTATTCTTCTCCATTTTTAATGAAAAAAATGGTTAAAAGTTCCTAAATTATTAACTTTTTTTAGTCCATCTCTATTTTTATTTTAACTTGAGAGGTCTTTTTTCTTAAAAGTTCTTCTAGACAAGGCACAAGAATTACCTTTTTTTAAAAAAAATAAAAAATAGTTAAAATTTTTTAAAAAATTATCAAAAACGAAAAAAGTTTTAAAATAACAATTTTCATTGTTTTATTTAGATTTTTTAGTTTTGATTCGTATTTTCAGACTTTTCTAATTCTTCTCATCAAGACAAATAAAATAACGCAGAAAAAAAAAAGTTATAAAATATCAAACAATATTAATTGTCTTTAATAAAAAATAACTTAATTCAAACTAATAAGCCTAATTGAACTCTTACATATATATTTCTAATCATCCTAATCATGGGTCCAACCTTTTACAACTGTCCAAATTTGTGGTCTTTTGTAAAGTTAGCCCCTATGTTATAAATGCTATTAACCCTACAACAATTACCCCTGGGTCAAAGATTCACTAAACTTGTTATGATTTTGTAATTGACTTGGCCCTGCTGTATTATGTGTTAGAATAATATTATTTTGATATACAAAAAATTACTCAAATAGTTAAATAATGTTTGGATAATTTTTTGTGTCAGTACGCTTTACTTTGCACAATACATAATAAAATTCTTATTCTGTTTTTATTGTGTACTATCATCCCATTTATTTATTATCCAACTACTATTAGACGGTACCATGTATAGACAGGGGGCCGCCCTTGGTTACTATAGTCTACATATCTACAATCATTTCATTTATTTCAAAATAATAAATCTTAATCCTTTCAAATTTTAAATCTTGATTTCGTCCTTGGCTACTATAGTCTACAGATTTACTAGGACTCTGTTTTTTTTTTTCCCCATTATGTCTAAACTCATGATATTATAGGAAAAAAAAATCCATTTTTACAATCTTGATAAGATTTTACACACAAAAAAATAAGTGTTACTTACTACACTTGTTCAATTTTTGTCTAGTCTTTCAAATGAATTTGATACAAAATTATGTGACGTGTTGATGTTTGACGGATTACAAATATCATACCGACTACAAACTTTAGACTTTTGAATCAAGTTGCATCGCGCTTAACTTCTATTAGAGATCTAGTTTTGATTCAAATCGAGCAACAATATCACTAATTTTTACATATTGTTTGGCTTGTTTTTTTTAGGGATTGAAATATTTGATTGTGAGCGTATATAAAAACATGGGGCACTTATTTTTTGGTCTTATCTATAAGTATTTACTAGTTTTTTATCCTACCCAAATTATCCTTAATTTAAAAAACGGCACAATTCAAACATTCAACTCCTAAAAAAATGGATACTAAAAATTTCATTACCATATTAGTTCAAGGTTTGGAGAAAATATTTCTTATTATTATTAACCCAGAAATCTCTCCTCCTAACTTGTTGTACAATATTTTGTTCTTTGCGATGGTAAATTTGCAGATCATGATAAATTTCTGTAACTTCAAAATATCTTGTTCTTTTGCGATGGTAAATTTACAAATCATGGTAAATTTCTGCAACTCTAAAATATCTTGTTCTTTTATGATGGTAAATTTTAGTGATATTCTCAAGATTTAATGAAATGTATTTACCATACTTGATTTCACATTTCAAGCCTAATTACTGCTATGATTTTAAATTTACCAAATCAAAAATTATATATTTTCACTTAAGAGATGATAAAAAGATAAACTAACACTCAAAAAAAGATAAACTAACACTCAAAAGTAATGGCAAAAACGTCAACTCATGTAAAAATGAGATGGAAACATAATTTAAAAAAGTGGATGAGATGAAAACATATGTTGTCTGGGCTAATAGGACCCTGATTGTAAATTATCCTAAAAACATTTACAATTTTTTTTTCAAAATAAAATTAAAAGTTTGATGATCAAAAGTACCATGCGTTTAGGTTATTTGTACTCTTACCTCAAATGATGATGATTTTTTTTAAGCGTTGACATGTGATTTCATCCGAACTCATAAAACAAGAAGATAAAGATTTAAAAAATCGACAGATCTATCCAATAATAATTCAGTTAAAAACTTATATTTGAGGATTCATTTCAAAATACAATTTTCCGAACAAGCTAACCAGTTATAAATATGTCTACAAACTATTGATATCAACTAACTACAACAACTTTCACAACTATTTGCTAAACTAATGCTACACTTATTGAAATAAATTAGGCAACAAAGTAACAGTTAGTCTATGTGATTTTTTTTAATTTTATTTAGGAGTCTTCTTCTTCGATGCTCGTTATAAATAGGCACCAGCTGCAACCGCCTTTGGTAGCTGTCTTCATTTTCCCTACTTTTTTTGCTTGATTTATTTTAAATACTTTAACTTTTTCCTCTTTTGATCCCGCATTTGGATTATGATTGTTGCCTATGCTACGTCTCTTTTTATTGAAGGACGAATTTTGAACATAAATAAATATATAATTAATAATAGTTATTAGTCCTAAGCCTTGAGACTAGATTGTAGCGAAGTGAGGAGATTTTGGCACACCGTTTGAATTTCGAACTTTTAACACACATGACTTCGTTAGGAGAGTCGGCCCAAACAAGAGGACCTTGCTGGGAAGAAATGAAAATTATCTGGGGTGAAAGTGCCATTTACTAAACATAAGTCTAAAACTGGGATTTCCAAAAATTGGGCACGCTGTAAATTGGGTGTCCGGATTCGCTGAAGTTGGCATTCCAACCTCACCCACGAGTTCGATCGAGAAATTGTGAAAATCCCCGTCCCTCTCTGTCTCTCTCTCGGCTAGTGGGCATGCTGACACAGAAATGAGTAGGATGATTGGCGCGAGAGACGGTTGGGCAGGAATTTCAAAGCGATTCAGGCTCCTTCAGACGAACCACTTTTGCACGAACAACAAACCCACCACCTCCTCTAACAACGGCAACTCCAGCAGCAGCAGCAGCAGCAGCAGCAGCGACAACAAAAGCGGAAACGAAAAGGTTGATGGGTCTTTGAGCACTTACGACGAAACGTATCGTCAGCTGGACAAGCTCGATTTCATGGCTGCCGCGAAAATTCTCTTCACTACTCCCCCAAAGAAGAAGAAATTCGGGTACTCAACGCTTGTCCAGGATCATCTATTGGCATTTTGAAAGTCGTGACTTGGTTGATGTATTGAGCTTCTTGTAGGCCTTTTCTCGAACAGGTTCAGTTCATTGTTCGTGATATACATTGCTACGATATAGGGTCTACGTTTCCCCCTCTATTTTTTGGGTCTTTAAGTTGGTTTTGATGTCCATGATCGCATAGATTCGAATACTTATATATGCTGCAATGTGATGGCCCAAATATCCATGCTTTTATTTCGTGCTTTTATTCTTGCATTTAGGGGAAACTCATCTGATGTCCAGAGACTAGGATGTGAATATGCTTTACATTTATTACTCAGTCCATGGCCGGTGGTAAAATGAAGCATTGGTGTTTTTTTTTAATAACTCAGACCGGGCCAGTTTTTTTTATAATAATTTTTGAGGACCAATTTCACCGCCCACTTGCGGGGATTCCAATCAAAGCCAAAACAAAGCCATGTACGGAATGACCCATAAGAGTTGATAGTAGAGACTTTAGAAGGAGCAAACCCCTAAGTCTCAAGCCTTACTATGAGGCCAACCCCTTGGGTTAATGAAACATTGGTGTTGAAGGGATATGAAGAAGAATTTTAGGCTCTGCTGGAGAACTAGGCTTTGTTGCCGTGATCTTTATGTGATATGAAAGTTGCATCTTCCACGCGTGTCAATAATCAACCTCCCTGGCACATAGTCCATACCCACAGCCACGTCCTAAACCGAAAGTGGCAAAGAACAAAAAATTATGTCGAAGGGATGGCTAGGTATAATGGACTTTCTGAGTTGATACCCGTTGAAGTGGGTACTGAACAAATAGTTGTTTGTTGTCTGTACAATGGTTACAACATACTCTTATGTGTCCCTCTTCATTGTTGTAGTTTGTTGCAAGTTGCAACATACTCTTATGTGTCCTTTTTCTTTTTTGGGGCAGGCTCGATTTCCATCTGGTACAACTCTTCTTTGCCCTCATGCCTTCACTAGGTATCTCTTCTTAAAGTTCTAAAGTCTACCACATTTCGTTTCGAGATGCCTTTTGGTTCAATGCGGCAATCTAATACATCATCTTTCATGTAACAGCTGTATATTTGGTGGCTCAATATGCTCGCTATGAAATGAGAAGAATGGAGGCAGTAAGAAACTTTGTTCTTTTTCAGACTCTTTGTTGTTGAACTTTCTGTCATTCTACTTCTCTGTGTATTTCCTTAAGGCTTTCATTGTATACCTCTCATTCAGGATTTCTCTGCAAATATGATAACTGATAGCTTTGGGGTGATCCCTTCAACTGCATTCGACTTTTTGAGGATAATATCTCAAAGTTATTTCATCAATATTTTTCGTCAAAACTTGTTTTTTCCTTGTTTGGGAATCTGTAAAGATGGTTATCTTCAAGCCTATTATCCCGATTCGGAACTCATTTGAAACCTATTCCCATCTAAATGTCAAGTCTAGGAAATCATGCCTACAAATTTTAGAATTTGTGCAAATGTACTGTGTTTAGATGACCAGAAGGATTTGAACTAACTGGTCTTTCCTATTTGAACTATCTTACATCTTGAAAGTTTTCTCAATAGATACTTCGAAGCATAGTGATAAAAGTTGACAATTTTTTTAAGAAGGTTCCATAATCTATCCTGTCTCCATTAGGAAAGTGTGTTACTTGATTATGATAGATTATCAAAATAATAAACTAGAGTAGTGGTTATGAGTCTTTGTATTTGCAAATTCTCTATTACTATGTACACTTTGTTTGTGTGCTAAGCTTTGGTTAGGGCAAAGCAGTTGAAATATTAGTTGGGGCAACGGATTCACAATGACATATAGGTTATATTCATCTGATTTGTGCAGCATCTTGAATTAGAAGTAACACATTAGACCGTCTATTACTATTTCGACAAATGGTATCCAGTTTTTGTCTGGGTTACGAACCTGTTAACCTTGTGGCAATTACTCTCTTTCTATTTGTGCGCCATTCTGATGTATGCACCTGTCTTAAAAATGGAAAGTGAAGCCAATATGGTTTTGACTCATTGCTTGTCAGTTCACTCTCTTTTTTGCTACATTCTTGGGTAGATTTCCCTACTCCAGTTCGTGTTTCTAAAATTTTGCTTTGACATCGGTGAATCTTCATACATTTTCTTCTCTTGGCTTCCTTTTACTGATTTTTCTGTTACCAAACTTTCCCATCTCAGGAACTGGAGGTAAAAAAGAAAGCGGAAGAAGAAAAGAAAGCGGAAGAAGAAGCGAAAGCAAAAGAGAATGAATTAATTGCCTCGGGGGAAAAAGAGTCAGTTTCTGATCCTGAGCTTTTGCAAGTAAAAGAGAGACTGGATAAACTGGAGGAGACTCTAAAAGAATTTGTGGTTGTATCGAAGAAACAGCAGGATAGCAGCTCAACTAAAAACCACGAAGAAGGTAGCGAAAAAAGACATCATACTGCAACTGACCACAGCAGCACCTCAAGTAGATCAGAAGCGAGCGATTCCACAGGCAAAGATCATTCCAGTAAACAGAAATCTGAGAATGTAGCACCAAACTCAAGCCAAGGAAATGCTAGAGGCTGAGGAGCACCAGTTTCTGATGTCTCCCAGCACAGTTTAGAAGTGTTCGAAATAAGGGGCGTGCAAGGAAAATGAAATAGCCTTATAGTGCATCAGATAATTTTTGATGGGAGGATTTTGCAAAGTTTAATGTTAAGCAGGGCCATGATTGTTGGACTACCATAGGCTTATGGATGGGCTACCCCGTGGTCGATTTCTGTTGGGCAGAAATGTTCATGCTTTTGCATATGTTTCCATATTTGAGTTTCTCATCTCTTCAATTTTGTGTATGGAAACCAAGACCAAATGTTATGTCCCATCTGATGCAATGGTAGTGAATTTTTTCATTAGAAAACCTATGAATTAGTCATTGGTTTTGCGGCTTTTGGTTATTTCCCTATTCACTGTTTCTTTGGATGATGCTGAATTAATACTTGCGGCCAGAAAGCTGTAGAGTGTGTGCAAACGATGTTGTTTCGCCCTTAAAATTATGTCGTTTTAACTTATTTCGCGAATTGTTATCAAAATATATAGGGTCAAAACGACGTATATTAGAGGGCAAAATAAGCAAAATTATGTCGTTTTATCCGTACTATATGTGAACTACAAGGGGAGCAGGTTGCACTACAGCCCCTGAATTCGAGAAGTAGGCAATTTAAGAGTTGATTAAGTTTTACAAGTAGATGCGTACAATTATTAAGAGGGCAAATGCCATGATTATGTTAATTAAGAGTTTCTTACAAGAAAATTACCTGATATGTGTTGATTAGTTATAACATTTCCAGCCCTTAATCTTTTTTGTGACTCAAACTCAAAGTTTGAGTAAAAACTCTTTAACATCACTATACTCCTTAACTCATACTCAAATCCAGTTGAATTTAACTTTTACAAAATTCTAGGAACACTCAAAACCTTTACTTAAATTTTAAATTTTCGGTTGTATTATTACTGAAGTTCTCACATATCAAATAAAAGCTTTTACTCAACTTTAAAATTGAAGCACGAGTTTTTTCTTAGTCATGAGTTAGAGTATGAGTTGGAGCTCATCTTCCAAAGAATCCACCCGTATGCTGAACCCCTATGAAAACAACTATGGAAAAAGTCTATTCACGAGTAGTTAAACTTGTTGTAAAATTTGACGATCACTTTTGGTACCAAATTTATAACAAATTCGGCTTTATTAATTTCTCCTATCTCTTCTCTCCTCTCTCGTTTTTTTTTGATAGCCGACGTATCCGCCGGCTTAAATATTACTCCCAACCTAATGCTGACTAGTCTTTGGGGGACCAATCCTACCGTTCACTTGCGGGGGTCCCAATTAAAGCCACAGCATATTTGCCCTGTATGGACTGACCCAAAAAAAATTGATAGCACCTGAGAGGTTTTGAATCTTAGACCTCTCATTCTTGAAGAAAAAATTACAATTGTACCAAAAATAATACCAAATGAGTGCACTAACAATGTTATTTTTTAAAATTTTCAACACTGTAATAAAAAAATGACTTTAGCAAAATCATCAAAAGGTTATACCATATTGGACTTCGGCCCACCCATAAGTCATGGAGCTTAAACCAAATTTGGCCCACATCCTAAAACCCTTATTAAAATCCAAAAGACTGATGCCCACCCATGAGGCATGGAGCTTAACCCAAATTCGGCCCACATTCTAAAACCCTTCTTAAATCCCAAACGGTTTATGCTTCAAATCCAAGTTCCACACTGTCAGTCACTTTCTCCCATCTGCAACATCAGCTCGAACATCATGGCGAATCGTCTAATCCGACCCTTGCGCAGAACACTTCTCTCTCCTCTCCATTCACACTCAAAAACCTTACTTCCCCAGCAACAAACCCCTCTTCCTTCTCATTCAAGACCCCTAATTTCTCAGCAACAAACCGCTGTACTTCAAACTAGAACTTACGTAACTGAGATGCGACAATCGGCCTTCCAAGGTAATATCCTCAGACTCCTCCGCAATGAGATCCGGTACGAATTCGACCGCTCTCCTCCTTTACAGGTACTCTAATCACTCATGTCTTTCATCTTATTTTGGTAGAAATTGAGTAATTTTTTCAGGACAGATGAGAAAATGAATGACGAGAAAGGAAGTGAAGCTTCTAATTTGGGATTTCTCATGATTTTTGTATCGTAGCATTTTTGCAATGTTTCGATGAATTGGTAGGTGAGGAAATTTTCCAAAACTTATAGTTGCTTTGCATCCCAAGCAAGTTAAGACTTGAAGAGCGGGAAGTCGTATTATATCTATTATTAGAAGCGAAAGCAACAATTTTGGGGCAAGAGAGTTTGAAGGTACCGAAAGTAATTGGATGCGGGTGAAGGAAGAGGTTTGAGTATGCAAAATGGGGAATTTTATCATACAAAATGGCTAGACTCATACGCTATTTATTCTACTCCATGGATGGTAGTAGTCCATATTTTTATGGATACAGTCCATATTCATCCATATTTTTTACATTAGACAAATATCTAATATCTAGATATTCTAACTAGGCTTGTAGAAGCTACATATTTTAGATCTTCTGAAAGCTAGATATTTTGTGTCACCAAAATATCTCCCATCTTGGGCTTCATTGGTTTGGGCTTCTTCTTGTGTTTGGGCTCCATAATCTTGGGTTTCTCTTTGGGCTCTTCGAGATTGCAAATCCACTTCTTTACATTTAACTTTTTTTTTTGTTTTTTGTTTTAAAATGAAGACATCATATAGGCTTCATTTTAGAGTAGTTTATGATGATCATGTTGAAAACTGTTCAGTCTCTGAGTGACAATTGATTTCTTTACATTGAATTTATGTTTTTTCAACATGATAATTGAACAAATGGAATTGTTCAAGTTTTCATGTGGTTATATTCTCATTTGGCAGCCTGTTACTGAGTTCAATTCATTTTCGGTTGATGAAAGACCGGGAGAGCAGTGGATAAGACTGAACAAGAATTTTGGAGAGAATGAGGAAATTAAAGTGGAAGTTACCATGTTTGATGGCTCTGTCCCTGTTAAAAAAACTGGCAACATAACGTCAGAAGAAGACGTGACGCTTCACATTACACTGGTTGTTGACATCTTTAAGGGGGAAGGGAGTGATGTATTGGAGTTTGTATGCTCAGCGTGGCCAGATAGCTTAGAGATTAAAAAGGTTTTCATGCGAGGTCGTGATCAGATGGAGGGTCTGCCTTACACGGGTCCTGGATTCAAGTAAGGGTCATTACTTGATGTTCTTTTTTCTGTTTTGTTGCTGTGAATTGGAGTAATAAACAGTCAATCACATCTTGAACATCATATTGATAGAGTTTTGTTTTGCAAAGTTACTAATTTACTACTGAGAGGACTCTTGGAATCAAGTACTGTTATTTTGTGTTGAAATATTATGGTTTATGTGGTAGAATTCGTATAATTTATCCACGCATATGCTTATATGGAATTTTTGTTTAGCATTGATGTTTTTGTTCCTAAACAGAAGACCCCTCCGACTGATGCTATCCAATTTTGACTAGTTTGGCCAATTTGACCTATTCTTTTGCTTGGATTCATAAGCAACAGAAAGATTTCCTTAACATACCTGTTTTTTTTTTCCCGTGGCCTCAGGGAACTGGATGATGAGCTGCAAGATTCACTTTATGAGTTCTTGGAAGCAAGGGGTGTAGATGATGACCTTGCTGTGTTTGTGCATGGATTTATGAAGAACAAAGATAAAACAGAGTATATTCGGTGGATGGGTACTGTTATGTCTTTCATAGAAAGGAAATAGATGGGATGATTGTGCAATGTGGTGACCTAGATTCTTTTTGGACCGTTTTTAATCGATAACAAATTGTTATCCAAGTATATCAATGATCAGTGTCGTGTTTGAGCTACAATTTTGTAGCTGCACAGAGAAATTAAAGTTTTAATTAATGAGAGTGAAACTGGGGAGTGATACGAAACTTCTTCTGGAGATTCTTGTAAAGCAGTTGAAATTGGATCAAATTTCTTCTATTTTTAGTATTCGGACTGCATCCTTAGTTGGATAGTGGTTAGATTTTCTTTCTATCCTTCAACAGATGGTGGACACTATAGGTCAAAGTAATTGAGAATGGATATGTGAATTGAACTTAGCTTTGTGCATGAATTGCTCTTTATGTTGCTGAATGGAAGAAGCTTTTGTGATGGAAAGAAATGTCACATATTTTCATGAAAAGAGGATAAAATTGTTACGCAACTGTCCCTGCAGTGATCGTTTCTTGTTAGCTCATGCAATTATGGAAAGAATAACCAGTCAACCCTTGTTGGGAAATCCAAGTAGTTTTCTTTTCCTACAATGCGCAGTGGATGTTTTCTACTTAGCTGAAGTGTAAAACCTGTTTGGGATTTGAATCGTTGATGTCTATCTCAGCTTCTAGAATTCTAGTGTTCGTCATCGAATTATAGCAGGGTTCCTTCTCTCAGCTTCCCGAATTTCTTTAAGCAATCCCTACAATTCTTATTTGTGAAATCCCCAAATAATCTCTATGGTTTTAATCTTTAGATCTCTGTATGATTTTGTTGCTATTGTTTGTCATTTGTAGATAATTCTTGATACAAGTTGAACGTAGAGATCCAATTAATTAGCTGAATGCCGCAGGAGTTGCTTCTAGTTGTTTGAGAATATAGTGTTTGCCTAAACCACTCCGATTACCCCTTTGTCCCCATCATTAGATGCATTAGATGTCACCATTTAATGTTGATGAGGATTATGACAACCAGTTTTGTGTACTAGGGAAACTTTCTAACCTTCTGACAGTTTTGTTTTACTTAATTCTATAAGTGCTTGTGTGACACTTCTAATGCTCCTTTAAGGGTGATTAGGCTTATGGCAGCCTGTTTTGTGTACGGGAGAAACCTTTCTAACAGTTGCACAGTTCTTTCACTATGAAAGTTTCCTCCTTTGCCACCTCTTATCATTGGGATTTTGTTGGTAACTTCTTTACATACACAAGTTCACAATTGACACTGTTAATTTTGTGTAGCAATCTTTATTTTGTTGGTGTGAATTTTGTCTCCTTCAGTGAAGCTCAAAACTACGGCCGTGACGAGAGCAATGAAGGTGTAATAACTACACAATTGCCTCCACCATTCACGCCGTCAATGGAGGTGATATAAGTGGCAATTGACTGTAGTTTATGGTTCTTTGAAAAGTGTATAGATGTATACTAAACAGTGAAAAAGCGCTGAGGTATGTAAGTGTGTGAAACTTTCTGAGGAACTGAAGCAAGCAGCCTATTGGCCATTCCTTTGGTCTGCTTAGAAAAACGACAGCAAACTTTCTTTCCCTGAATTCGACCCCGATGCTTGTATGTCTATTGAGGTTATAAATGAGAATTCAAGGAAAGTCTAATGGAAGTTATGATGTTTCAGAACATGACAATTGATTCCTAGTGGTAGTACACCATGCCATATATGACACTTGGGGTAGTCGATCACAGATGTGACGCATCAGCCACTAGGTTGAAATGAGTTGATTTTGTTGCGTGTAGTGTTTAATATATTAATTTTATGAATGGGAACAACACTGACGATTTCATAATGAGGTATCTTTTGTTGAAATTTTGTACCCTTTTGGTATATTTTGTTTCCTTAGTTCTCCATTCTTTTTTAGTTTGGATAAAGAAATGATTTTTCCTTCAGCTGGTGTGGCACTATTACATTTGCGAGGAATTTGCAAACATAAATACACAAAAAAAATTATGTTTTAGATGATTGATTGATTCTGGAAGACAATTTTAGATTCACAGGATGGATTTGACATTGAAATTCATTGAAATAATAGCTTCTCGTAGTGGTTAGGGGCTTTGTAGCAACAGCTGTAAGTCAATGAGGTTTATTTAACATTTTCATGTAGTTATGCAGCGTACATGGTGTTTTGGGAGGCTGTTGAGGCTTGGATTGCAGATATTGTACGACGAATTTTCTCTAGTAAGGTAGCAGAACCACTCACTCAGATTTAAGCTTTAGTCGTAATAGAAAATGAAAATCATAACGGAGGTTCTTGCTACTCTCCAACTCATCCTGTATCCTCTTTTCCAAGAGGAATGGGAGTGAGGTGTCTCTAATGTTCCCTTACCTCAAGGTTCGACCCTCCCAGCTACAATCCACTCCTGTTTCATATAATGGCTGGAGTGGTGAACTGAACATCCACTTCCACAGTTCCACTGTTGTATGTGGTGGTTTCTGTTTATTTATGTTTTGGGGGCTGAAATTGGTCAAAGCAAAGGAAAGGATTCGGAAAGTTGCATTCTAGATGTGCTGATAGTCCTTCATGTTTGATTGTATCCTCTTTTCCACTGTGGTATGTTTGATTGTTTTCTTTAATCTGCTTCAGTGTCATATTTTCATTTATCTACTTGTTTACAAGACGTGCTTGTAATGCTTCATGTTTTATCGTCCTTTTCTTCTACTGTTGGTTGTGAGCTCATTTTGTTGTGCAACAGAAAATATCTTGATGCAAATCATGTTCATTGGGGCATGTCTTAGAAAAACAAATTGTACTGTCAGCTCGATTTACAGGACCCCTGAAGATCCCTTTTGGATACGGAAGCCACTCTCTTAGCAGTTTCCCACACCAAAGCTCAGCTTGATTGGTCCACTACAGATAAGTGTTTCATTTGGAGGTGACATCGTGCTTATCTTCATCCGTATGGGTATTCTGACTCTATGAAGCACTTGTTGAATTTTGATTCACATGAAATATCATACATCATGCTCATTAACATCAGGAATATGGTCAAAAGTAAGAATATCAGTGGGCGTGTTTGATGGCTTAGGAAACATTATGTTGCTGTCATTGAGACCGTCCTCAAGTAGTTATGCTCTTAATGCTTTAAGTGTACAGAGGTAATACCTCTTTTAGGAATTAGGTGTGTACGGCATTCTCTGTTTATTGACAAAACTGCCTTCAGATACTGTGATGGACCGTCGTCATTTTGATAATTCACAGAAAAAATCCTCTGGGAAAAGCCAGAGGCAATCCTCTTGCCAGGGTAAAATTGCTATTGATAATTGAATTTGTTTTATTTCCCAAATTGCCTCTAGACTCTAGTCCAACCGACTTGTATATTCTTTATAGTTTTCTATCAACTTTACTATGTGCAGATTGATTTGGTGTCATATCTGAAAATATTCTGGGTTAGCTGGAAGCCACCATAACTGAAAATTCTGTTCCTTTTTCCGTCTAGATGCATGACCCCTTCCCCTAAACTAGAAGTTATTTCTGATTCTGTTGAAACAATTTGAGCACTTTGGGAAGATAAGATGGATCTTTCAGGACTTTGAATTTGCCATTATGGAGTAAACATTTAGAGAATACAAGCTTTAGTACCATGTTTCCTAAGGCAAACTTTATTGTGGTCCATGCTTTTACCAAACTACACATGTTGAGTTGGTTGAGTTACTAATGGGTGGTTTGCACAGCCATTTCATAGCACTAGAGTGCTAACAACCCATGTTGCCTATAAAAGTATATGGGATAATTTACTCAAATGGTTCCTCTACTTTGGCCTTAATTTCAGTTTGGTCTCTATCTTTTCAAATGACTCAATTTTGAACTTGCATTTATTTTGTATGAAGGAAAGTCAAATGTTTACAGTTTTGAGGGCATTTCAGTAACTTCATGTTACCATTACTCTCTCTCTCCCTTTGGATTTAGTTAACACTACCCTGGACAATTCCCTATTCGAGTATGCAAAGGCATCAAATTTGAACCCTTTCTCCTTCATCTCCCAAAAGATCTCAAGCCCTTGTTCAAACTTTCTAGATCGAAAGCAGCATTTCATTACAGTCGTGTTAAGTAATGGCATTTGGTAGATGACCTGATTCTCCAAACTCATTGAGAATTCTTCGTACTGCCCCCAACCTCCCCGACTTGCAATCAGTGTATTGTAAGTTACCACAATCAGCGTATTGTGTGTGTGTATAATGCCCTTGAAAACAGTCATTTGCCTTTGAAAACAGTCAACATTTGACTCTCCGTCATAAAAAACAAATGGGCATTAACATTTGGCCTGAGTGGAACAAAAACGTAAATGTAAGATCAAAATTGAGTCATTTGAAAGGGTATGGACCAAAATGAAGTTAGGGTCAAAGTAGAGGGACCATTTGAGTAATTTACCCAAGTATATATTAGGCTACAAATTATGTTAGGTGGGCTTATGAGTTTGCTGTTGGTGTTGATGTGTGTCCAAGTATAGAACCTCTGTAAATCTTAAAACTTGTTTGGAATTTTCTTGGACATTTAGCTAGCTCATATATTATGCAATACTATGGCTAATGTCTAGATGGAGTTATATAGTGCTCCTGCAACACTGTATGGCTGTTCCAAATCTCCTCTTTACCGTACATCTGTGTAGAACCTATACTCACACCTGAGCACTACGTTGCGGTGCCCTTGTAACATTGAATATTTTTTCCTCGTTTAAGTTAATTACAAAATCAAGGGCGCAGAAGTGGGAGAGGCTGGGACGAGTCACAAGTAAACAGTGATGAGTGACACCCCCAAGTTTAATTCCTGGGTCTGCCCCTATTATGGCATAAGATAATTATTACTGAGTTATCAACATGCTTGACATCATTCGCTTTTAGGAGAAAAGGAAGATTCTAATTGAAGAGTTCATGTAACCCTGAACTTCAAATGGGAACTTAATCAATAACAATGCCCCACCTTCCCACAGTTTGATTTGGACATAGGAAAACGCACAAACACAAGAGGAACATTATTTTCCCCAAGCTATTTGCATTATTGTTGGTGGGTAACAAGCCACCAACCATTGCACTGTCAAATCCATTATGTACATACAGATATATTTCACACTCACGCTTGTCCTCAATTGTAGTTATTGGACCCCCCCATAATTAGAGAGATATTATGCATTTGATTCACAATCTCCTCTTTGCAAGAGAATAATCATGTTTTTGCCACAGTTCCAACTTTCAAAACCTGAATATCACTGAAATCCAACTTTAAATGACTTGAGAACAAAGAAATATCTTCCTTATGAGGCTGATTTTTAACATTTATCAAGTTCCATAATTGCATGATTTCAGATGCATTACCTTTTGGATCCTGGGTTGGTTAGAATGATTAAGTGGTATACATCAGGCTAA
This sequence comes from Arctostaphylos glauca, assembly GCA_019985065.2. Lineage (NCBI taxonomy): Eukaryota > Viridiplantae > Streptophyta > Magnoliopsida > Ericales > Ericaceae > Arctostaphylos > Arctostaphylos glauca. The sequence goes on from JAHSPW020000003.1 coordinate 4,915,915, forward strand.
TGATCTGGAGACCTCATTTTGTGGGTCCTATGTGAAAGATCTCTTAGGTAAGATATCAATGCAATCAAAGATCTGACTCAGTTTTTATATGGAAAATTGATGTGATAGCATAGCTGAGGGTAATTATATAGCCTATATTTGCCCTTACTGTTGATCCCTCATTAGTATCCACATGACTCCACCTACCTATTGATCAAGACCTTCAATAGATGGTCTATTACTTCAACTGCTGGTGGGTCGAACGACATTCACAACCATCTAAACCAATGTTAAGTGATCTATTAAAGATTATAAGAGCAATCAATCGGTGATCAAACTGTAGAAATTGGTGGTCACCAAGCAACAAACCACGTATACGTACGTATACATGTATTTATGGTTATGCCTGTGTGTGTTTGTATGTTAGTTTGTTCATTAGATGTAAGCGTTTTGTATTTTGTGTAATCATTAGGCATGTTGGACAGGAGACTACATGTAGTGGGAATTGGTCCGCCCTGAACAAGGGTCGGTAGTAAAAAAATGTGACTAAAGTGTAAGCTGATCCCTCGTAGTTGTATAGTACTGAAATTCTATAAAAAAATACAACTTCGATATAATTTAATGTCAGTGGCACAAGGATCTCCTCATAGCAATTTTCACTAGGATAGAACCCGACAATGAGTTTACGAAGGCTTCTAGTAGTGCGGGATAAGCTAATCACCAGATTGCTTTGGAATAGGTTAATTGCAGGAAACAAGACCAAGCGAAATTTAGGTTTGTTGATTATTTGTACCCTATTGAACAAGAGTAATTGAAGGAGTCCAAGGCATGTGAACCCCATGGCTTATCTGATTGACTGACTTCATGAAAGTAGTCCTACTTCCAAATATGAGAAGTGAATAAGCTTTTGAAGCCTCACACTGAACTCATCTTATCCCAGTATAGAGAAAGTCAAAGTTGATTATTATCAAAACATATAGAGATTAATCAAGTTCAAAGTCAAGAGAACCAAATGAAAAAAGTTAATCAACTCCTCTGTAGCAAGAACACGTAACGCGAACTATTAAAACAGTAATTGGGCAGACAATTAATGGGGAACATGAAGAATTGCTTAAAGTTTGAGAGACAAGTCTAGCTTTTGCAACTCATCTTGGTTAGCCTTCAAATGGCTACCATTGTCCCACCTATATCCTCCAACTCCATCACCTGCTACCGGAGAAAACTTCCGAATGCCATCAAATCTGGCAGCCCCACCACTCGACGAAGATCCAACCGATGTACCAACATGAAAATTCTCCAGTGCAATCCGCCCAATGGCTGGTGGTTGATCAATGGGATTTCTAGGCCACCCGTAATGCCCTTGCGTATGTGAAGAACCAATATTGGATGGCAAAGAAGCTGGTTTGTTGATCATAGAGTGAACCTGAATCCCAAGAGACCTATTGCAAGAGCCATGCAGAGGCAGAGAAGCCAAACTAGGGTAGCGTTGGGGATATGAGCCGATTTTTGGCCCCCTTTTCGCTAGTGTTCGCTCTCGTTTGTGTGCATTTTGGTGGCCACCCAATGCTTGTGAACTGTAAAACTTTCTTTGGCAGTAGTTGCACGAAAACACTCGTGCCTCCGCTTCATGATTTGGTGATGAATTCATGTTGAAAAGATCGATGAGGTTGAGTTCTTCCTTCGATTCTTGATCCGTGTCCTTGCTAGAGAGGCTTAGATCCAATACAAGGTCAGTGTTTGTGGCTGTTTTTTGAAGATTGTGCTTTCGATGATCATCTTCTATCTGTTTGCCCTCTGTTTGGCTCCCCATTGTGGTGTTAAGGCATGGTGGAGCCTCTGACAGTGAGATAATGCTTGAAGTTTCAGAGAGATCACATGACTCTAGTGTTCGTGGATTCATATCTGGAGGGTTTTTTTGGGGTGGGAACTTTCCACCTTGTGGGCGATGAAGATTTGGTTTTAAAACCAAGGGAGAAGGAATGTTTATTGATTAGAAATAAAGGCTATGTGGCTATGTATGGAAAGGGAATTTTACAGTTACAAGGTCTTTTTATGGTAAGTATTTTGAAGTAAGGCCCGAGAGAGAGAGAGAGAGAGAGAGAGAGAGAGAGAGAGAGAGAGAATGGTGGAATGTGTTAATGTTATCGAACTTTTGATGGAAACTCATGAAGCATACACTATGTACCTATTTTGATGGCATATATACCCCCCAATTGAATGTGTTTTGCTCTACTTTGCTTTGTCTTACCACTGTCCATTTTTCTTGTTTTCTGGGTTTTGTCCATTTTGGGGTATACCTATAGTTGTGTCCACTGAAAGGCTAATTCGAAAATAGTAAGCTTTTTTCATCTCTTTGTTGGAGAATCATCTTAAAAAAGTGGACTACCCTTTTCAATTATGAATTAAATCTGATTGGATGATAAGCAACACACTTCTCCAAGACACTTCTTATATAATAATGGACAGTGAGATTCGTCTTCGGAGATTAATCGAGCTAAGCGTAAACTGGTTTGGACAATCCGAATTATACAAAAAGGACGTATATTTATATCAGAAGGATTTTCTAGGGCAGGTTTGATTAGAACAGAGTTCATAGAGATTTTATTTGATTTTGTTAAAGATCATTTTAAGTATGAAGAAAACCTAGCCTAATAGAGCTGCTTTTTTTATACAAAAGGGTATGGAACTTTCAAGTAATTATGTGCAATCTTTTACTTTCCCATTTTTTTTATTATAGGAAAAGTAAGAACATCATATAATATTTGTTAGATGATTAGTTGAGTTAGGAGACTTAAACCTAAGACTAGATAGGGCTAGCTTTCAAGCTCAATCTTCTACAAAATTAATTCACATCAATTCCTTATCCTCTCAAAAATATTATATGTTATTTCAGTAGAAAATAATCTCTTTTTGCATTAATCTTGATATCAAAAACTGATTTTTAGGCAGAGAAATATATAATATCAGAAATACCCATCATTTAAAACCAATAAAAAATTCAATCACCTCTCTCAAATAGGAAGCCAGATCTGATTTTTTTTTTTTTTTTTCGAAATTCAAAATCACCCATTAATTGCAGGTTCATGTTACAAGTTTGAATGTGGCTATTCACTATTTTGGTCTTCATGAAAATTCTAAATTAGTAACACCATATCACTTGAATAAAAATGAATCCTATGCTCTTATTTTGTTTCTATATCTTTTCACGTCAAGTTTGTTCCAAAAAATGCATGTTCATTATTTTTTGTCACGTGTTAGAAGAATCTACATTATCGAAATTTCAACTTAATACCACAGGAGTGTTAGACCAGTGATAAATGTATTGTTCTAACGGAATATGGGTCGATGGCGTAGGTCTGAGCCATGCACACAACACCTAGAAGCTGTGATCTAGTAACCCTTTATATGGTAGAAATCTGTGACTGGTTGGTCTCTCACAGGACCCATGACAGGTCTAGAGTTTCAAAAAAAGTTATAGAACCAAATGCCCCTCCTCCACTCATCGGCTCTTAAAAAAAAAAATATTCGACTCAACTTATTAGCACAACGTATTAACTTGCTCTTAAATCAGAACGACGATAAGGAGAAACGATCAACCTCTCCATAAAGTAAGTTGGGATTTCGAACCTCATATCAAAGGTTAAAATGCATGTTCACTCTTTTTTGTCACGTGTTAAAAGAATCTACGCTATCGAAATCCCAATTCTACATCACAGGCATGGTAGCCCAATGGTAAATGTCTTGTTCTCACGTAATATGGGTGGATGGCGTAAGTTCGAGCTATGCACATAATGCTCCCTTGTGCCTTTCGCCTACAAGTGTGATGTAGTAACCCTCGATACGGTAGAAATCTGTAACTGATTGGTCTCTCACAGGACTCACGACAAATCTACAGTACCACAAAAAGTTATACCCAAATGTCCCCCTCCACTCGTCGGCTCAACAAAAAATCCAACTCAACTCGAATTTCACAAAAAGTTGATATAGCCAAATGTCCCTCCACCACTCGGCTCAACAAAAAAACCCAACCCAACTCAGTTTATGAGCACAATATATTAACTTGCTCTTTAACTCAAAACGACAATAAGTAGAAAGGATCAATCTCTCCATACAGTAAATCCAACTACAAACCTCATTGCACCTAAGACACCTAAGACAACAACAGAATCTTTAGGTTAACTGTTCTGATTTAATGTACTTCCCAAATTTACACCTTACATTTAACCTTAGCCAGTTACTTCTTTCTAGGTCATATTCTCTATCCTATATGTCACCTTGTCCCATTACACTTGAAATAAGCAATGATAGCTATTTCCACTAAAGTCCCAAAAGGAAGGAAGTTTATCATAAACTCTCCCTTATCTTCTTCCTCACAAAAGGCTACAATGTTTTTATACAGTACTAATTGGTTGATTTATGTGACATGTAAGTTGAATCTATGATTTTTAAATGTTAGGTAAGCATCCACACTGAAAAGATAGGGGGTTGAATCAAAAACTTAACCTCTCCAATCAAGGATGGAACCAGGAGAGCCAGTAGAGACAGGGATGGAGTCAGGGGAGCCAGTAGAGAAGTCGCCCCTGCAAGGAAAAAAAAAATCTCTATTATTATATAGGAAAATAAATTTTTGTTTTATGAAGTATATGAGCTTGTCCCTGTTAAATATTTTGGGAAAAAATATTTGTCCATACGTAATGAAATTTCTGACTCCGTCACCGTCTCCAATTACTTCTCCCTATATATGCCAAGAAATAGCTTGTATTATTAGTGGTCATTATGTGGTTACCCTATTACACTAGTAGATATGATAGTTTAAATAGGAATTGTACCCCCACCTCTTTAGCCCTTTACTCTTTTCCTATCATGTGTTCCTTAGAAAATAATTCATTGACATTTGATGGGTTTTTGGTAACTTATTTTAAGGTTGCCCCTGTCTCTTTTACTTGTCTGTTTAGGTTTTTTTTTTTTTTTCTGAGTAAGTTTACATACACATCTCTCGTGTCTAACGAGAGGAGGCAGTGTTGTTTACTATAAATGTCGAGTTTTGACTTTCGAGTTCCTAGTTCAGATTATGATGAAAGAACGAGGTCAGGTATCTCAAACTAAAAGTCTCTATAGTGTTCCTACGATGTAGGTTTCGATGTAGGCTACTTCAGTAGAATGGAAAACAACTGAAGCCCTTCCTTATTGACAAAAAGAAAAAACGGAATAATTGGAAGGAAGTACTCCAAACTTGTGCTCCACAAGATTTGAATACAAATGTGTTTGGAACACTTCGATGATGGAGCCAAGAATTTCACTACGCAAGGGCGAATATTTATTCGAGATAAAAAAAAATTCATGCCACAGTAGAGGCAAGCTCATATACTTCATAGGAATTTTTTTTACTATATACACTCTCTCCCCCCGGCTCGTCCCCGCCGATGCACATGAAATCCATATTATTTTGAAGGACCTACATATACAGGGCGAAGCCTTGGCACATGTCACCCCCAATTTCCAAAATCCCAATTATTTTTTAATTTTTTTGTTTTAATTACCATATTATGAGTAATTATTTAGTACTATTAGGACACTCCACGTGGTATTTTAACACTTTAAATCACTACACATTCATATGAGTGCTCCTATATTTAGTATTGGTGTTTCACATAAATTAATATACGGTGATAGAGAGGTATTGAAGCATCACGTGGCGGTGTCCTAAGATTTATTATTGTTGTGCTCGTTAAGAGAAAGAGTGTGATGTAATGGCTCTCTTTTTTATTACTGAGTGTTAGTTATGTGATTACTAATTATTATTTTTAATTATTTAGTGTGGTATATATATTTTGATTTAATTTGATTTTTAGATAAAATTAACTTTATAACATGTGATTTTTTTTTTTTTTTTGTGTGTTATGAATGGTTAACTTAGAACATATACGTATTCAAATTTTGTCACCCCCAAATTTCAATCCTAGCTCCGTCCGTACATGTATATCGAACATTTTCTACCACATAAATATTTGAATCTGTGCACAAAAAATTATATTCTTCGACTTTCTTTTTTTTCTTCCTGTTTGCAGTTCCTCGATGAAACTAGATGGTCTAGTGGGCCTATTTTAAGTTTATTTCAATGATCTGAATGATTCACCTCATAAGATTTGTCAAGATTATTATCCCTACAAAAAAGTCAAGCTGATGGAACATTAGTTGCCATGTGATAATTAAAATTGCATTTGTCTTAACTAGAGGAATTCAGAAAGTAAAAACTCACGAGTAAATATTTACTAAAAAAAATAAAAAAAATCTCAACTTTTATTAATATTTTTTAATTTTAATTTATATTTTTATACTTTTAAGATTCTCACACAATCCCAAATATTTTTGATAAAAAATTAAAAGAATATTGTTCACCAAACATAAGAAATACCAGTTGGCCAAACTGTCCCTACTCTTGTTTAATTATCTTTAGTAAACGTAAAGATTCAAAAGATAGTGCTAGTATGTCAATTTGAAGATTCAATAATGCATCTTTCATCTCTCTCTAGATTTCTTTTCCTTCTCTGACTATGACAACTGTGAATCCTTGACACTATTGGATTTGCCGACAAAAACCAAACAAGTTTAGAAAGAGAGAGAGAAAGGGAGGGGTCCCGAATCCTGTAGCGAGAGGATTTCGTTAATTAGAAGTTGTAGCGTGTCAAACGATATCGTTTTGAGACAATCGAGTAGGTAATTTTTTCTGTACGGGATCCCTGAACCCGAGAGATCTAGAGAGAGAGTTCTGAAAACGTTTGATTTTACAAATCTCTTTTTCATTGATTGAACACCACAACTTTCTTCTACACTTTACATCGAGAGAACTATACTTTGTCATCTCTCTACCTCTTAATTTTGTCAAAAGTTTCTCCTTCATCAATTGTGCCTGTTACTTTTCTTTTTTGATCCAAATTCCTAACCCATTTAACACCTTCAACTTCATCAATGGTGTCTGTAAACGGACGTACTGGTTAGGTTCGCGTCTCATCTTTTGAAAGCTCGAGTTTCTCTTTCCTTATTTTTCTCTTACGTAACCGTTGTTAAGGAAAAAAATTCTTCTTAAATGATACTTTTCTTCACTCTTGACGTGCAAACGGGAAGAAGTTAATGTCTGGTGGTTGTTTTCGAAAGTAATTTTTCAAAACATAATATTTTAGACTAATTCTAAAAACACAAAACACTTACGTTTTCATATTGTATAAATGTTCTTTAGAAGAAATGGTTTTCGAAAATTAAGAAAAATAATATTTTCTTAAAATTTCCGTAAATCTTTGCAGTGAAACAGAAGTTCCATACTTGTTTCCCATTTGAATGTCTATATTTACTTGAAGGCACCCTATGTTTATCACCATCAATTACGATGAACTAATTAGAAAATGAGAGAGTTTGTTGCACAACAAGTATGTTATGCAGCAAAACGATATCATTTTGGCGTAAAAACCAAGACTCCAACCGATAGGAGTCTGCCCGTGTGCACCAAAACAATGTCGTTTTAGTGCATAACACATAGGGATGGCAACGGGGCGGATCGGGGCCGGATTGATTGCCCACCCCCGCCTCCAACTCCCAAATCTGAATTATACCTCCATCCCCTCTCCATTCCCCGTTCGGAGAACGAATCCCAGCCTCCATCCCTGCCCTGAAGATCCCCGCCCCGCCCCGCCCCGCTTTATTTTTTAAAATTAAAAAAACTTAATTCATTAAGACAAAATGAAATTTTTAGCCCAAAAAAATGAAGTTTTTAAGGATATATTCTAGACTAACCATCTCAAGACAAATTGAATTTTAACTATATGAGATCGTTCATACATCTATACACATATATAATCTCAATTTTATATGCGTATATACATTTATACATAAACTGATATACATCTATACATGGGCAATGAACTAGTATACATATATATACATCTATACATGGACAATTTTACACGGACTAGGGAAAAAAATATTAAGGGAGTTTAAAAAAATATTATAAATAGTTATAAATAAAAGGGTTAGAAAGTAAAATAATAATTATTTAAAACGGGGTGAAAAACGGGTGGGGAACGGGGCAGAGATACCAAGCCTCGCCTTCGACCCGCTCCCCATTTTTTTCTTACTTTCGCCTCTAAATCCAATCCGTTCCTCAAAAAAATATCTGAAACTCCAATCCGAACGGATCGGAGCGCAGCGGAGCGGACGAAATTGTCATCCCTAATAGCACGCCCTGTTATGCACTGTATACAACAAAACTCCAAGTCCACGAACTAATCGTTTCAGCACGCATCACACCGTGTTGCACAAGAGGACCTCAAGTCCACCCACTAACCAAATAGCTGAAAAGGAATTAAACTAGGAGGCTAATTAATAATAGGTTGATTAAACCAATATGCATTTTGTTTCATAAAGAACTCTCTCTCTCTCTCTCTCTCTCTCTCTCTCTCTCTCTCTCTCTCTCTCATGCATATACAAATTTGACAAGCATTTTGTCCCTCCACCTCTTAAAGTGCTACCCAAGAAAAAAAACACTTGGACAACATTTTCTCTCCATAAAAAGTATTGCCCCTCTATTAATTAGTAGCACAAGCAATGAAATTAGATCCAAATATTCATCCTCACTTGAGCCAATGGAACTCAACTCAACTCAAGGACCAATAGATTATTCCCACGTGTCATAAAAAGAGTTGTATTTTTCCATTATGTTGTGACAAGTGGCCGACATGTAGGTGGGGGGAACTGAGGTCCAAGGCCCTTAATATGCCCCCCACATAGGGCATGCATGCTTGCGAATTATAGAATTGAAATTACAAAATTCATTATGATTTTAAAATTAAAAGTCATATTTCACATAAATTTATACTTTGGTCAATCAGAACCTTCGATTTTGTATTTTTTATGAAAGTTTTTTAGTTCTAATTCTAGAACCGTAGAATTTTCCTTGATTGACGGAATTACATATGCATATGCTATTAAATTATAAATTCTGGGGTTGATTGGCCACTTGTATTAGACATTTTGCACAACTAATCTGCCGCCATCTACCTATTTTCTGGGAGCCAAAACAGCCACCAGCAGCGGCATGTTGCAAGACGTATGAATTTTACGAATTTTTTTTAAAACACGATATCAAAGTTTAATGTTGAAAATGAAAATTTTAAAAATTACGTTTTAAAATTCGAATGGAGCCACCACTGGCAAAAGGAGCAACCACTGGCTATCCTAGACTACCTCGGATGCTCACCCAAACAGTTAAGCAAGGACCACGACCGCCCAACAGCGAACGCAATGGGGGACCACGATGAAAGATTCCCGCTACCGACATAATACCTCGCTGTTAGGCCAAATGCCGGTAATCTCAATAGAAAACCAATTGGTAAAGAGCGTGAGCGGAAGCATAACTCACATAAGTAAATGAAGGACTATCGTAGGACCTTTCTGAATTGTGGCCCACACATGGCCATGCGAGAATGAGAAGCTCTTGGATAAAATTTTATTTGACAAGTGAAATTTCTGACTTTTCTGCCTCACAAGCACTACAGTGGGATTGTCAAGAGATTCGCTGTATCTTCATCAAAAAGATCGGGTTGGTCAATTTTTAAGACGTCAAAACGATATCATTTTAACGCATAATATATCTTATCGTGCATTATTCAAATCAGTACCCAAGTTTGGAAAAACCCTACCTGAAAGACTCCCTTGATTGTGGGTTGGGTCTGTTTTGTCCAATCAAATAGGAATCACATAGGACCCAAATCTCTTTAGTTAGATTTCCTTGTCTATGTATCATTGTGTAGTTGTAAGAGAAAGTCAAGGGCTTTTACATCATTAGCAATCCAATCTCAGGCAGAATGATCAATAGAATATCAACACTCAACTACCACCACCTTGCATAAATTTCCCTCCACTTAAAAAAGGTGACAATTAAATTTCACACCTGGAGCCTTGTCGTGGACAGCAGAACATGTTGTATATCAAAATAACGTTATTTTGATATACAAAACACTATTCGAACAATTGAAACAGTATTAGGACAATATATTTTACGCAAAAAAATATCGTTTTGCTGCACTACAAGCTTCCCAGTTCCCTCAAATTCATAACTCCCATCCTTTTTTGCCTCTTCTCTCTTGTGCATATCACATCCACAAGGGCATCTCAGAAATTTTAGATTAACCATCAACTCTGCAAGGTTGAGTCGTAGTTAAAAAGATTGTTATGATTACGATAGATGATAATAATTAAGAGAGGAGTAAAAGAGAATTAGTTTCTAAGATTGTACTTTGAAAATATTTACAATTTTTAAATATTGAGAACACGACATCCTCAACAAAACTTATTAACAAAACGAATTCATGTAGGCAATATCTATTTATTGAGACTTTAAAGTTCATTTTGATTTTGTTTGATCTTATATTTGTCGAAAAGTGTACAAGGGTTCCATCAGTTATATATCTATACTATATGTAAGGCCCATATTTTATAATAAATAAAGAAATTATTTTAATCATTTATTTATTTAATTCTTCATATGTATTTCATGTTTTCATTTTTGTATTAAATTCACATCGTGCGTATACAAAGGTGACACCAAAAACCTTACAATGGACCTCCTACACCATAGCATTTCCCCTCCATGCCATGATGTTCCACCCCCACCATGTGACATTCCGTCCCATGTTGAAAATTTATGTAGGTGCTTTTAGGTATATAATGAACCATGTATGTTATTATTAGTAACTTGGGTTTAAGCATTTTGAATCACGTAGTTAGGTTCTAACAAGTTATTGGGCCAGTAATATATATGGGCCGTTACAAACCCTTCCAAAATCACATTTTCCATGGTTTTGTCTCAAAACCTATACCATGAGGATTCATGGCCACCCCCACACCTAGTAATTTGACTACAGCCACCTCCTAAAATCCTATTCTCTAATGGTTGTCTCTACAGGCTGTAGTGAGGGTGGTGCACTACATTAACCCGAATCTCGAAAGGATAGCCTAAGACATTGGATCCACGATATAATCGCTTTCATCTCCAGCCTCTTCATAACAAACAAACAAAATCAAGGAAATGAAAAAGAAAATGTAAATTAGAGTCTTACTATAGAGGAATGAGATGCAGGTTGCTCCATAAGAACTATTTCAAACGCATCGACAATGATATTTAGTGACTTGGGATTAGCTTATTCGGACACGATTGAAGCGAGAATTTAGAAGAGAACCAAAGTGAGTGAATGAATTCACCCTTATCGGCTCAATTGGACATAACTAGGGTTTCAACACTTTGTACGTATAGATATATCTATTAACATGGAACACCCTCAAAACGAGTAGAAGCACGAAGAACCTAAAGAACAAAGCAGAATTTTTAAGTCGCAAAACAACGTCATTTTAAGCTTCTGAATTTTTTATGCTTTGGCCACGAACATAACGTCATTTTGGTGCCGTACATGTTGTAGTGCGAGAGGTGCACTATAGCGACCCTGGATCCCCAAAGGATAGCCTAAAATATTGGATCTGAATACAATCGCTTTCATCTTCGGCCTCTTCACAACAATCAAATGACTTCGAGGAAATGAAAAAGAAAATGTAAATTAGAGTCTTACTAGTTGAGAACTGCGCTGGTGGGTTGCTCCGTAAAAACTATTTTAAACACCTCAACAACAGTATTTAGTGACTCGGGATTAAGTTGTGTGAACATGATCAAAGCGAGAAGGCAAAAGAGAACCAGAGTGAGTGACTGAATTCACCCTTATCGACTCTCTTTGGCAGAACTAGGGTTTCAACGTTTTGTACGTATGGCTATAATTTATTAACATAGAATACCCCGAAACCGAGCAAAAGGGTGAAGAATCTAAAGAACGAAGCAGAAGTTTTTTAAAAAAAATTCGTCAAACGAGTTTTAAGCTTCCGAATTTTTCAAGTTTTGTCTGTACTGCAGGAGGCACACTACATCCCTCGCTAGATCCCCAAAGAATAATGTAAGACATTGGATCCGCGATACATTTGCTTTCATTTCCAGCCTCTTCATGACAACCAAACAAAATTGAGAAAATGAAAAAGACAATGTCAATCAGAGTCTTACTAGTAGAGGATAGAGTTGCAGGTTGCTCCGTAGAAACTATTTCAGTCGCATTGGCAACGGTATTTAGCGACTCGGATTAGTTTGTTCAGACATGATAGAAGCGAGAAGGGAGAAGAGAACCATAGTAAGTGAATGAATACACCCTTATCGACTCAGTTTGACAGAACAAGAATTTCAACATTGTGTAAGTATAGATATATCTATTAACATGGAACACCTTGGAACTCAGGACAAGCACGGAGAACCTAAAGAATGAAACGGAAAATGCTTTTTTCTTTAATTTCGCAAAACGAAGTTATTTTAAGCTTCCGAATTTTTACGTCTTAGACACCAAAATGACATCGTTTTAGTGTCTTACAAGCTGTAGTACGGGGGTGCACTAAAGCTCCCGTTCTCCCCAAAGGATAACCTAAGACATTGGGTCCACGACACAGTCGCTTTCATCTCCTAGCTCTTCACAACAACCAAACAAAATCGAGGAAATAAAAATGAAAATGTAAGTTAGTGTCTTACTAGTAGAGGACTGAGTTGCGACTTGCTCTGTAGGAACTATTTCAGACGCATCGGTAACGGTATTTAGCAACTTAAGATTAGCTTGTTCGGATATGATTGAAGTGAGAAGGAAGAAGAGGATTAGAGTAAGTAAATGAATTCGCCCTTATCGACTCACTTTGATGGAACCGTGGTTTCAACACTGTGTACGTATAGATATATCTATTAACATGAAACACCTTGAAAATGAGCAGAAGCGCAAAGAACATAAAGAATGAGGTGGAAGTTTCTTTTTTAAAAGACGTTTTAGGCGTCCACATTTATTATTTTGGGCACAAAAATGATGTCGCTTTGGTGCCCTAGAGGCTAAAATGCAAGAGGTACACTATAAAATGCAGTTTTTTTTAAATGCCTCGAATTGAGCAGAACTGTGAAGAACCTAAAAAAAGCAATTTTTTTTTTAAAATTCGCAAAACGACTTCATTTTAAGCTTTTGAATTTTTAAAAGTTTTGGGCACCAAATTGACGTCGTTTTGGTGCCCTACAGGTTGTAGTGCGAGAGGCGCACTACAACACCCCTGGATCCCCGAAGGATGACCTAAGACGTCAGATCCGCGATACAAATGCTTTCGTCTATGACCTCTTCACGACAACCAAACAAAATCGAGGAAATAAAAAAAGAAAATGTAAATTAGAGTCCTACTACTAGAGGACTGAGCAAGTGGGTTGCTCCTAAGGAACAATTACGCATCGACAAAGGTATTTAGCGACTCCATATTAGCTTGTTCGGACATGATCGAAGCGAGAAGAGAGAAGAGAACCAGAGTGAGTGAATGAATTCATCCTTATCGACTTATTTTGACAGAACCAGGGTTTCAAAACTGTGTACGTATAGATATACCTATTAACACGGAACACTTTGGAACCGAGCAGAAGCACGAAAAACCTAAAGAACAAGGTGAGAGTTTTTTTTTTTTTCCCTAAATTCGCAAACGTTTTAAGCTTCCGAACATTTTAAGTTTTGGGCACCAAAAACAACTAGAAATCCAATCCACTGGGATCAAATGACCCCTCTTACCATAGTCTACCTCCACCCCCTGCTGAAATGAGTGAAGGGTCTAATTTAGGAGAAAACTCTGGCGAAAGTTGAAAAGCAAAGGGTTCCTTTGACAGATAGTATCATTATCGAACAGATAATCCGAAGCTCACTAAGTCGTGTTGCGCGTTTTTGTTTCGTTTCACTTCTATATCATAACAACACATAGTTTAATTGGTTTGCAAGAACTGGTGAAGTCCTGCATTTTATGCATAGAAGACGACACTGTAAATGAGGTTGCTACTGTTGGTCCACATTCCAAAGAAGTCACTAGTGCTCTATGCCCCTTCAACAGGCTGGAGAATCGGAAAGAAAAGGATTTACGAGGATGGAGGAGACAGCGAAAATCGCAAATACCATGTTATGAACTAATCAGCAAAATGCATATTAGCATCATTTGTGTTGATTTTCGAAACCTTGAGACAAATGCCGAAAGAGGATACCATGTTGTGCTTCTTGGTGGCTTGACTCAATCTACACCTCTAGCTACAACTAGCTTTTATCGTTGAAACATCGTTCCAACAACAGAAATACAATTTTACTGCCCGCAGATCCCCCTGTGGGATCTTGGTCTGTAATACATTGACAAAATGTTCAAGCCAGAGAAATATGTGTGAATTGTTGATGGTATAACATGCAGTACCAAAATAAAATCATGTAGAACTCTTTACTCGAAATATTCGGGACATAGGAACAGTACACTCAGTATAAACAAGCAGGACAGAGGCATTACAATGAGTTTTATAAGTTTTATAAGAGACTAGTTTAAGGACACAACTATTGATGTGTTCAGGATCGTTTGATGCACGTGGTTCAAACTATGTGACGTGAACATATCCATTCTGGATGTGTGTGTCCGAAGCATTATTATACAAGATATGCACACAATAATGGCCATAAGGCACAAAACTGGAACTTTTGAACCACTTGAGTCCCAAGAGGAAAAACCAGTTGCAAGAAATACCATCTTCATCTGAACTGGCAACATAAACAGATGGATAACATTCTTGAAGTACATTGACAAGTAGGGTTAAAACCTGCTAAACATTCTGCCAAAGGCATAGGCCAGGAGCAAAAAACTTAATGTACTTCATAGCTCTGCAGGCTGCAGCTTTGTGGCACCGTCACTGCTTTTGATATTACAAGCCAAGAGAAAAGAATAAATAAGATGGTGAAAAGTACCCGTTTTCACCGTGAGAAGGAGAAGCCGTTGAAATGCGAACAAATTATTTTCTCTTCATCTCCACCTCAGACAGCATCATCATATTCATACTTATATGGTAGGGCTGAAAGGGAAGAAACAGGCTATAAGACCACTACTTCACACACTAAATGCGGGTCCAAAGCAAAACAAAGCAAAGTACTCTCTCATGAATATGATAGTGCTGAAAGGGAAAAAATAGGCCATAGCATACCAGTAGTTCAGATGCCAGTGTTCGTCAGTCAGAGAAACAAGGCCTATGTTTCTGCCATATTCTCACACAATTTTTCTTTCTGCTAATTTGATAAGTTAAAAAATATTAAATGAAAGAACAGCAAGAGAACGTCACCCCTGTACGAGAAAAGGCCGGTAACGAAAGAGTCATATACGCTTTGATGTCTATCATAAAGACCTATCTATCACCCATATGCCCACACAACAATCAGAGTTCACTACTTTTACTGACTTGCCCCTCTACTTGAAGGAACAATAAAATCCCTGACATGTGCCTTTTCAAGTTATGTTTCTAGGTTAAGGAATTTGGACAACAAATCCTGAGAGGGTAATGATATCTAATACACAAATGACCTTGGGATGATAACTTCATGCTAAGCATCTGTTGTCAACATGACAAAAGGTGGAAATCGGACATGGATGATAGCGATGTTCAACAAAGCTAACTGAACCATTTCAAATTGAACAAACCAACAGAGTCAGGTGACGATGGACAGAAAAAGGATTACTGGTCATAAAAAGGAAAAGAGAAGCAGTGTTAACTAACAAAAAACAAAACTATAAGTGATCAAATAGAAGGGCCATTGTGAGCTTTATGACTATCAAACCACAATTCAATCATTTTTTAACCAAATAGGCTATAAGAGCAACTCCAAGAGTGTTAGGCATTCTAGTTAGCCAAAAGGACAAAAAAAGTATACTATTCAATTTGCCTGTCTACTTTTCCACCTATGCATATTCCAACACCGATCTCTATTGTAGCTATTCAAGAAAACTAACTTAACCAACTAACAAAAAAGGAAAAATATTTGCACGTATGACATCCACATCCAATGACATGGCATTTTTTTTAACGGTCATGAAACATTTACAGGAAACTCATTCTCAACTCCAAGCAAACCTAGTGGAGCACTTGTGGCAACTACATGGAGATTCATAGTTACTTCTTGTAGTAGTTTGTTTACTATTTCTATATTTACGTATTCATGAAACATTTATCAAAAATCCCAACGCCAACCTTATCTGAAACTACATCTATTTCTCTTTCCGTTTTTAGTTGGGCCATATGCTTGTTGTTGCATACAAACAGGTTGAATGTCCCTTGAATAAATTACCAGGCTGAGTGTTCCTTCTCCCTATATAGTCCCCTTGTAGAAGTTGCAAAAACATTTGCACTACCCTCACAATTATAACTTATCTTGCACAACAACAATGGTCCTGCCAGAATTTTATCTTCTTTCTTCTTTTCCTCGTCTTTTGTTTAGAATAATACCGTGCACTCATTTTCCACTAAAAATTTTCCCCTCATTTCCATTGATTATTTCTATGATTCATCTTGCTGTGATGTATCAGATAAAGCAATATCATAAGTTACATGCCAATCAACACCCTTTAGTTACTACAGCCAAGATGTTGAAAGCTTCGATACTAAAGAAATAGTAGACAGCAATAAACTTCCACCTTGTAATCAAAATCCTGAAATCGTCCTTGGACGTCTTAGAACATGTAAAGACTAACCCTTGAATTGAATGCAAGGTCCCTTAGTCGTAAAAAAACAGTCTTATCCTATGCGGGAGCAAAGAAGACCAAAACTATCTCTGAGAACATTCATGATGCCAGTAAGAATAGCTACGTTGTTTCACTCTCCACAACGTCATGCTGATGATCCATTTGGGTACAGATTGACAAATAACTCTACCGCATTTACTGAATACCAAAACACCCACAACGCTTTGAAAATATCTGTAGTATTTCTCTTCTATCCCATAAATATTGTTATCATGTTTGACTGGGATGTTCATCAAATGCCTGGTGCTCTAGTAAATCAGTATAGAACGAACCAGGCTGCAGATAGCAAGGATTATCATAAAATCGAAAAACTTCAAGAATTTTCATAAACCCTCTACAAGTCCATTTGATCATTACAAAACAGAGCTCAATATGAAGATCGAAAGTCTTCAAAAGAGACCAACTATAACTCCAGATGTCAGGAGATCTTCTGTTCAACTCCTGCTGGCAACACTGAATTACTAATCCCTGTGGCTTGTGAGTTGTTGCAGGTATCTGGGTTTATAGGTCCCAGAGTGGCTTGCTTTGGAGGCCAAATATATGTGTCTATAAATTTATGTGGAACATCACCTGTCTCGCGAACTAAATTACAGATCAAATTCATATTCATTTCAACCAATCTTGTCGAGCCTCAAAACAAAGGATATTAACACATATCGAAAATAGCAAAGATCAAACAATCAGAAACAACAATTATACTCAATTAACAACAAATCATTCCTCACAATAGGTATCTATCTAACTGTTACTCTTGATTCAGGACTAATTGACCATCTAGTGCATATCAATGTACAAAATTTCAATCTTACAGCAAAATTGACAAAACCAAAGAATCAAAATAAACCAGAAAACAAGAGATCTAAATCAGGACTTGCCTCATCAATTTGTAGAAATGGGAGTGGGAAAGCAACCAAGAAAGCAGCAATAGTGGAAGCAAACTAGGAGATGAGAAAGCTACCTCTGATCCAAGAGATCCAGACCGATAGTAGTTCGAGGAGAGAGCAACTGACATCTATTCCGGCTGAAACCCTTTGGCGTACCTTCGAACTCTGGGAGCGGTGTTTGGCAAATCCAACCAAGATCTGTTCTTGGAAGGAGGAGTGGAGAAAGGGGGAGAAAGAGGGCACGAAATGGTTCCATCCGTACATAGTGAGTAGAGAGAGACTGGCTACATGTAGCCAGTCATTTAGAGAGAAGGCAAAATAGCTATCCAAATGAAGAGCCTATTGGAGCACTAAAAAAGGGTATTCACTAGTCAAAATAGCAACATGCCTCATTTGAAGAGAAGCAGTGTTATCATGTTAATTAACAAAAACCAAAACTAGAAGTGATCAAATAGAACGGCCATTATGAACTATATGACTATCATACCACAAATTCAATCATTTTTTTAAAACTAAATAGGCTATAACAGGAGTAAACCTTAGATGCACAAGGCAGGAGCGGGTGCAGAACCGGGAGTGGGAGGGGGGGAACATAGAAGCTCTGTGAAAGAAACACGTACATATATTGTGAAAAATAATCTTTCATACAGTATGTACTTTAACAGTATAATCATTGTATGGAATAAAAATATGTGCCAAGTTCACCATGAATTTAAGAAATGGGCTAGCGTTATATTATAAAGTTCTCTTTTCAAGATATCATGACGTCTGCTAGATAAATCCATAATTTTCTATACAAGAATCCGCTCCTAAGGTGGGAGCGGCACCACTTTAGAGCTCCCTGCTACTAACGAGTAAACGTCCTTGTAGAAGCAAAAAGCAAAGGGAAGGCCTAATTAACTTAATAGTTAGATTCAAAAACCAACAAAGCCAAACCGCAAACTTTAACACTTCCTTCAACCCCCGATGACAACTGAATCAAACAGGAAATTGCAAATAGTAAAGGACGAGAGCATAGAGGAAGAAACATTAATGCTGAAAGTGAACTGCAAATCCATTCGAGCATTTGTAATTCAGCCTAATAAGCCTATGTTCTGTAGACACTTGTAGTTAAGGAATTTGTGCCATGTACATGTCAATGGGCAATCCACAATCAGACCATGTGTAATGTGCCAAGGCATGTTAACGCACAGATGCAAAGGGAGAACACATTATGACAATGCTAGCAAAATAGGATAAAAATCACAGCCCACACCCCAAACAACCTAGACTGAAAGAAACAAGAGAGGTAAGTTGGTAGAAGAAAATGTATGGGAATTCCAGAAAAGAGTTCAATAGTCTTCTGCTCACGATTGAAGCTGCTGGATGGTGCCAACCAGTGTTCTCAGATGGCAGATACTATCTACGTTGGATATAGAGTGGGCCTGCCTGGAAATGATCTTGCTACTTCATGAAGGTATAAGCAATGATTCTGATGATCGGTAACCCCAACAGTAAGTTGACAATGGATATAGTTATGTCTCTCTGAGCAGTAGAAACAGAAATGGATGTAGTGATATCATATGGTACATGGCGCATCATCCACAACCGTACATAACTTCAAATCTTCATCCACGAATGTTAAGCATAAGAAATCTAACCTAAAAAGCGGAAAAATAATCTGAAAAAGAAATATGTGTAAAATATTCTCAAGAGGTTTGGTCGTAAATCTTCCTCTTGTAGCGGATGAAAAATGGATGAAAAAAGATGGATAAAAGAAGGTGAATGCCTCTTGATACCAGTTGGAAGTCTTTTGTACCTAACTACTACGAGGCCCAACATCATGTTTGCAGCAAGTTTCTTATCCAGATTTATGTAAAGTCCAAGCCAAATGAATTTTGGAGCAGCAAAAATAGTATGATGATACATGCAAGGGACTATTGGCTATGGAAGGTGGGTGGGTGGATATAGTGATAGCGATTGGGCTGATCCAGCTGATAAGTACATTTGATTATGCGTTTTCTCTCAGGTTACGTGCATTCTCATGGGCCTCCAAGAAGCAACAAACTGTAGCTCAATCCCCAGCAGAGGCAGAATATGTGGCTGCATAAATGACAACTTATCAAGGAATTTGACTTCGAAGAATTTTGGCGTGAAGGATTTCTCTATTGGTCAGAAAGGGAGGGCAGGAACAATCACTAAAATTTTAGAACGGCTTCGCAGCCATAGATAGTAACACGGGGTAACTTAGTTCCATGTATGCAGCAACCCAGCAACCTATGTTCTAGGAACTGCAATGGTTGTGGCCAGCCAACAAAGGAGAACGAGGACAGAAAGCAAACAACTGCCAATGGCATACAAACTGAACGCCAGACCGAGCCTCAACCACTTACTATTAACGCGATGCCTGACACTTTTGCTTACAGGAGGAAAAACGCGGGAGGGGGGGTGTTAATTGGGATTTGCATTTCCTTAACCCAGTGGCCAAGACCCCCCCAGTCCTCACATTGTTGGCCTACGCTATCCAAGAATCAAACTTGCCACAAATCCAAAAGAAAATTGAGAAAAGAGATAATAAAACATGTGGAATAGGCAACAATAACAATCACCCAAATATGCTACACATTCACAAAGGCTAGCTAGCGGACTACAGATCAAAAGAAGTTGTTTCAGCTTTAAATGATGCTTTCTTACCTAGTTAGACTAACTTGATTATAGTTGAAAAGAAATAGATACACATTAAATTAAAACCAGCAAAACAAAAACATGCAATGATGGGCCAAATCCAAGCCATAAAACTTTCATAGATTTTGCCACACAAACTAGTGCCATAATAAGAAAGAAAGAGAGACAGGTTAGACTATATAATAAAGGGATTTTCATTAAGAAATAAAGACGCATAACATCTCCATAAAATTTATATTCTTTCTTTTTCAATTAATATTATGTCCATTTTCAACACCTAGACCATACAAGACACCAGCATATTTCTCAAGTGAGCCGCTGAAGAAATTCTCTTTCAACTTCCTAAATGTACAAGACGTGAGCAAACTATCTGAACCTGCCTGGTGACAAACACCAACTCTCTCAACTTCCAAGAGTTCTGCAAGCTTGTTCAATCCACCATAAAGGCTATCGCAGAACTTCATCAGATGCTTTATGTCGTAAACAACAGGAAAATACATATTAATAAGAGCAAAGAACCCAGCTTGTGTTTCGGGCAAATTGTGGCAAGTCAGCAACTTGAGCAAGTATCCAAAATCATACCCACTGTGGAAAGTGACCCAATGAACACAATCATTTAAGACAATCCCTGATGACATTAGGAGCTCTGCAAATCGACGTGCATCGACACCGTTTTCATTGTTTTTCTTGAAATCAATTCCGCTTTGGCGCAGCAGCTCGATCGAGTCATTTGCAAAAACATCCTCATTGACATTGAACTCCCGGAAATTGAACTGCCAAATGAAATACTTGTCTGTTCCACAGGTGGGCAAATTCCCTTCTTCGTCCGAAAATGTAAGGCCTAATTGGATCAGTTTCAGCATATCAACATTGTCTTTCAAAGTCTGGTAGTGGTAATCATTACTGTTCTTGAAATTTCGCACGGGTCGAAGAACAATCCCAGGGAACTCAGTATCCATCGCAATATAAGGGAAGTTATCAACGACATCACGAATCAAAGCAAACTCTTCATCCAGATTTTCTTCCCATACCTCACGGATTTCAATCGAATCGCTTTTAGGCAAAATTGACATTTCTCAAATCAGATAACAAAACTCCGACAGAATCCAATCTTAAACAAATCATAAAAAACGCAAAACGTCGAAACTCTCAACGAATTTATTAGGAAACTCCCGATCCGAACCAGATCTGCACGTCGCGAAACAAAATCGACAAATTTTATCAAAAAAGAATTGAACTTTGAACTGATCAAATAAAAAAAACACAAAAAAGAAGGACAATCGCTATTGATTCTTACCAGGAGTTATCAAAAGACTAGGCTCGAGCAGATATCTATTATACTGAATCGACGATATAAATAGAGGTAGGGATACCGACATATGGAGAACGGCCCCGTTAGGGTTTGAAAGGCTTGGGTGTAATATAAGGCGGCCCATGGGGGTGGGGATATATAGAATTTTAGGTCAAAATTAGGGTCGGTTAAACGTATCGTGTACAGGTAATATAGAGCGGAAAAATCAAAAATGAGTTCCATAACGATGAGAGAGAAGGAATTGGAGAGAGGAGGGGAATAGAAAATGGAAGAAACTCTTTTTTCAGGAAATAATTTGAGAGAGTGTTCTGAAAATTTGCAAATTTTCTATTTTGGTGTTTTATTTTGGTCTTTTCTAACTTTGATCTAAAGTTGGAGTTGAGTACGGATTAAATATTTAGCTTTCGACAACAAAAAGATTTTGAATGGAATGATTTCTCGGCTTAAATTATAAATTATAAATTTTTTTTCCAGTATGAATTAAAATTACTATTATGTACTACCGCATGCCCCGAAACCATTACAAATTTAATTATTATATGAGTGAAACTCATTCGATTTTCATTTCTACCAGTTGGGATATCTAGTACCAATTTTATTTGGAAATATCATTGAATTTATTATTTTTTGTCAATAAGGAAACTCTAATTGAAGTATTTATTTTTTTCTCAACACAATATTTAAAAAACTCTAAATTTTAACCTAACACTAGTATTAAGAAATAAACAAATTAAAAATTATTAGAATCTACTAACAAAAATCCCGTGCTATATACGGGACTAGAGATGGCAACAGGATGGATCGGTTCGGTTATTTAGATAACTAAACCCGAACCGTGCACACAATATCCGAACTGAAACCAAACCGATAACCGAATGGAAGGAGAGAGAATATTTCATAACCAAACCAAACGGGTTCGATTATTTTTCGAACCGAATGGTTAACTGAATAGTTCGGTTATTAATTATCCGAACTGAATCGACCTGCCCTCTCTCTAACCCCCCCCCCCCCCCCCCCCCCTCTCATCCTTCAATTCAAAGATACTAACAGTAGCCACTAGTTTTAAGTTTTAGCAGCAAATATTATCTTGGTTCGACTTTTAACAAATGGCAGCTTGTGTAATGTATCATTTCTCTTGTGTTTTATGAAATTGAAACAAATTTAAAATAGCATTGGATATGTCTTCTAACTTTGTTCAGTGACCTTTAATATTAAATCTCTAGGCACCTGCGGCATCTTGTTGAGAGAGAGAAAGAGAGAGAGAGAGAGAGTACTTGATTGAAGTTATGCCGTAGCCGCTAATCAAAAACTCTTGCGCTGCTGTTTGCCCTTAATTCCTCACTTCCTTTATTCTTGCATTGCTACCACAAAGTTTGAATGTGATAGATTTTAGGTTAGCATTTAGGTTAACTCACCAAAGCCTAAAGGGCTAAAAAGTAAAAGAGTTATAAAATTACAATATATATATATATATATATATATATATATATATATAACGACCCCGTTTTCGGTTCAGTTTGGGTTTGGATTCGGATAACGGTTCGGTTATTCTACTAACCATAACTGAACTGAACCAAAACTGGTATTTGTCCGTCCATACCATATCCACACCCACAGAAAAAAACAGTTATGGTTCGGAAAAAATTAAGTGGTTTAGTTCGGGTAACTATCAGTTTGATACAAATTGCCATCCCTACACGAGACGTATAAAAGAATACTTTATTAATACGAATGCAATATCAAACGTAATTTCAGTAGTTTAAACAGCGAAAATATGTATATATTTTACACCATCAACCAAATACGATGAAAAACTAAACCTAACAAATTTTGTTTGAAAGTTATAATAAGAAATTTAAGCCTCATAATTATGACGTCATTGCTTGTCAGACTTGTATTCCTGCACATATAAGATGAAATAATAAATAAAATTATCTTTTGTAAGATATCAATAAACAATAAATAAATTATATGAAAATATATAATAAATGACTACTTTTTCTATTCAATTAATGAATTCTTTGAGAATTTGGGTAATTTTTATTTTTTTACTCTTTGATTGCGTTCGTCAAGACGAATGATAATTTGAAGAACTCCAACACGAATTCAATAATAATTAAAATGATAATACCCGATAATATTTTACATTTTCACATGCTTCGAGAAGTTGAATGGCCTAAAGAAAGGCTTTTTGCACAAATACGGAGGTCTGATTATGTAATGCCCCGAATTTCAAACACGGTAATAAAAAAAGTGTGTGAAATAACCAAAATATCATCATTATATTGAAATATGAGTTTGATAAGAGATAGTCAAATCACATTTCAAAAGAAACTATTTATATAAAAAAAAATTGAAAGTAAAGTCAGAGCAGTCTAAACTAATCTAAGTGAATTAAGGATCCATCGTGTCTTCTGCGAGATAAGCGCCATCGTATATTGTATAATCCGGTCCGACTCCATCTTCGTTGATATCTGGTTATGAAACACCATGGGACATGAGGAAGTTGCGCCATGAGTTTTGACATTCAATAAGTTACACTATACTTAAGTTCTCTTTTGAATGTTTTAGCATAATAACATGATGTGCAATGTAGAAGAGTATAAAAATATTCAAAGTCTAGTCATGCGATAAAATAAGTGCAGAAACAGTAAGTATATGTTTTAAATTGAAATTTGTAATTGAATTCATCAGAGTAATTATCACAGTGAATATCAGTTCCAAACGTTACATGAGTCCTTGACTCGAATCAAATATTCTAAAGTATGATCACATCATATAATTCCATCAATTATTTCAAGAATGATCTCGTCATTATTCGAATAAGTTTTTCAAAATCAATGATCTTGTCATATATTTCAATCAACATTTCTAATTTTATATATATATATATATATATATATATATATATATCGAGTATGATGCTCCAAACGATAACAATCCCGACCGCTCGACCAATCGATACTTTCCAACTGCCAAGCACCCCAACCACGCTTCTCCCGATCGTTATGTTCCCAACCAATATGCTTTCTCTAACATTATATGTTTTCGCTACCGTACCGAACAATATAAGTTTAAAGTTTGTACTAGAAAACCGTTAGACTAAAAATGACACGATAGGACTAGATATAACTTCGGCTCAAACATAATTTGGCTAAACGCATGACACGGCTAAGATACAATCATACAATGCTTGGGTGATACAAAGTTTAGGTCTATCACACTTTTTGATTAAAGTCAAAACTCAGCTCAAGTCGCATCACGACTAAAGGCACTCATAAATATTTCCACAGGAAATATATCCACAACCACTAATCGTATATCGTTATCAGTGTATTTAATGTTCGGGTATCTACGGAACACCCTGAGTATCAACAATCATCATCTACATCATCCGAGTTAAATCATAATATTTCATGTTCAACAAGTATTTAAACAATTTGAATGGTAATTACATAACAATAATATTTATAAGTAACTAAATATAATTTAAATAAGTTTAAGAAGTTTAGTTTGATGATATAATGCATGACAGATATTATTTTACACGAGTTAATATTTAAATAAGGTTTTCCAAAAAGAGTGAAAACGCGGGGAACCAAAAAGGTGTAAGGTTTTAAAATAAAAAAATTTCAAAATTAATTTAAATGATAATTGATAAAAAAATTAAAATCTTTCATTAAATAAGAAAATTTTAATAACCATATTAATAGTAATATAAATTTACTATTTATTTTAACAGGAGTTCAATCTGCAATTAAATAAAACTATAACGTAAAATTGTATATATTAAAACCAAATTTAACCCAGTCAAAACCCTTCGAAAGTCCATCTGGTCGCGGGTCCGATCGTCTAAACTGAAACCAGATAGAAATCTGGAGTTGGACTTTTTCGACAATCCCTATAACTTGATGGTTTTCTCCGATGAAACTCCGTTCGACCTCATTTTCTACCAAAATATTCAAAATGGATTAAGTATTAAGGGTTTACAGTTGATTCAAGGTTTGGTAAAGTTTTGGACGGGTTTCAAGCGCCAGCTCAGTTTGGTGAATTTTTTTCAGAACTTCTTCTTTCTCCTTTTTTTCCTCTTCTTTGCAACTCTGGATGTTGGTGTGTCCAAACTGAGGGGAGGGATGGATGGTTGGAATTGGGCGGCAAAATCCGACAGTTAAGGGAGGTGTAGCCATGGTGATGGAAAAAATTTACGGAGGTAGGGGAGGCTAGGCAAAGGTTGGGGAGGCTGCAGGTGCGTGATGGAAGGTGGACAGCTAGCGGGGAGGTGACGAGAGAAAGGATGGGGGGAGAAGAGGGTGACGGGAAAGAGACAAAGAGTCAGCCGAGAAGAGAGAGAGAGAGAGAGAGAGTATAATATTGTAGGGGATGAATTCTGTTGAGTGAGAAAATTTGAAAGAATATGCTAGACAGGTTAAGAATAATAAAATCTGGTTATCTAAAGAGAAAGAAGAAGAAGTGGAAATGGTGAAGGATGAGGCAAACACCAAGAGAAATAGAATGACAGCTCTATCTATCTTTGTAATGGGCTTACAAAAGTAGGTGGGGGATAAGTTCTAGAGAGTAGATTGAGTGAAAACTGGGAGAAGATCTCTCTCAAGCTTAGGGGGAGTCTCTCTCTCTCTAGGATGCTCAAATACTCAATCAATCAACCTCTGATTTTACATGGGGATACAAGTATATACAGGCACAGTTGTTCCCATGTATACTTGACACGTGTCCATTTTCCTAAATGTCTGACTATGGTGGCCCCGCCCTCGCTATGACTCACGATGATAGTAGATCCGCGGCGACCCCTCCTCCTTTGAAGTTACTGATCCATTAGTTCCCTTTCTTTTCCATGAGTAGGGTCGGGAGACCACGAGCTCGGCCCTTCCCCTGCCATTGTCGTCCTATCTCCTCCACCTGTTCGATCGAGCCCTGCCATCGTAGCTCGAGCGGGCACACATCATGATTGGTGTTTCGGACCTCAGGATTTGCTTTGATCGTGCTCTCGTCCTCTGACTTTATTGTTCATTCCTCGACTGCCCGCCACGTGGCCGTGGCCGATCCCGTTCTTCAACCTATAGCCCTCTTTTGAGCCTCAGCGGTGACCCAACCTTGATCGGCCTCAGTTTATGATCTCGGACCTTGTTGGTGTTCGGGTCGCCTCCCCTCTTGAAAGTTTGAGCCCATTGCAACTTGGCCATCATTGGCCTCGGGTCTCGGATCCTAAAGGTGGGGCTTGTCATCTTAAGTATGTCCTCCGGCCTTCACTAACCTCGTGCTTTCGACGTCCGGAGCAAGTGAGTTCCTCGACGCCCGACCTCTGTCGACCTTGGGACTCGACACTCAGGGTCATAGAGTTTCCCATCACCCGGCCTCGTCGACCTCAGACCTTGGTGACGTGGTTTGAAATCTTGAGTTCAATGTGACATGACCTTTGTCAGCTTCAGGTCACGAGCCTCGGAGGTGAGACTTTGAGTCTTGAGTCTGTCAACCCCAGCCTCTGTCAGTCTAGGGCCTTGGCACTTGAGATGTGGAGTTCGCCACCCTCGCCTCTCGTTGACTTCCGGCCTCGGAACAGCTGACGCGGGATTTTTCGGCACTTGGCCTCCGTCAACCCTCCTCACTCGGGTCTCACGAGTAGAGCTCGTGGATGGACCACCGCAGCTCCCCACAGTCGGCTTTCTCTCCATTGCAGTCAATGGCCTCTCTACTGCACTTGATAGTCGAGGGCCACAATCTGACCACCGCGGTACCCC
The DNA here is from genome assembly GCA_019985065.2 of Arctostaphylos glauca. Classification (NCBI taxonomy): domain Eukaryota; kingdom Viridiplantae; phylum Streptophyta; class Magnoliopsida; order Ericales; family Ericaceae; genus Arctostaphylos; species Arctostaphylos glauca. The sequence goes on from JAHSPW020000003.1 coordinate 4,943,196, forward strand.
CCTCTCTCACAGTCCGAACAATGGGTTTTTCCCTTTCCTTTCGCGACTTGGCTGCAGTGGTAGTCCCCTCGTTTATCTTGGCTCAACTGTTGGGGCGGTCCCCTTTCCACCGCAGCACGGTCGCTGGGGTGACCCCCCCTCTGGGGTGGTCCCCCTCCACTACAGCACAACCTGGGGTGACCTCTTCCGTCGCAGCTTGGCTCTCCCCCGCGGCTCAGGGCTTGTGTCATTGATCCCCACGGCCCTTACGGTTTTCTCTCGTGTCCCACGTCACTGACTCTAGAAAAATGATGTTTTTCTATGGCATTGAACTTTGAAAATATCGTTTTTGACTACGGCCCTGCCCATTTGACCCTCCTGCTCTTGGGTTTTGGGTTTTGATCGACGAACCTCCGTGGCCTTAAATTTGACCCGGGATTCGGTTCGCAAAATCCTCAAGCCCTTGCCTCGGCCTGTGGATTTGGTTCGTGAAGTCTCGGGACCTTAGTTCGACCCATGACCTTCATGCGGTCTATTTTTGGCCTCTCGGTCCACATTTTCAGGCTCGGGCCTCGTGGGCTTAAAATCTCAAGTGTGACCTAGAAATATATTCTTACAACTGTAAAAATATATATACATATATAGTAGGTCTAAAAAAGAAAGAAAGTGTGTGTGTGTGTGTCTATATATATATATATATAGACATCTAAATAAAATAAATATAGCATGTACAAATAATATATAGATATTATCTAATAATAGTAAATATAACACAATAAATATGCACACGTACGCAACAAAAATTAGTAAAATACGCTTGAACTATATATTAAATTGATTAAAATTTACAGGTCATTACATGTTAACCATTGATCATGTTTCATTACTAATACTCATAAAAAAAATAGTGTAAGCTAGGGGAGTTTGACACGACATTTGACCTTTATCAAGTATTGTGTGAATGGCCAATAAGTGCGTGCGATAACCAATTTTAATGACACGAAAAATGACTATCGTCAGTTTCTAGGAAGTGATGTTCCACAATGACCTTTTTTACTGACCTTGTAACTAAGGGGCTGTTTAAAAAATTTTATGGCCAATAGCCGAATTCTTGTTGTTATTTCGCGTGGTTTTCCTTAGAACTTAATTGCTTTGGTTTTGGAAAATCTATTGCTGAAATAAGTTTACAAAGCATGGCCAAACATTCATATTATGATGGTGGCAATTTCTCATCGTATAAGTTTGCAAAGCATGGTGGGTATTTGTTTTTACTAATGTTCTGATTTGTATTTCTTTTTCAGTGCTTTAGGCTACTTGAATAAGAAAGAAAATACGAAAATAGGTAGGGTTTAGTGTCATCTTTTCTCTTCCATTCCCATGGCAACTCACAAGTTCGCAGTTGTTATTAAAAATTAGAAAATCACTTTAAATAATCAAGGAAGAAAGGACTTACATTCAACCAGTAATATGAGTTATGTAAAACTAGATGAAAGATTCTCAGAATATGTTGAACTAAATTATCTGTAAAAAAGTGTTTAGAGGTGAGAACAAATTTCTTGAACAATATTAAAGATATAAAAATATTAATAAAATAAAGATGAGATTCACCTAACAGATTGTGAAGATACATTGGTAAGAAAAATATGTATTGATGAACTTTATATAATAAAAAATACTTTTTTAACTATGTGATGAATCTTCGGTTACAAATTCGACTATATGATAAAAAAAAATGTTTTATATGCTAAAAATAATTTGCACCATAAAGTTATGGACTGATTCACTGAATGTTCACCCTAATTTTACTTAAATCAATCTATGTGCTAAAGAAAGAAATGTTTCCTTTGCTTTTCACTTCTTGAATATGGCGCAAAAATAAAGTAATCCTAATAAGCAGCGGAAAAAGAAATCTGATGGTTGCAAAAAAAAATTACTATTTTCTCCTTAATTTATTCACATACTTTTCTTGAGAGTCGTTCTGAGTGAGAATGTCAAGTGGCAGGATCTTATTGAATAAAAATTAACTTAATAAATTTATAGTCTAATTATATCAGAGACATTAACTAAATAAATCCAAAGGAATAAATACAAATCTGAATTGTTAGCTCAAATCTATAGGACTAGATAACCACTAAATTTATAAGTTTTTAATCTAAATATGTTGGTGTTAATCGAATAAATCGATATAGATAATTATAAATTTGAATAGGTGTTTATAAATTTGAAACAGTGTTTAAAATGAGTGGAAATCTAATCCTGTTTTGTCTTTTACGACCAGAACCACACGTGCAAGTATGCATAGAAGTCAATTTGCGATAGTACTTTTTGCTGGAGATAATTATGAATATAACTGCAATTTAAATTAATTAATGAATTCAAAAGAAAATTGGTAGAATATTTATCCCCACTTTAACTACTATTTCAATTCCTATATGTACTTGGGTTTCTGCATCCCTATCTCCAACTTGTGTAAATACTCCCGTGATCATTGTCCTCCTAACGCTTAGTTTGGATTGAGGGGAAAAAAGGTGAAGGAAAGGGAGGGGAGGGGCGGGAAGGGAGGGAAAGTGGAGTTACATATTTTTTACTTGTTTGACTTATAGGGAAGAAAGTGAATATTATATCATGTTTTACTATTTTAACCTTTCATCTCGAGAGCCAAAATAATAAGTCAATTTTAATTTATTGTTCACTTTCTATTTCAACATGTGAGCACTGCATATAAAATATATTATAAGCAATCAACCATGTATGTAATCAAATAAATATTATTAAAAAACATGTTAAAACAACTAAAAAAATAAGTAATTATTTTGTTATTTTGCAAAAAAAAGACATCCTGATAGACCTAATAAATAAAGAAATAAAAAATAAAAATAAAAATAAAAATGAAAATGAAAATTCATACCAGTGGCATTGTTCCTTGCATCTTATGATGGATGTTTATCCAGTCATAAAGGCAAAACCTTGACAACTTCAGTCTGCATAAATCACATCGACATGATTATTGTATAATTGTCTTGTTAATATTTATTTTTAAAGGGTTATAATTGACATTATAAATTTAAGTCACAACATCACTTCACTTTTTTTTTCATTTTCTTCCAATTTTGGAGGTGAATTGATGTGCTCTTATCCTTCCATTTTCCCTCTATATCCCTCACTTTCCTTCCTAATATTCAATCCGAACACAAAAATAATCTCCAAATTCCTCACCTAGCTAGGTGTAATTGTCAAGCTAATTATATCAAGAACCATTGCGAATAAATGTTTTCTCATCTACTAGAAGAGAGATCAATACTTCTGCACTCTCATTTGGAAGTGTTCAAGTGTTAGTGTGATGATGTCTATCTGTAAGTCGAATGTTGCCGATTTGCAAATCGTAGCTATTTTTTTAAACAAGTACACATTTTTTGTTTTCTCTATTTGTTAAGCTACCGTATGACGAACAATCCGAGAAAATTAATCGGTGTCTATTTCAAATCAGTCTCTTTTCTATAACTCTTAAAAAAGAACATGCATTTTGATCATCTCAAATCTCAATCAACTTAGATTGACATTTTACATATTTTGATTCACTTGGACTTTTGTTTATATCCTTTTTTTCTCTTTTTGGTTAAATTACATTCGTAGTTTTACTGCGATCGTTAACACAAAATAGTGAATTCTTCTTGGTACTTGATTTCTTGCAAATTTTGTTAATGTTGCATGATGGATTATGAGAACATTCATCCTAATGTTGATTGATCTAGCAGACAATTACTTAAATGTCGAAAGGATCACAATGGTTCTTCTAATGGAAAATGGATTAATGAAGCTATAAAAGAACTACGTTGTAAGGACTTCAAATTTTAGAATTTCAATATATGCCCTACGCTTTTATTAAATATTTAATTTCTAGTTTTATTAAATGGGGTTATAACGGAATAAGTACATATATATTTGTGTATATATTATTATTGTATTATTGTGTGTATTTATATATTAATTTTAATTAATTACCATGCATTATTATTAAATATAGTTATAGATAAATATTGTACAACCCATTATTTCACTCCCTTATCCCCACTTTCCCCTCCACACTTATTTTAACTCCACAATCATAATTTTTCCCCGTAACCTCTCTCTCTCTCTCTCTCTCTCTCTTGGCAGGTCTGTCTCTCTATAGGTCTCTCTATCCCTCTCTAGATTTCTTTCTTTCTCTCTAGATTTCTCTCTTTCGCTCTATCTCGTGCGCGCTAATAGATTCTTGTGGGTAAAAAGACAAGTTGGAGTGCTTATTCACACGCGGAAGAAAAATACAAGTAAGTACTAAATTATCGTTTTTTATGAAAATCCATGGGCATACATATGTAGTGTGTTAGATTAATAGTATACACGGGTCAACGGACCAATTTTGGACAATCACTTCGGGCTGCAAAACGAGAATTTTTTTGAATATAAATCGTGCGTTAAATGATCTATAAATATAGAAAATTGTCTAACAGTCATTTGAACATCTCATGGGTCTAAAACGGACAACGGGAAGAGAATATATGGTTGTTTTAGCGATCGGGGATTTTATGACAGATTCTGTTCGAAAATTTTAACCATTTTGGGCTATCATTTGGGAACCGAAATAAAGCTATATTGAGATCTTTTCTTCAAGAAAGACGTAGATCTTAACCTTACGTACACTCTGAAATTTTTTGGGGTTCAAACGGAGTCCCGGAGTAGATTTTATGGCCGTTGTCGTGGTAAGGATCTAAAACTGCGTGAATTACAGTAATTTGAAATTTTGAAATAGTTAACATGAGAATTTAATAAACTAATAAACATGAAATAGTTAGGGTTCAGTATTAATTTCGCAACAGCGCAGACTAGAGCCTAATCGGACCATCAGGCGATTTTATATAATTTTTTTTACAAGACTGACTTTCGTACTTATATTTTGGAATATGCAAATGTTGAGTTATTATCCTTGATAGCATGTTCTTTTATATTTTTAGTTATTATTTGTGGAGAATTTTGCGTGAAAAACGTAGTCACCCCACGTCTTGCATGCAACTTAGGATTAATAATAAAAATGGAAATTTTTAATGTGCTATGTGCCATGGCTTAGTATAGGGGACTTAACTTGGCGAGAATTGGAGGGTACCATTCATACGGTTTAAGCCAGCTGTCACCACCTGATATGTATAAGATTGAGGCTGGCTGAAAGCTCAACACGCATGGATTTATAGGATGGGGGGTTAAGAACGCGGGATGATGGTACCATAGGTGGGAAGTCTGTGGGACCGTTAATTATGGATTGGTTATGTGATGGATTGGAGAATTGTTACATGCTAGATCGTTAGCCATGCTGATGTTGTGAGTCGAGTCAAATCTTGAGCTGTGCAGGTTTGCGAATGAGAATCTATAGCTTGGAAACACAGCGTCTGAGAATTTAAGCATGGGTGTAGGGATGAAACTGGTAATTTGAACCACGCAAATAATAATAGTAAAAGCTAAAATTAATCTATTCATTATATATTTACATTTATGGGAGTTCATAAGGGGTAATTGGTATGTTACTGGATTTCAATACTCATGATACGTTGTACCCTAACCCCGAGCCAAGTGTAGGAGACGAACCTGAGCCAGAAGTGGTGACTACCAAAGCAGGGGAAGAGGGTTCCGAGATAGCAGAATGGGTTTCTATGTAAAGAATACGCAAGTTCGTTTATATATATATGCAATAGTCAATTGAATGGGAGAATTATTAACTTTGCTATTATTTTGACGGCGCTATTCTGATTAGATTTGTAATGTCTGATTTTCATTGTAAAGAGACTAATATGGTGTAGTTCTGAATGCAATTTTTTTCTATCACGGTTCATGTATGCAAAGATTTTTCCAGTGACCTCTTGGAAAGCAATAATTATGGTGCACTTTTACTTTTTGATATCTTTCTGCTTGCTATGCTGGGATGGGTTCGTGTAAGACATCTGTGAGCTGATAACTTATTAGTTTGCATCAAACAAAACCTCGTAAAATAGTTGGTGTTAGTAGCTACTTTCTAGTTAGGGGGCCAATGGTATCCACAAATGAAATGCTCATCATATCTAGCATGTTTGCTTTGATCTTTGATATGAAATAAGTGCTGCATCTGTTGTCCTTGAGAAAGTCAATTACTTGTCTGATGCATCTTGGCCGCATTTGTTTGGTAGATATTGCGTACAATTAACTGGTTGCTTCCAGCATATGGTGACTTTAAAACTGTGATTACTGGATTTACTGGATATGGTGCTATTGGTATGCAGCTGTGCAAGATTGATTCTGAGGGAAAGGCAAGGAAGGTTGTGGGTTGCTCTCTGGTGGTTGTGAAGGTGTGAACTTCTGATGGAATTATTCAAACTCTTCTGCTCTTCTACCTTTTATTTGAAGCTCACCCTCTGTTTCTTCTGCAGGATTATGGGGAGGAGACCGAAGGCCTCCATATTGTTCAGGAGTATATCAAGTCTCATTGAGCGACTATCAATTGATACTTCAATTAGGCATGCTGTTGGAGTTTCACTAGAGACGTTGTCTTTGTTAGAACTTTTTTTTGGTGTTCTGAGTACACTATTTGTAGAAGTTGATAAGATTTTGGTCATCAAATGTTGGTCATTATTTGCTTTTAAGATATGATGCTTGGATTTTTTATTATCATCAATATTGAACAAGATATGTTTTTAACGTTTTGGAAACTGAATTTTGATTGATAATCTTTGCGGGTATGGCGTATAAGCCGGCATTGAGACTTTTGAGTGAAATTCCTATTTTTGCATAAATTGATCCATCTTTCTATAGTCAATATTAGTTAAGGGGAATGGTGTTTTAGAACATTTTCTATCAAGGAAAATTATCGGCTGTCCAAGTTCTTAAAATGTATTTAGGGCTATGAAATAATGTCAATTCCAGATAGTTATTTTAGATACAATGTGAGATAGGCATGCGGTCGCTTTCACGACAACAAGAGATCGGACATATGCCTACCAGTGAATGTTTCTCTGTCTTTGTCGATCGGGGTGGGCTACCAAAGGTTTACTTTTCAACGGGCTATGAATGTGCTAGTTAGTGGTCTTTTGTAATTTACTTGGCATTTAGCGATCCTTTGGGCAAGGATCAAGTTGGTTGTAGTGTGCTTGGCATTTAGCAATCAAGTTAATTGTAGTGGACCAAAGACAAGACAATGCTATTGTCAAAACACGAGTGCTCTTTTTTTTTTTTCTTCAGTAGATCTCTGACAGATGTAGAGACTAGTTTTGTTTTTGCAGTACTAAGGTTCGATAGCTTATTGACCGACCTAAGTAGGATTGACATTTGCCAATGAGTAGAGGAAATCCGAAGTTTCAAATAATCTACTGATCAAAGGCTGCAAGGGCAGAGGGTGACCCCCGAAGTGATCTTCTTCTAGTTGTGAATTAGTACTGTGAGGGAAGGGAGATTGGTAATCTCGGTGGTCAATTCCCTCCGTTGCCTCTCATATGTATTATTCACGGCTGTGACTCGGTTCTCGTTCCCCCAGTGCATTGAAATCAAGCTTGGTAAACTTGAATCGCTTCTACTTATGCCAACCTAAAAAGAGATCATTCATTCCTTTACAAAGAGTACTTGCATAGATTTAATAGACTACAAACAACCTTTGAGACATTCTTCAACCCTCACGCACTTCTTCGTCCATAACAGATTTTTATCCTTTTTGGGGGTATAACCACAAAGTGGTCAATACAGAGGTCAGCTGTTCGGAAACAACAGCAACTCGCCTTTTAATAAGATTCAATGCAAGAACAACGTATCACATTTGAAGTGAACAATCATTAATTATAAGCAACTTTATGACAGAGAGAAAAGAGTGACTATATATCTACATCAATGACCGATCTAACTTGTCTTTTGATATGTATTACCCTAACTATATATCAGATTCACCAGACAAGAAGAAAGGCTCCACACTACTACTAAGTCTTCGGACCTATACACCAAAGGATTCATGGAATTTCGGTAGATAGCATTCCTCCTTTTCACCGAAAGATGATACAGAGAAAGAATGAGAAGACAGATCTTCTTGTTACATTTATTCTCTACTAATATATTTGAGGCATCAGTTCTACAACAATCAACTAAGCTAAAAGCAGATACCACCAAATGGGGACTTATCATCCAAGCTAACGCTCAAACATGTCAAGGTTCAACTATTTTACATACCGAGCTGAACGTAAACCAAAGCTCTTATATCGTAATTCGTTTAACCTCCCAAGTTTCTCGTGAAATGTCGCAACCAATGGGACTAGGAGAGAAGATTATAATTAATATAATGTGGGATATCCATAGGAGGTTTAGAATAATAACTACGACTTGATTATGACTAGAGTTTACAACATATTCATAGTCAGGCAAATGCATGATATATGAATTAAAACCAGTTCTAGTAGTAATAAACCAGTTGCTCGAGCAACAATGGTTATCCTGTCACTAGATGTGGAAATACAGAAATCGTGATACTCCAGAATACCTATAATTTTTCCTCATAGATGCACCAGCAAAATCCCTCTAACTGAAGAACCTACATGTAGAAGCTGAGGTTCACAAAACTAGGTGACTTTACTTGCTTTCTGCGATCGGGAGGTAGACACCCTCTGCTGCCAACCACACATTATCAGCACGCTTATCTCGGACACCACAAACCTGCAATATGTAAACAAGAGAATAGTAACGGAAATGAAACCGACGGTTGATTATGGGGAGATCGGAGAAAGTAGAACATTGCAGGCCTAATTTCCTATTCTTAAAGCCAATTACAATGCATTTGTAATCTGTCAGATCGTGTGTTCCCACACACGCAAGTCATCAAGGGGCGGAAAGATTTATTGCCACCTAGAGTTATTATGATTGACAATGGGAAGAGCGTTGAAAGTTTCAAGATGTCTTCTGAGGCAATTGTCTAATATTTGAGGGGATAAATTTGTAAAACATCAGAAAAACTATACCGCCTATACAATTTTTTTCCAATTCAGTCCACGAAGGAGAAATGTAAAGACAATCCATCTCAAATTTGAGTAACGACTGAATTTTTGTTCCGTTATCTGCATTTCTGCAAGCATGTTGCAAGTTTAAAGTAATACCTCTTGCTGGCCACCAGCTATTCGTGCGTATTTCTTGTCGTGACTGTGTAGATAACCACCGGTGTCCACGTGACGGAGCCTGACCCTTTGATCTTGCCTCCAAGTTTTCCCACTGCCCTCTATTTCAAGTCTGAGGGAAAGAGAGTGAGTTTCACCATTAACCACGGAGAAAACAAGTTATAAAAGTATGTTCCAAACATGTCACACAAGTCTCACCGCCAATAGTCCCCGGTATCAGATTCCGCATCTCCTCCGAAGCAACTCACCTACAGAACATTAAGTGCAGCTTAACTCAAGTCTGACAACAAATATTTTCAAGAAAGTTTGACAAATATACTGGCATTTTGTGTTTAGTCTTCCAACGAAACACTGAAATATGAGCAGGAGGTCCTTAGTTATCCAAAAAACACTAAGCACGGGCATGATGACACAGAATGGCTTTTAACTGATGAAGCCAATGTCTGTATACGTGGATATGTAAGCAGGTTTAACTGTTGCACAGGTTTAACTGTTGCATTTACATTTCCAGCGCAATGAGTCCTCCACTTTTGCTGATAATGAAAAATTTTCAAAACAAGGTAAAATGTGAAACGAAGGTGACCCACTACCGCTATTGTATCACTTTCTTTGGTCCCTTTTTTCCCTCTGGGGGGAAAGCTGTTTTGTGTGGTGGAAAATGTGCAAAATGGGATCTCTCTCACAATTATGAGTAGCCATGTGCCGTGGTAGAATTGCTGCCCGCAAAGTGAAAGGAAAAAACTTGTAAAATGTATGTCATGTTGGTAACTGTGTCACACGGCAGATGTATCCCAATCATACAAAGTACGATGAATATAATCATTTAGAAGATGAAGATTGCATCATGGGGTAGCGTTAGTAAAAAAAATTAGAAACTTTTGAATTCTCAAAAAGATTCAAATTGCACAATGCACAGTAAAAAGTTAAATCAAGGCACTTAATAATGATAATGAAAGAACGAGATAGACATGTATAGAATAAGGAAAAACAAATGTTCAACCAACAAATTGACGGAAAAGATCCGTGTTGCTGAAACAAGATTGCTGCGATGAGAGAGTGAAATATGAAAACACATTGAAGAGTTTGCATAAGGCGAGGACTACCTTATAAGTTTCGCCTTGTACCTTAACCAAGGGAACAATTTTATTGATTTCTAGTCCCTCACATCTCCTCTAATACTAAAATGCAGTAGTATTGTAGATCAAATAACTAGATGATTAAGGGGGAAAAGAGTAACTAGGAATGATAACATTGTTCAATTTTCGAATGAGGAAGCACGATGCTAAGAAAGTCATGAAAGGCAAAAGAAAGGCTAGTATCCCTTTAGAACAATAACACAACAAAATACTAAAACAATTAGGAACTTAGAAAAACTTAGGGAAGGAGTAGAAAAGCAATTTGCCAACCTCGAGATTGCCTGAAATAGGGGATGCGTGCAGGTGGCTGTGAAGCCATTTCCTTGTCCTCATATGTTGCAATCTAATAACTGTTCCACTTTTGATTGACTCCCCTTGCTTGCCCGAGTCTGGCACGGGCCTAACAATCTAGCCAGAAAGAAACCACAATGTAAATCTGGAAATTCAAAGCTGAACTCAGACGTAACTTAATACATATGTACTGGCAGTAAGACGGAGGAACTACTATATCATTGGCATACCCAGTAGCTATTAGAATCATCGACATTGGGGAATCCAGTAACAGACTGCTGCCCACTGCCAGAACCATAAGGCACATCATGCGAATGCAACCGGTAGTTTGTCCTTTCATGCATTAGCTTGATGACAGAACCATAAGTAATCTGCCAGCATCAAGTAACGCAACACTGAGAATGATGATTTAGAACAAGTACATGAACAAAATCTACCCAACCGTACAAAACAATTTTGGTACAACCACAAACACATTTACACATACAAATACACAAACTCACATATTGTGTGGGCCACCACACACTGCTATGTGATCTCGCAAATCACTGAACTGAGAAAGCAAATCAACTTCCTCGTACAGATAACAATGGCTCCCCGACCATCTCCAGCATCGGTTTGATTGAAAAATTGATTTGACATGAACTAGTCCAATGGTTCTTCATGAAATATTTGAAAACGATTCTCAACTTCTCCCAAAAACTCATTTAAACTAATTTTTTCCAAAGGAGCTTTCTGCTACAAGTCCACAGTGGAAAAATTCTAATACCATCACTCCAAAATAAGTCTCAACTTTTAAAGTTCATTACACCAAATTAGATGAAATATCGATTTTATCTGTTAAGAGTTTACAACAGATATATTATCTATTCAGTTCATTGAAAATTGAACAGATGAATTTATCTATTCTGTGCTATGGGATTGCCGGACATATTGCCGAAAAATGTGAACGGTGGCCGGGGTGACAAATAGAAGTGGTCAGTAGCAGGAGTTGGTAGTGATGATGATGCGTCGAGTGAAGGTGTAGCAAATAATTGAAATATTTTGAGCGAGTAAATTCATGAGTAACCATAAAATTCTCTCTTTTAAAATTAAAGGACCTTGTAAGTGAAGACTTTTAAATATACAGATCCCAAGTTTTGTAAACATTAGCCTATACTTAATGAGTCAACATGTCTTAATTTTGGAGTTCAGGCCAAATTTCCATTTTTGAAAATTGAATGCTATCATCCCTGCTCTTTTAAACATTTCATCAAATCTTTCCAAAAATTCAAAGCTTATCCCGAGAAGCTTCTTTCACCAAGTACTTTTTTATTCCATGATTTGATGAAAAACATAGGGTAATATATTCGTATCCATTATTCTATTTCAGTTTTTCGTGAAAGATCCGAGCTCATCTTTTTCCCCTTTCCCCTCCCAATCAAATTGATGAAAGATTTGGTGAATGACTGGAAATGCCCTCATGATTCACCAAGCTTAAACGAAGCTAACAATGATACCAATAAGTAATCTGAGCAAGAAAATGAAAACCCATCAAGGAACCAAGGAAAGGTCAATTATCCCCTAGTTACAAGTGACAATACCGAAAAAAGGAAGTATAGACAAGATTAACCAAAAACAGTATAATTACCTGGACGCCTTCGGAAGCAGCGGAAACAGGAGAGGATGTGTAATCGGAGTCGAGGTTAAGGAAGAGGAAAATTGCGAGAGCGAAGAAAGAGAAGGCCATGAGGAGGAGAAGGACAATGAACCAGGTCTGTTGCCAAAATGGAAGGTTGAGATCCGATTCTGAAGACGAGTTTAGTGCTTCCCTGTATACTATTCGGGTCGGGGAAGAAATTACACTCTGATTACCCGACGACGAAGAGGATGAAGAGTGCTTTCTCCGAGAGAGGCTTTGATGTGCTTGCCCTGACGGAGCCACGGCTGGAAACGTCTACGGCTGATGGGCCGGCTCAAAGGTGTACTTGTAGAGAGGGGGGGGGGAGGGGGGTCGCAGCGTTTGATCTGGGGGGAGGACTCTCAGCGTCTGGTTTTCGCCCAAGTTCGCGACTTTGAGGTTGAGCCCTCTGGAGTTGAAAGTGATGGGAAGAGAGACAGAAGAGGGGGGGCACGTAAGGGGTGGAGATTGGACGAATGGTTTTGCTCCACGTATTCATAACGCTGATGCGGCGAACGACTATAGGTAAAATAATCTGACGTGGATGAAATTGCGGGAGCGAACGCCACATGGAGGCGTGAATACTACTTTCGCAAAAATATTATTTATTTTTTACACACAATATAATACAATTAAGGAAGTCTCTTTTGATGATTAGATTTAGAGCTATATTGAAGAGTAATATTAAATAGGGTACAATACTCAAATGGTTCATTTGACCTCACTTTGGTTCTTATCATTTTAAATGATTTAATTATAAGTTTATATTTATGTTTTTATATCAGTCAAAGACATTTTAATTGATTCCAATTTTACGTTTACGTTTTTATGTCAATTAAAAACAATAGATAACTTCCATTAATTTTAATAATGGAGAAAATATTGTTGGCCCATTTCAAAGGGTAAATTGGTAAAATTATATTTTTTCCTTTCTCCTTCCTAAACCTCCCCCCCCCCCCTCTCACGCAAAAATATGCAGAACACGCACACACTGAGAACACGTGTGTGATTTTGGAGCCATTGATGGTTGGAGTAGGAACTCTGAAGCACCTTCTTCAAGATATCTTCGGTATGGATCAAGGGATGATAAATCACATTTCGATTTCAATATATCTTTGTTATTTAGATCTTGTAGGCACTAGAAATTCTAGGGATCACATTCATATGAATTCGAAAATGATACGTTAGGGCTAGCAAAAGCTTGTGATTATGCTCCTTTATGAATTCATGAATGTGCCATTTTCTATCTTTACGTTTCTTCACACACATGCTGGTTTTGCAGTCTGTCATTCTCTCACTTAGTCGCCTACTACTACCACAATCTCATTCTAGTGGAACTCCATATTCAGAACATTAAATTTGGCATCTATAAATTCCTTTGATTTTTTTGAGCGATGACTATTTTTTTATCGAAGTCGTGAATCCCTTAGACTTGGTATATTCTTGATAAAATAAATATACAAACTCATGTGATGCGAATTTGATACCATCACGTGGCTCAAAATCTTATCCCCTTTAATAACCATGTCATCCCTTTTTGGGTTCTCAATAATACCTTCATCTCTATCATTGCCGTGGAATTCGACATTGTTCAAGACTTTGAATTCAAAGACATAAATGACAATCATGTGGGTATTGACATTAATGGCTTGATTTCGAATGTTTCGGTTAATGATAGTTATTTCCTAGACGACAATTCGACGGAGCAATTTTTAGATGAAATTTGATGAAGCTTTCGTATTCCAAACCCATGCATTTGTATTCCCTAGAACTGAACGTCAATGGATGAAGCTTTGTATTCAATTTAGTAACATGTTTCCAAACCCAATTTGAAGGTAAGTTTGGGAAATGAAGATTTGTGTTGTGATCTTTGAAGCTTTTGTAAAGACTTCATATTCATTTTGTTGTATGCGTAAATGGTTAACATGGCAAACTTATAAGATTTTATATTTGAATTCACACTAGTTTTGTGCTATGAAATGTTGTTATGTAACACGTCAAGTTTCGAGGTAGAGACCAATAGATAGTAAGGAGAACTTAGGTTTAGCTATCTCTTTTTGCGTAGTTAATATATTTTGCTATATAACTATACTCTAAGTTGCTGGCAAGCCATGTTTGGGTTGATACCTAGGGAATATTTGTCTACATGTTGGGTTGTATGTATAACTTTTACCCGTTCACCTCCTTGGGATTTTTGATGTTATATATGTCTGCGTATTCTAATTAGTATTTATAGTACGATGCAAGAAATATTATAAATCTTTAAACTATTTGTGTTATAGGCCTTAGCGAGTTAGACTCGTTGGGTGATCACTAATCCACCTTATACTGGGATGGGTCGTGACAAATCCATGCTTAGTCTTGTATTATTATTTGATTTTAATCTAATGAAATAGAACAAATTTTATCATTTCATGGTATCAGAGCATTGTTGGTTTGCATTGTCTACCTCGTTTGTGTCGTTTGCATTATCTGCATAGGCAGCAACCTCATATTTGATAACTAGCTAAGATCATAATGTAAAAAACTTGGATATAAGTGAAAATAAAGATCCCGAGAATGGTTTGGATATAGGTCATGAAGATATATTATGATGAAAACTCTCGTGATATTGAAATAGAACCACTGTCTGAATCCATCTCATTACAACCAGACACCAATCGCTCGTTGAGGATGTTCCTATACCAATACTAAATTCTCCTAGAAGTCATAATCTGTCTCGCCGTAATAGAGGTATTCCTAAACCCACATATGAACTTGAACTTACTAGTAAGATCGAGTACCCCATGAGTCATTACGTGTCCAACTTTGATTGTTGATAGGCGCGTGATATTTCATATATAAGCGCCTAAGTAGGAGGAGTTGGCGCATTAGACGAGCATTTTATAATCATTTTCCTGTTTAATGTGCGCTTGGTAGTGTTGTTGGTATTGTGCATGTTTTTCCAGGTTGAAAGATGTTTTTGGCACATTTTGCATGGCTTGAAGCGGAGCTGAGCTGTGGGAGTCGAAGTTTGAAGTGTGAAATGCTGAAAAGGGCGGCTTAAGCCCTAGGTATTGATACCTCTCTAAAGGGTATCGATACCATTTGCTTATGGAGTGCACAATTCGTTCCAGAATGTTTAGTATCGATACCTCTGGAAAGGGTATCGATACCTACGTCTTACGTGATTAAGGAGATAACGGATTGGTATCGATACCTTTATAAGGGGTATCGATACCGAGGGAGTTCGGGAGCGTCAGAGTTGAAGCTGCGTCGTTTCAGTGGACGTAAATTAATTTCTTTAACGTTTTAATTATGTTTTTGTGAGGATTTGGAGAGGAGTATAAGTACTCATGTTATAACCCATTTTAGAGATAGACTTTACCTAGGTTTTCAGTTTACAAGTTTTTACGGCCACAGATCTGAAGTTCTTGGTTCTTTGCTACGGTTTCTAAGTTTTATGTCCAGATTTCCAGTGGAAGATTAAGTTTGCCTTTGCGATTACGGTATTTCTTTTCATTAATTTTTCAGATTTCATTAATTGAAAGCATGATTAGTTCTTATTTCAATTCGTTTTCTGCAATCTATTTCAATATGTGTGAGTAGTCGTATAGGGTGCGGCCGTGGGATCAAGGTGTTCCGTGGCTAGACTAATTCATATTTTACCTCGGTGCCGAATCAATTTAATTAATGCGCAGTTTTTGAATACGGAACTTTTCTAGCAAACAAAACCAGGGCATCGCCCGTTCCACATACGCGCAGGAATCGGTGACAAGTGTTGTGCACTTGTTAGGAACGATTTCCATATTTCTAAACCTATTAATTAAATGATTGTGGCCCGAGTGAACGTGGATTAGGCTAGTTGTGGGCACTGTAATACCCACGGCTGTACTCTTCTGTTTCAATTAAGAATTCAAAAATTTAATTAGGTTAATTTAGTTAATTAATCAATCATTCGCACAAGGGGTGGCTACCTAAGAGCCAAGCAAAAAGTAAACCCGTATCCGCTAGGCTATTCTTTCCGTCTCTGTGGGATCGACTCCGGACTTCCGGATTTTATTATGCTGCATCAGTCTCACTCCCTACGCTTGGGGAAACCATTATTTTAGGAGTTGAAATCGGTCAAGCAATTGTCTGAATTAAATAAGTCACCTAACCAATTGCTCGTTGAAGATGTTCCTGTGCCAATACTAAATTTTCCTAAACTCGCATATGAACTTGAACTTACTAGTAAGATTGAGTACCCCATGAGTCATTACGTGTCCAACCTAATTTGTCTGAATCAAATAAGTCACTAACCAATCGCTCGTTGAGGATGTTCATGTGCCAATACTGAATTTTCCAGAAGGCATAGTCCACCTCACAGTATAGAGGTATTTCTAAACTCACATATGAACTAGAACTTACTAGTAAGGCCAAGTACCCCATGAGTCATTATGTGTCCAACCATCACTTGTTTGAATCAAATAAGTCATTTGTGAATCAATTATCTACATTACCTATTCCTAATAGTGTACAGGAAGCCCTAGCCGATCCAAGGTGGAAAGAAGTGATTGATGAAAAAATGAAGTTCTTGCAGAAGAACGAAACATGAAAACTTGTCGACCTTCTATCAAGAAAGAAACCAGTCGGATCTATATAGTGAAGTATAAAATAGATGGTACCATTGAATGATTTAAAGCGTGACTGGTGGCAAAAAGGTACACCCAACCCTATGTGATTGATTATACAAATACATTTGCACCTGTGCTAAAATCAACAAAGTTCGAGTCAAGTCTTGTTGTCTCTAGCTGCGAACCTGGATTGGCTATTACAACAATTTGATGTGAAGAATGTCTTTTTTTATGATGAGTTGTCCAAAGAAGTCTATATGGATTTGCTACCAAGATGCATGATACCAGAAGTGCATTATCAGAAAGTGCACAAATTGAAAAAAATCTCTATATGTGTTGAAACAATCTCCAAGAGTATGGTTCGAAAAGTTCACAAAGTCCATGAGGGCCTTTGGCTACCACCAGAGTAATTCATATCACACTTTATTCTTAAAAAAATAGTATGGTAAGATCACTGCCCTTATTGTGTATGTTGACGACATGGTGGTTACACAAAATGATCCTGAAGAAAGGAAAGGTCTACAGAGATACTTGTCGAAATAAATAAATTTTTTTTTCTCAAAGAAAGTATGCCTTAGATTTGTTGCAAGAAACTAGTATGTCAATATGTCAACCAGCCGATACACCAGTAGAAGAAAGATTGAAGTTATGTGTTGAGACTAATTATATGTCTGTTGATAGATGAAGATATCAGAGGTTCGTAGTGTAATGCCCCGATTTTCAGACACGTTAATATAAAGAATAAAACTAACAAAATTTATCTTTTCATTTAATACAGACTAAAACTTAAATGTGTTCTCCAAAATAACCTATTACATCAAAAAGACTCTTTATCAAAAGTCAGAGCAGACTAGCATATTCTAGGTAAGCCACGATTCCATCTGGTCCTCTTCGGGGTACGTGCCTTCATAGTTTGAATAGTTCGATTTTGTTCAATCTTCTTCATTACCTAGTTATGAAATACCAGGGGCAAAAGAAAGTTGCACCATGAGCTAATGAAAGCCTAATAAGTTATCATATCCTTAAATTCTTTTTGAATATTTATGAACTTTAAATGAATAGTAATATAATATAACATGAACAATATATGAAAGCGATAACATTTAAGTACAGACATTTAAATCAATATTCTATCGAAACATCATTTCTCTTGTTTTATAAATATAACCTCAGTATCTTAGTATTCATACTCAGGCGTCTTGGGCATAACTCCGAGCATGAATTTCTGTGTTTCATCATTCATACTCAGGCGTCATCATAAACCTCGAGCAGAAGATATTTTTCAAAGTCCATAGTTTACATAGACTTTAAAATCATTAGTCTCCAGTTATGATCTCATCAAATTATTCAAGTATATATGTAATCAAGTTTTCCAAGTATAGTATTCCCGTACGAATACACTTCCGATATTTTGCTAATCGTGTTCCCCACCAAGTGCATCCCATACAGTATGTTCCCAAATACTTTATTTTTCGAACATATATATTTTTCGACAACGTGTCAACACCAAGGTACATGACAATTAGATTCTATTGAAAAATGACACGTTACATCCAAATATAACACGGCTAAGTACATAGCTTGGGTAAATACATGACACGACTAAAGACATCCACTTGGCTAAACGATATTACTTGGGTAAATACACCTCATGGTTCAGTCAAAACTCTGCACAAGTCGCATCATGGCTAACGACACTCATATCCACAACAACTGGGTCATCTTTTAATTTATCAAATTTTTAGTCGGGCATCCGTTGGATACTCTGATATCGATATCTCATAATAATGTATATGTTCAGGGTTCATGCTTTGTTTCATCAAGTTATATTCTAACATCATGTTTCATCAAATTATTCCAACATCATGCTTAAATTATATCATTTGAATTATAAAGATAAAAATTAAAGCATAATAAAATAGATAATATTCACAAAAATATCTAGAAGTGCAAGAGTGATTAAAACATGTAAGCATAAATAATCTATCATGCTTCATGACATGCTCAACTGAAATACAGTAACGATATATGTGTAGACAAAACAGTGAAGGTCAGTGGGTGTGAAATAAGGTTTTGTATATTCTGTAAAAATTACAGAAAGTCACGGCCACAAAGGCTAAAACTGATGTCTTCCACCTTTTTACCATGCTCCATAATATTTGGAGAGGTTTCGGGCATAAGACTAATTATCCTAATTGAAAGTAAATTGTAGGAAACTTACTTTGTGAGAGATTAAGTTTGGAAGGATGGTTGATTTGATTGTCTCCTTCAAAATGACTGATTCTCCTTAATTTAGAATTTTCTCACAACAATTAAGAACTTCTACTACTTTCTAGATTTTTTTGATCTCAAGGTTTCAAGGTGTATAAAACAATAGAAGAATGAGTTTTGTATTTACAAGCAAAGTTTAGGAAAATATCTAGAGAACACATTTAATGGTTAGGATTTATCCATAAGATTAATGGCTGGGAAAGTTAGAAGATTATTTGGTTAAAATCAAGCACTAAATGGATGAGATGTCTAATAGATCACTAGGCTAGTCATTAGATTTAATTTGAAAATTGAGTGATCTTGCAAGTAGGAGATTTTTGGAGTACATAATTTGATTAAAAACCAAGAATGATTTTGGTATATCTTCCATGGTTTATGTGTAATATATAGACATACATGTCTATATCTATGCGTATGAATTAAATGTAAGTATGAAAGCGACTAATATAATCAACAAAGAGAGAAATAAGGTAGGCATATGAATTAGATGTACATGTGAAAGAGACTAATATAGTCAACAAAAAGAGGAATAAGGTAGGCATATGAATTAGATGTGAGTGTGAAAGGGATTAATGTAGTCAATAAAGGGAAGAATAAGGAGTTAGTACGTGGACAAGTGGTAAACAAGTAAGAGATTTTATAAATTTGGTGCATGGTGGTTTTGCTTAAAAAATAACCAATGGTTTTAGGGTTTAACTACATAGATATATGTGCATTAATGTTTGTGTGTGAAAAAAATTGATAAGATCAACAAATGAGAAAAGTAATAATGAGTGTTTAGGATGAATGAGCAACGTTTCACGCTTTCTCGACGTTATTTTTGTAGTTAGAAACTTTATGATGCTACTATCATATTTGGAGACCAAAAAAAATACTTTTGTTGATCCACAACTATAAAGAAAATATAATTTAATTATCTCTTTCTTTTTATTTTATTTTATTCTCTTTTGGCAGACAATGTAATAAGACCATTTAATTTTCGTCACATTATTTGTTGGACCAGCCCAACTTTAGTCAATTTCATTTATTTTCCTTATTTCTTCGCAACAAATGAGAGAAATCTCAATGTTTTTTTTCCCTTATTATTTACACTTTGTATGACATGAGTAAAATTCTTTCATTTTTTGGATAATTTCCTATCGCTTTGTCTTATATATTCATTTCCTTCTTTTTTCTTCCATCCTTGAAAAACCCTAGCTATGGTAAATCCTTCACTAATCTTCAATTTTATTTTGAAAATGGGATTGTTTCTGTTAAATCAATTGTAAGCACCAAAGTGACTATAGATTATATTATGAACTGACAAGTTCTCCTTATGTTTCTGTATTCTGCTATGCAAATTAGTAGAAGCAGTTGAGCTCAATTATTATTGCTCAAAAAATATTGGACCGTCGTAAAATAAAGATCTACGTACTTTATTTGTATAAACTGTTTATCTTCTGGTGATAGCATTTCAAAAATATTTAATTAGAAGGCATTGAGTTCTTACCATCATTTTGGTATAAAATTTGTTCAAATTCTTGCAAAATAAGATGAAAAAAATGTGTAGACCAATTAGGATATCATATTCTACTCCATTCTTGCTTATTCATAATTTCATAAGCTATAGGTCCAATTCATTTCAAGCGCGCGCGTGCACACACACACATATATACATATACATATATATAGTCATCTAAGCTCATGTGGTCTAGACTTTAGATTTGTATGGTAATACAAGTGGAGGCACAAAATATACAATATATATATATATATATAGAACCTTCACTATTTCCTTGACACTTGACAACACAAATATGGATTTTAAGACATTAACAATGTTTTTGGCAATTATTTAATTCATGATTTTATGTAACATTTAGGTCATGTTTGGTAACCATTCCATTTTCTGTTTTCTGTTTTTATTTTCTAAATTTTCTGTTTTTGGAGAAAAAAACATGTTTGTGTTGATGTTTTACTTCCAAAAAATCGAAAACAGTTTTCATTATTTTCAAAAAAAGTGAAAGTATGAAAAGTGAGCTTTCATTTATTTCAAAAATAGTTTTCATTATTTTCAAAAATGAACTATGTGTATATGTATATGTATACATATATATCTATACATATATGTAATTGAATATGTAGTACATGTATAATTATACATGTACATGATACATATATACATATATATATATATACATTATACATATATGTATATAATTATACATGTAATTGTATAATGTACATGTATAATTATATGTAATTGTATATACATATATGTATAATGTATATATACATGTATATATGTGTATATGTGTATATAATTATACGTATATACATGTATATACATTTATATGTATGTATATGTATAATGTACATGTATTATTATGTATGTATATACATTTTATATGTATGTATATGTATAATGTACATGTGTATATATACATGTATATACATTTATATACATATACTTATACTTATGTATTATATATTATACATATATACATGTATATTCATATATATATACGTACTTATAATATACTAATACATAATATATATATATATATATATATATATATATATATATACACACACACACACTTAGATATATGATTTTTTTTTTTTTGAACGGCAGAAAAATTTTATTAATCAATGTGAATATTACAAAGATTAAAGGGAACAGATGAAAACGGCATCACAACACAAAGCTTACATCCCAACTAGGTTGGCATCCAAGCTCCGTGTCAATCATATGCCACACCCACCCAAAAGTTGATCAGAAATCAACCAAGAGCAACAAACGAACAACAATCGATAACCGACATAGTAACATGAAAGATTGATACAATCCTGTGGAAATTGAAACCAAAAAATGAAGCCCAGAATGAAGCCCAGCTGAGGTAACATCATGAATCTTCACTTGCATTTGTTCATCATGCGTAAGATCTTCCAAGCAGGATAACATTTACTTCAAAAATCCCACCGAAATCATCCATACATACCCCACATAGCACAGTCTTATGATAGTTTATTTTCAAGCCAGAAGTGATTTCAAAAGCTCTTAATACCCTCCTTATGTTTGCGACATTTTCCAGGTCAGCTTTGCAGAACACCAAAGTATCATCCGCAAATTGTAAATGGGTTAGTTTTGGACCCCCTTTTCCAAACTGCATTCCATGAATCTGCCCCTGCGCTTCCATTTTCTTAAAGCTCCAATTCAGTCCCTCAGCTGCTATAATGAATAAAAAAGGGGAAATAGGATCCCCTTGTCTCACCCCCTTTTGCATTTGAAATTCCACAGTTGGAACTCCATTCACCAAAATGGAAATCCAAGCAGATGTAAGACACTCCCTGATCCATTTGATCCATTTGATTGGGAATCCCATAAGGTGCATCATTTTGAATAAGTATATCCAATTCACATTATCAAATGCCTTCTCAAAATCCAACTTTATGATTAGTCCTTTCTTCCTACTTTTCTTCCAACTCTCCAACACCTCGTTGGCAATTAGTATGCCATCTTGAATATTTTTTCCACTGGAGAACGCTGACTGAACATCACCCACCACCACTGGAATAGTTCTCTTCAATCTCGCAGCTAATACTTTAGATAGAGTTTTGTACATGCAGCCTATTAAACTTATAGGTCTGTAATCCTTGAGACAGATAGGATTTTCTACCTTGGGGATAAGAGTTATGAAAGAGTTGTTGATCCCTTTTGGTAGTTTGCAGTTTGTGTGGAACTCCTTCATAAAATCCATGATGTCCTCCTTCATAAATGGCCAACCCATTTTAATGCTTTGCATTGTAAACCCATCAGGTCCAGGACTTTTGTTTCCATCACAATTTTTTATCACCTCCCAAACTTCAGATTCTGAAAATTCTTCAATAAGCTGAGCAGCCATTATTTCAGATAAAGCATTGGCCTCACTTTCAGTGAACATAATCCTGCATTCCCACTCTTCCATATATAATCCTGCATTCCCACTTAGATATATGATAATATATACTTATATATATATGATATATATAATCTTAGACATATTATAATATATACATTATTATATGTATATATTATACTTATACATACATAGATACGTACATGTATCTATATACTTAAATATAAGTATGTACTTATATACTTTGATATATATTTATATACATGTATATTAATTTATATATATACTTTGATATATACTTATATAAAATATTATATAAATATATATATATATACTTTGATATATACTTATATACATGTATATACTTATATGTATATTTACACACACACACACACATATAAGTATATTAGATATAAGTAATATACATGATACATATATTTATATAAGTATATCTGTATGTATATATAAGTGTATAATATATATAAGTATAAGTATATTAGTTATGTATAAGTTATATTAGTTAGTATAAGTATAACTTATACTTATACTTATACTAACTAATATAACTTATACATAACTAATATACTTATACTTATACTTATACTTATGTATAAGTTATATTAGTTATAATACTTATAGTATAACTAATATACTTATACTTATACTTATATATATTATACACTTATATATACATACAGATATACTTATATAAATATATGTATACTTAGAT
The DNA here is from genome assembly GCA_019985065.2 of Arctostaphylos glauca. NCBI lineage: Eukaryota > Viridiplantae > Streptophyta > Magnoliopsida > Ericales > Ericaceae > Arctostaphylos > Arctostaphylos glauca. The sequence continues at coordinate 4,966,882 of JAHSPW020000003.1, forward strand.
ATATTATAACATATACTTATATATATTATATATACATAATATTATATACATATATATACTTATATATATAATATATTATACATTATATAATATATACTTATATATACTTATATATATAACAAACTAAAAACAGGTTAACACAAACAAGTTTTTATTTTTGTTTTTTTAAAAACAAAAACAAAAATTAGGGAACAAAAATAGAAAACAGAAAACAGAAAACAGGAAGTGTTACCAAACAAGGCCTTAGAGTATAAGTTTATTTTTTGCTGATGTTTTTTCTACTGTTGTAGGTAAGTGAGTTCATCAATATGTCTAAAAAGGAAGAAGAAGGCTTTAATGGCACCGACTGAGATAGTAAACAAGAATGTATTTTATAAATTGCATTTAATTGAGCTTACGACTCTGAATAAAATTAAGAAAAAAAAAACTCAATTCATGTACTTATCCCAAATATATAGGATTAATGCCCATTGAGGTAAGTTGAGCAGGAGCAAATTTCTGTCATTTTTTATTTCTACATATACTAGTTCAATTGGTATCTCACAATTGTTTCTTTTAGCCATTTATATTTATAAGTTATTTTTTTGTGTTTTGATTGCACTAAGTTATATGTCGCTAAAATATCTTTTGGTCTTCAAATATGTTATCCATTTTTCATATCTATAAAACACGCATAATTTGTTGCCAAATTAAATTGCATTTATTGCCAGAAGATTAGTGTTTGATTTGCTTACGGTTTAACGACAATCAAAAATCGAACGATTATTAAAAAAATTCTCAAAAGATTTTATTCCAAGTACATAAACTATACGAATGTCAACTTTTTTTATAATGTGAAAAAATCTTACTCTTCTTAAATGCCCCCAGTAAGTGGACGACGAAATTAATTCCCAGAAAACTAGTCGATATTAAGTTAGGAATTATCTCAAAGTCAGCCGGATAACTTGACTATTAAAACAAAATAAAAGCTTGCATGATTTATGATATGTTGAGAACAAAGGGCAGAAATAGAAGAAAAAGAAAAAAGAGGCACCAATTGCAAGAAAGATTGGGACAATTCCCAAACATTTGAAAACTAGAGTGGCCAGAGGTGTAAAAACTGACTCTGATAATACCCAAGCACACGCCCCCTCTCACTAGAATCCTCTCTGTTCTAACCATCAAATTCGGAAACGCCAATGGGGATCCAAGTCACTAGAGGGCAGAGGCAGTGTCGGATTCCAAACCCAACCCTTATCAAAATTTGATTATTTTGGGTTGATTCCGGGTGTGCCTCTCTGCGTGCTCTCCAGTTTTGGCGATACCCCTAATTCACTCTTACCTTTTGAAGCCTATGTATAGTAATCGGCATTTGGGTCGTGTCGGTATCTGCATTTTCCCGTGTTATCTGACGCATCTCTAGTGTTTTTTTTCGGCCTTGGGTTTTCTAGGGTTAACTTCTGAGAAGCAATGTCGGCTTCATCTTCTTCCAAGGTTCTTGAAGAAGAGCTTAAAGATGCTGGAAATAGGCTTCTTACGCCCCCAGCTTCCACTTCTGAGCTTCTGAGTCTTCTTGATGTAAAGACCCACTTGTTTATATGTGTACTTCTGTTATAGATACATAGATAGGTCCAACGGAATGCGCACCACACACATTCTTTGATTTTTTGATTGATGAATCAATCTTATTTGGTTGATGATTGTTTGGTGAATCTCTATTTTCTGTTAGATTATTTTTCCAGTTGATTGGATTTAATTTGGAACTTTGGATGCATGCATCTTTGGTAATTGAATTCTATTGCTTGGCAATTGCAACATGCATATCTTTCTCCGTTTTATTCACATTGTTTTTTTTCCCCACCAATTGAGTATGTGACATTGGATTTAATTTGGAACTTTGGATGCATGCATCTTTGGTAATTGAATTCTATTGCTTGGCAATTGCAACATGCATATCTTTCTCCGTTTTATTCACATTGTTTTTTTTCCCCACCAATTGAGTATGTGATTCCTTGATAAATCCTTCTTAGGATAAAGTGATGATTCTTACATGGGTTTCCTTCTCTTGTTTCACAGTAATTTTGGTATATTACTCAATTGATGTTCTAGTGACTTAAGAGATAGCACACACCCAAAACGAGACAGCAAGAGACAGAAAAGATTAAAGGTTGTGGGTCAAAATAATGGTGGATGGCTTTGGAACAATGGTTATTTGAGTCGCATTTTCTTTTTCATTCATCTGTATTTTGGTGGTTGGTCATTTGATGATGGGTACATGGCTGATGCTGTGATGTTTATGGGTATTAATTGTCAGTTTTAGTAATGGGTTTTTCATTTTATTGTAATTTTTAAAACTTCTCATCATACATGTCATGTTACACACGTATGTCTTTGTTGTCTGAGATTGCAAACAATGGTATGTAGGAACAAAAACCTTGACATCAATTTCCGAATAAGTTAAATAGCATTCTTAATGGGAACCAAAAGTTCCATTTTTTTCTCTTGATGTGCATGAACCGGTTTTCTTTCTTTATTTATGGGTTATGTGCTTTTGTTCTCCATATTTACACTCTTTCCAGTGGATCTCTTTCACCTCTACTTAATGTTCCCATTGCAAGAATATGCTATTTTAACATTTAATCTTGTAATCCTTCTTTTTCCTTATTCCTCTTAATTTTCATATGTTTTCCTTTCAGGAAATAGAGCATCTTCTATGCAAGGTGGAGCAAGCTCCACCCGCACCAACCCGAGCTGCTCTATTACCAGTGAGGAACGCGCTGATTGCTCATGAGCTAGTGAGACATTCGGAAATTGATGTCAGGGTTTTTGTTGCTTCATGCATAAATGAAGTTACGAGAGTAACAGCGCCTGATGCGCCTTACAGTGATGAACAAATGAAGGTATTCATAACAACTTAGAACTCCGTCCTCGCAACCCCTGGCTTGTTTGTGCGTCTTAAGTCTTAACCCAAAGAATCCAACAGTGAACTCCTTTTTCAAATTGTTTTTATTGACCAAATATTTATGTACGTGAAATTTGATACCGATGTTGGTCTTTCTGATTGGCGCAGGAAGTTTTTGAGCTTACACTAATGGCGCTTCAGAAATTGTCACTTGTTTCTGGTAGCTGCTATATAAAGGCTGTATCCATTCTCCACAATGTTGCAGCGGTCAGATCATGCCTGGTGATGCTGGACCTTGAGTTTGATGAGTTAATTGTTGAGATGTTTCAACTATTTTTCAATACAATTAGGTAAGGGCTGTAAATGTGATCCTATCTTATTATCTTTATTTGTTATCATCTCTTATGGTGCGGTGCCCTAGCCTGTTGTCTGCTATTTGTATCTTTATAACTTAGAACAAATTTACTTGCAGTTCCAGATTGATTGGAAACATGACCAGTAGATAAGTGTAAATCATTTTGTGAAGTGATTTGGTCTATTTGTTTTGAACTTCGTGCTTGCATAATATGTACACAACATCGTAGTTCCAGAGTGACTGGAAACATGGCAGTATAAAAGTGTAATTTTTTTTTTGTGAGTTGACTTCGTCTTTTTGTTTTGAACTTCGTTCTTGCTTACCCATATGCAACATCGCAGATGAAAGAAGCAATTGTATATGTGATAGGTTGTGGCACATGTCACAACATTTATTGTTTTTTTTTTATGTGTAATATTCCTAGCTCTTTAAATGATTGCTTAACACGCTGTTTGTCTCTTTTGTATTTAATTAAAAACTGACAATTTTCTTGCTCAATTTAAAGGTCCGAACATCCCCATTCCGTATTCTCAGATATGGAGAATATCATGACATTAGTTATTGAAGAAACTGAGGAAATTCCTTTGGAACTTCTCATTCCCCTTCTGAATAGTGTGAAAAAGGAAAGTCAGGTAAATCTGATTTTTCCTAATCTTGGTTTTATATCGGTTTTAGTTATGGTTTTTCTTGTCATTAAATATTTTCTGTTCTTCATTCCAGAGTGTTTTGCCTGTTTCTTGGAAATTGGGAGAAAATGTCTTAAAAAAGTGTGCTGCTAAACTTGAACCGTATCTCCCTCCAGCAGTACAATTCATGGGCATCGATCCGAGTAATTTTGCTGAAACAGTCTTTTCGATTTGCCAGGATGCATCTGAAAGGGCACATTTGGTGCGTTTCTCCTTGTTTGAAATTTCTATTTACAGTGGCAAAACTGAAATGGTTTCATGTCGATTATTAATTTTTCTCTTGAACACGCCTACTTGTTTCCGTTTGCTCTGTTGTAAATTTTTCTTCTATTAGTTGATTATAGTGTTCTTACCACCTATGGAATAATGCGCTATCCCCTTGCTTTTTTACCTAGTGCCTATATATATATATATATACACACACAAACACATATATACACATGCGCGAGCATGCGCACACATATGTATACATGATACTAAATACATAAAGGAGCCTATGACATTTAAAGATAAGAAAGAAATACTTACTAAATAACTCCTTTTATTGATACCGGAAGAAGGACTGAAAATATTACAAGTAGAGAGAGGGGAAGGGGAGATATTACAAGTGGGTAATTGATTGGTTTTCAATTATCTTAACTTTTTCATGAAAAGAAGATGATTGATTTTTTTGACTCATATCCATAATATGGATTTCCTTTTGAAGAAAATTAAGTTAATTTTATTTACAGTGGAGAAAACTACTTAATTCTTGGATGAGTCTGGTCTCTAGGTGATTACAAATGGATAGAGAAGATAATGTCCTCGTACTTGACTATAAATATCAGTTTGATCCACTTTTCTGATGGGCATAATTATATGTAGGAAATGTGTTTCTAATATAACTTGTTGGTGATTTTTAACAAGTAAAAATGAAGATGGTAAACATACTACTTCATTACAGATTAAAATATCATATAATTTAAATTGAATGTTCATAGGGTTTCCACTTGAGGTAGTTAAAGATTGAACTGCCTTTTCAAAGTATTAGGTAGGAACAAGTTCTTCCTGGATATAGTTCATATCTACACCACTATCCACAAGGGCTATGACAAGTATAATCTTGGTTGATGACTAAGTGGATTTGAGTATACCATTTTTGGTGTCACTTTGATCAAAGTGTCTAAACAAATTGGAGTAGGTGGTGAAGAAGATACCAATTTGTTTAAAGTTTTAGGTTTTGGAGTTTCTTAGGTTGGAGTTTTATCCTCTTGGTAAGATAAGCTTTCGAAATTTGTAAGCCTATTATCGATTTGAATGAGATCATTCTGCCGAGTCAACTTAAGTTGTCGTAATTAAGCTTTTAAGTTGCTTACTTCTTTCGATAAGTCTTGAATAGTAGTCGGTTTAACCAGGAAGACTCAAGTCTATTGAAAACCTCATTAATATTGTAATACTTGCTAGGATTAGTGAGTTTTTCAATAGGAGGTTCGGAAGAGAATTCTGCTAGTAAAAACCTTAAAGTATCATGTTCAGTAGACCAACATGGTCCTGCAGATTCTTTAAGAAGATGAAGATTCAGATGAAGTAGAGCAAAAATCTAATTCATTAATTTCTTCACTCTCAAATTCTGATGGTGATGAAGTATCTAAATTAAGTAATAATTTCCTTATTGTAATTTAAGACCTAACTTATATGTATATATACACACATATATGGCGCACTATCTAGATTCTGTTTCATACGTAGCTACCTAGGTTGTGAGTAATAATTGTCGAAAAATTTATTTGATCAAAGTAAGGGCGTAATCGATTCGGTTTCTCGGCACGGAACCCCAAAACCGATGGGTTCGGGGTGAAATTTACCCCAACCGATCCCCGATCGAATTTCAGTAAGAACTGAAGTCGGTTCAGGCTAAGGCGGTCTGGTCGTTGTTTTTTGTTTTCGGGTTTCCCAAATGGGCCTTGTTTTGGTCGAGAGGTCAAAAATTACAGAACCGAATGAGATTAAGTTGGTTAACAGAGGTTAAACAAAGGTTTTAACTGTTGGATTACATGGAAAATGAACGGATGAGATTAAACAGACATAATTGGTTTGGTCGGTTTTTGTTAAACAAATGGTAAAATTAAAACTGAATCGATGGACTGAAAACATTGATGCGGTAAACCCAAAATGGACCGAACCTTTTCCTTGACCGACCGACCTAACCGCGGTTATTTTGGTCGGTTCGGGTTTTTTGGTTTTTCTTTCACCCTAGATCGAAGATATATCAAAACCAATACAGACAAAAGAGATCTTGGTGCTCAGGCAAAAAAAAAAAAATTTAACTTGAAAGATTAATCGGAGTCCGGTGTATCGAAGATCCTGTCTCATATTTTGCTATCTAGCCCCACATTATTGGTTAGAATGAAATGCCAAATTTCTTACTTCCCTTAATGGCTCGGGGGAAATGCCTACTAGGTTATGGGTTGGGGGGATCCAAAGAAAGAAACCTATGAAGCACAGACACTCCTAGGAGGTTGCCATACGTGTGTTTGACACTCGGGGACACCGGGACACGACAAAATACGTTGTGTGACACGTCACGTAGCTTGTCCCATTAATTTATTTGAGATCTTAAGATGGAACATGGATGGGACACGACGGGACATGTTTTGGAAAATGGTGAGGTTAAATTTGTAATTTTTTTACTTTTTTGGGGTTAATCTCCCTCTCCCTTTCTCTCTCTCTCTAATTCTTGCCCTAGTCTCTCTCTCTCTCACATCCCTTTATTGCGCGTAATAGAAGCCCTCCCTCTCTCTCAATAGGTGTGTGTTTCACTCTATTTGAAGTACTGTCGAACTTATATATATATATACATATTTATTCGACTGCAATCTTTTGAGATATTGCGTTTCATGCTAATATATATGGATATACTGATATGTACTGATACATATACAGTCCCTTTCCTATGAGGGATCTCTCATTTTGCTTAAAATGCGGACCTCCCATTTCCTAATCAAATTTTGACGATTCGAACCGTTCTGTGTGTTTAAAACATGTTTTTTAAGGGTGTCCACTAGAAATCGGCTCAAAAAAATATCGGAAAGGGCTTGATCCAAGCAGTTTTTCATAAAACTCTTCATATTGGCTATATGTCAATATAGGTACTTCTTATGCCTCCATGTTCTTGGTTCTTATGTTCTCCTTTTCGTTTTCTGGTGACATGTACAGAGGCCACTTTCATTTTCTGCTACAGGATCATCTAACAGCAATGGCAGTCAATTGAAAAAGGCTCCCAGGAAAAAAGGCAAGAGGAAGCGCATTCCACACAAGGAAGAGGTATGCATTTGTCATTGTCTAGTGACGACGACAACTACATGTTTTGTTGGACTTTGAGGGATTAATTTTCAATTTGATTTGTCGGACTATTAGGAAGGGATGTATAGTTTCTTAGGACGAGGAATTCGGCAGGATTCCTGGTGAAATGATTGCCAATACCATTACCTAAGGTAGTATATGTGATGTTTTGTGGGAGTTATTGTCCAACGGATATATATTCCCTCCACCAATTGTTTCATTCAAACACCAGAAATGTAGTCCATGAGGATTTGTAATGCAATCCCATGTCTAAACTGAGAAACCAATTTGGCTCTAAATTCTGTATACAGCTCTATGTTTATTTCTTCATAAACATCTTGTGAATTCTATAACATCTTGTGTGAACCGTAGGCATAAATAATGTCAGTTGACATTTTATGGAACTTCAGTGTCATGTCATATTTACAAAACAATTATGACGTTAACCGTTAAGATGTTCTTTATTTTCTGTCTAGCACAACAGTAATGAAAACAGCTGAATATTGCTAAATACCATAAATAATGAAAGTCGAAAGGTATTGGTGATGGAACAAGTTGCATTTGAAGATGATGATGCTTAAAGCGGAACAGAAACCAAAACAAGACCTACGAGTAAGAGCTCCAAAAGTTAGGTGACCAGTTGTCCCAAATCATAAGTTGAGGAATGGGCCCACCAATGCATGTCAAGCTCTCACATAGAATGATAGAACAAAACTGTCATGTTTCAAAAAATTTCAGTGATAGCTGCATCTGTGCTCCAAGATACTGATCAATTACACCTCTATCGGTTTCTACAATTCGATTATCTTCTTAGTTTTAGTTTTAGTTTTAGTTTTAGTTTTATGGGTTGGGACCTTTCGATTGGCTTAAGTATATTGTGGTTAGCTTCGGGGAGTGCAATTTAGCTTTTACATTCGTGGCATGGGTCTAGGGTGGGGAAAAGGAGGAAAAAGATTAAGATGATCCTGCATGGTTTGATGTGGCTCAGTTGGCAGGGAAGGAATCATCGACATTAGATGGAGTACCGAGTTTTTTTGATGAAGTTAAATTCTGTAATTGGGAGTCAAGGGAGAGCAATCCTTTTCTAGAGCAATTAATAGATTTCAGAGCTTTTTGATTTGCACGGAAGGGTGTATGGAGCCCTTGCATGGATGGCCTATCTTTTTATAGACGAGTGGTATTCTCTTGATGTCTTCATGCGTACAACTACTTACTTATATCACTATGTTTTGATATTAGTTCTGGTTAATATTTTAAATTTAGGTTTCTGAAATGGCTGTTGGTATGAAAAAATATGGTGAAGAATTGATTGGTTGCGGGATGAAAGTTTGGTGGCCAATGGATCAAAGGTGAATACTTAAGAATCTTGATATTATGTTGTCACGTCTGCATTATGTTTGTTTCTCATTATTTCTATGTAAATCTGATAATTTATTGCACTCATTCTGTTTGATAGTCCTTTGGGTTGTCATTCTGCAATTTTAACATTATCAGCATCTGTTGAAGGCTTTACCTTGACTTCTTATTTTGAGATAGACAGGGGCTTTTTTCTTGAATCCCGTGAACTTCGGTTGATATTTCCACTATCTGTGAACTTAGAATAGAAGCTATTGTTCAAGTTTCCTCAATTCAAATTATGTCTATACAGGTTCTATGAAGGCGCTATTTCCTCATTTGACCCCATTGAAAAGAAGCACAAGGTGAGAAGATTCTTGTTCATCACAGTGATACCTGTTGCATGTTATGTTAAAACCGTTCAGAAAACTTGCTTCATCTATTCTCTTTTTCATTTTTTGGCTTCTTGGCTATATCATGGTTGAATAATAGGCTACACCAACTTTTTCAGTAATTGGCTCACATTCTTTTGGCCTTTCCTCCTGGTAGCGTGTGTGTTAGCAACTTTAATCTAAGTGCTCCCAAATATGAAGTTTATTCTGTCTATACCTGGCTATATAAATAAACTTAGCTCATCTTATGATGAATCGTTGCTATACGCAAACAATTCCATTTTCTTCTTTCTTCTTAAATTGAAAATATAGGTAATTAGTTCATTATTTGTGGCTTTTTGTAGGTTTTATATGCTGACGGTGATGAAGAACTATTGGATCTCAGCAAGGAACGTTGGATGCTCATTACGAAAAGCAATTTCAGTGAACAAGTGGGCATTTTGCTTAATTCTCTGCCTTTGTGGTTTCTTATTTGACCTGTTATCTACATGCTTCTTTCGTTCCTTTTTCTTTTCATCTTTTCTTTCTATAAGCTTCTGTAACATGTCCATGGGGACATCTATGTCAGCAGGGACAAGGGAATGATCTTTCAAGTTCTGATGCGGTATCTGATACGTAAGTTTTATTCTCAACTGGTATTTTTGGGGTTCACTTAAACCTTCATAATTGTGCTTTGCCATATGTTAACTTTCATTTTTCTTGTTGTATATTGTTAACGTTCTGCTCCTTAAGATTTGTTTTTCACATAGCATTTGGTAGTTGTAAATCTACATACCGAGTTTGATACTACCCTGATAATAGGAATCTGTCAGTGGAAATTGTTTTGTCATTGGGTCATTTTCTTTAATACTTGACAAACCAATTGTTGAATCCTTCGCCAATCCTAAGATCATATCTTTTTTCTCCTTTGCTTCAATTCGTTTTATTTTCTCGTCAACCACAATTCGTATTTAACCCCAGCAAGAACCTGCGAATGAAGTGTGGTAACAGCAGTAAGATGGATTTTGTTACTTAACATTAGTTATTTTCCTTCTGTCCTTTTTCTATAACAGGAAAATTGATTCTGTGGATGCTAGTTTATTGCCCTCACTGTCCAATGAAGTGGACAACAATCCTCTCTGGAACTACGTTACGAGATTAGAAAAGTTAGGTGACGGAGGGGGAAACGTTACGTGGCAGTGCAATTTTTGCAAAGTTATTAAAAAGGGCTCATACACCAGGGTTAGAGGTCATTTGCTGAATTTGCCTTGTGCTGGGATTAGACCTTGCGAGAAAGTTAAGAGCAAAGATTATGCAACTCTGAAAAGATTAGAGGATGAAGCTAAAAGGAGAAAAAAGTAAATTACCTTTTGCTCCCTTCTCGTGTTTTTCTCTCTCTATCTTTAGCTATCGGTTCTTGCGGGTTATCAAATTATCGTGTTATCGGGTCCTAGTAGTTTTGTCCTAGTAACAATAAGAACATGGGTTTTGTTGTTTAACAGTATATTTTTTGGCTTTTCTTTCTGTATTAGGAGAATGCGTTCTGTGGATCAGAGTTCTTTGCCCTCTCCGTTCATCGAAGTCGACAAGAATAATGCTCTTTGGAATTACGTTACGAGATTAGAAAAGCGAGGCGATGGAGGAGGGAATGTTACATGGCAGTGCAATTTTTGTAAGGTAATTAAACAGGGCTCTTACACAAGGGTTAGAGGTCATCTGTTGAATTTGCCTTCTTCTGGGGTTAAACCTTGTCAGAAAGTTACTAGCAAAGATGTTGAAACCATGCAAAGATTGGAAAATGAAGCCACAGGAAAGAAGCCAAAGGGAGAAACAAATAAATGACATTTTTGCAGGGTCACATCGGGTCCTAATAAAGTTTTGTTCTATGAGGTTTTCAGCCAAAAAAGTGCAGGAACTAGAAACAAAAAGGTACAGTCCCGATGCACGTAGGGATCACATTATTTTAAAGGTTATATATATATATCAGATGTGTCTGTGTTCGTATACTTTTTCATAGGTAAAACAAAGTGGAAGTACATAGGGGGTTGATAGACTTTTTTTTTTGTTTTGGGGGGGGGGGGGGGGTTGGGTTGTGTATAGGGTGTTGACAATCTTTTGATTGTATGATATCTAATGACGAGTTAAAGAAAAGAGTAATACTAGGAACACAAATCATCTAGACACGTGTTTGGAATCATTGGATGCACGTGGGATCTTTGATGCAACGGTTTTAGACACGTTTGTGTCCTTAGACTTTTTGTAAAGAAAATTGGCATGGCTGTTTTTCTTAGTGTTTGGATACTTTTGGTCTAAATTATTGGGTATTAATATTCCTTTCTTTTTTATTAGTTTTCCTCAAATTTTATTAAATGTGTAAATTTTTTTAGATAGATTGTTAGTCTTGGCGAAAGAAATCTAAGAAGTAAAAAAATATGAGCAAAAGTATCGAAAATTTACAAGAAATGAAAAATGTATGGAAAAGATTTTTTATTTTTTATTTTTATTGTTGTAGTCTCTTTAGTGTTGTCATGAAAAAAGTTCAAGAAAGAAAATTTGTAGTGCCTTTAGCATCATCTTAGTTTCTCAACGTCCTTACGAGATAGTGATGAGTTAAACTACTCGTGTTGGCATGAAAGTCGGTAAATTGATTCTATTATGCTACTAGATCGGACGGCTTTAAAAGATCATTGTTGAATTAAACTACTAGATAATTTCTTCAAGATTTTAAGTCCAGAAAATTGAAGAGAACGAGTTTAGTCAAATATCTTAGTTCACTTGATCTCGAACAAATGCTCATCAATAATGCCTTGAAAGGACACTTGAAAGCTCCGTGAACGTTAATATATAGAGTATATTTGATGTGAACTCGTAAAAGCACGTCGTTAAAAGCTAGAATAAAGCCGGCCCGGTTGTAAAGCTTTCCGGAAGGCTTCAACTGTTTATGCAAAATAAACCTTTATTTTATATTCATGTATATGGGAAAATATTTTGAATTGGCCACTTGTAAGTTAGAAAAAGTTAAAAGTGACAAAAGAAAAGTTTCTATGAATAAAATTATTTGTGTATGGTCTTCTCTTTTTTTGGAGATTAAAGTATTATTTTGACGCAACTCTGAATAGTTAGACTTTGACCGAACAATTTAGAATTAGTGTTTTATGCACTAAAATAATGTCGTTTTAGTGCACAACATGGACTGCTGTTTGCAATACAAAGCAGCCTCCCCAATTCCCAATTTTTTAGAGGTAAATAAGTCACGATCCCAATTAGAGACATTCCGTAGGTTTTCATCCTACTTTTATGGTAGACTACGAGAAAGATAAATATAGAATCCCTGATTTATGGGATTTGATTGTTTTCGTATCAGGATAGCAATAATGAAGGACTAATGATTTACATTCGTTGATTCTACGATAAATTATTTTTGTAAAAACTTACCGACAAACAAATCGTACTCTTAGTATTCTCGCACTATATACGTAATGCGATATATATATATAGAATCCTGATTTGTGATATTTGATTTTCTCATATCAAGATAGCACTAGCGGACGACTAAAAATATACATTCGTTGATTTTACATCAAATTATTTTTCTTAAAAAAACTTAGCAAATACCAAATCACATTCACATTATTCTTGTGAGAGATACATACAGAACCCTAATTTGTGAGATTTGATTTTTTCATGTCAGGATAACGACAACAAATGACTAGCAATATATATACACACACATATATATTTTTATGCATCCTTAGCATTCAACAAAAACAAAAATAAAAATAAAAATAATATTAAACACGAAATTAATGAATTTCTGCAAGAAAATTCAACAGTAGATGTAACTACTCTATGAAAAAAAATTTATATTGTTAAATTATTCTACTCTATGAATAAAAATCAAAAAACTATATATAAATATAATTTCATTCCAGGGCTGTCAAGGAGTATATTGTCGGGTTTATATAAAAGATGGGAGTAAAAGATAAGTAATTAAAATAAATGGGACTAATTTCTAAAGAACACTGCGAAATGAAACTAATAATTAAGAATCCCAATTTTATATAATTTTTAATCAACATATACAAGAAGCCTAATTTTAGATACCCACTTTAGAAAAAGGAAAAAAAAAAAAAACATCGGTAGACGATCTTCAATGGTGGTGTCGAAAAATAATAATTGGATTCACACTTCTGTTTTGGGCTCCTGCATACAAATCCGGTGATCGAAGGTGGTGGTCCAGTTAAGAACCCTTCGACGATCAAGTTAGAATAACTTTTAAGAATGAATAATCGAACGTAGACGAAGATTAAAGATAGTAACCTTTATGGTCTCATGACTGAAGAGGGGTTTTATTACTTGGAGGGAAGGAAAAATCTAAGACAGGGAAAACTACCACCATTAATGCCCACATTCTCTCTTGAGAGATTCATGCCCTGATCTTGTGTGTCAAGAGTGACATCTCTGAGATTTTTCGAGCAATTAGAGGCGGGAATGAGGTGTCCCCTGCTCTACATTCACTACACTATCTGTGAAAGGTCAAAGTAGGGGTTGACCAATCGAGGGCGAGCGTGGTGGGTCAATCGGTTATTTCTTGACCCTAAAAACTGAAGTCGGTCTGTGAACTTGCTGGTTACCCGATCAATCCAGAGTCCAATTTGAGCTCATCAATTATTAATCGAAAAAATAGCAAATCTCAAATACAAAAATTTAATTAGTAATTTTGCGTAATAAGCCAAACAACTTCAGCTACTTGGGCTTTGACTACTACTTTTAAAACATACCAACTACTAGAAAAGAGTTGGGAAATGATTATTTAGGCAAGATAAACCAACATAGGAAAGGTCATAGCCGGCCGGGAAGACCTCATAACATATATATATATATATATATATATATATATATATATATATATATATATATATATATATATATATATATATATAGGGAAAGACTATATGGACCAACATTTTTCTAGACCAATATTGGACCAACATCTAAACTCTTCATTCCTATTTAAATTTTAACGATCCGAATCGTTCAATGTGTTTAAAATATGTTTTTAAGGGTACCCGCGAGAAATAAGCTCAAAATATTACCAAAAAGGACTCGATCCAAACAGTGGTTCATAAAACAGTTTTTGTCAGCATTTTTAACCACTGTTTGGATCAATCATTTTTCGATAATATTTTGAGTTGATTTCTTGCGGTTACCCTTAAAAACATGTTTTAAAAACATTGAACGGTTTGGATCGTTAAAATTTAATCATGAATGAAGAGTTTGGATCTTGGTCTAATATTGGTCTAAAAAAGTGTTGGTCTATAGAGCCTCCCCCATATATATAATATATATATATATATATATCTATATATATATATATAATTTTTTTATTGATAAAAAAATTTCATATATTATTAAGATAACAAATTGAGCCATAAAGTGTAAAAAATATGACTTTTAGGCGTCTCCGTTAATCTCTTAAACTGTTGAACCGTCAAATTTGACAGATTCAAAAACAGAGTAGGTGTTTGTTTGGTCAAAACAATTGGGATTAAGGCAAAGTCAAAATTGATTAAAATTGAGTTAACGCATGGTTAGTTGGATTTGAGAATAGTAATTATACAAGTTCAAGACCAAGTCAAAATGGATTATAATTGAGTTGTATATATGCTTAGGCAAACAACAAGCAATCTCCGTAGATTCTTTTCTCTTTCTCACACGCATGCACGTACGCACGGAAAAGGATGTCATTTGCAGAGAATTAGGTGATATAGCCAACATATATTATGTTTTTTTGTAATTTATTTCACAAGAAATGACAGTTGAAATTCATTAAAATAACAGAGATTCAATAAATTCTACAGGTGCAGGTGCAGGTGTAGGTTCATGTATTACAACAATGAAAATCATAAATTTGAGAGATTGCTTTTTAAATATGAATAGATAGAAACATCTATCGAAATGGCTGGCGGTGAAAAATCTAATAAATGCACTGGTGAACAGTAACAACACATATTTTCAGCAAAAAAATGCATGCAGTTTGAAAATGATAAATTGCAGCTAGTGATTTTACCGACGACAACCCTTCTCTGTGAAATTTAACCAAAGACAAACCGAGTGTGGAGCACCTAAGTGTAAAATTAAAATGCTCGAATTTCTTAAATAAATTTCGTAGTGGGCGAATTGTCAAAGCAAGCCAATTGCTCAATCTGTAATATTTTGGGCCGAGACAGGGATTGGTCAGTTATCAATTGGGCTGAGGACCATTCAGAGTGGACCATGGTCTAGGTCGGCAACATGTGTCATTACCTTACCCGATAGTTGATTCGAGCTGGGAGATGCTAAATGTGGACAGGCGGATCGATCAGTAGCATGGGAACAAATTAGTACGAATCAAATTAGTAGATCTTCCTAACCTCACAATTGGAGACTCTATTGGGAGCAAAAGTTCTATTTTTCTGATCAGTAGGGTGACGACTTCTCTATTGATGAGAGAGTTAGGACAATCAAGCTCAACAGAAATAAGCTAGTAGGACCCTCTGCTCCTGGAGAAACACCACTGATCGAAGAAATCACATCTGGGGACCCTCAATCACCCCTAGGGGTTCCCAAGCTGACCACATGTGTGTACATCTAGCAGTTGGAGCGAGATTTGGAGAATAAGGATCTGTGAAGAGGGAATCGGACAACCCCTCAACTATCGCATGATTGACAGGTGGATACAGTTCTGCTAGGGGCTCAGGAATGATGCTCGCTGGCTCTAGAGTGAGCCCCACGTCGTCCAACACGAACTAACAGCTTATGAAGAGCCAAGCTGTAAACTCGGTGTCAAACATAGTACGGTATCAATTTCTGGCCGTCTTGTGCGCCATACAAAAATCTACCAAAAGTGCACAGGTGGATTCAATTATGAACTTCCAGAGTAAAGGGCCAACTCATGAGGACTCGGCAAATTGTCGATCGAAAAGTTATTGATGGGAGAGGGTCACTGAAAAAGTCACTGATGGGACAAGGCTATCAAAAAATCATTGATGGGACATGTATAGGGTCACTATTCATTGTCAAACATGCAATGCCCAAAAATTTGAAAATCTTTCAAAAAGACTTGAATAACGAAGCAATGGGTATAGAACAAACATGAAAACGTGGTAAGGCGTGATCGATTTACATGGTGATGAAGATTGAGAGCTTGCCCAGCAGTTGAGATTGCAAAACCAAGGGTTGAAGACGAGAGAATTACAAAGAGAGAGAGAGAGTCTAAGATGGAAATGTCACACTCTCTCCCCTCTAGGCTCTAAGGATATATATGAAAATGACGAAGGGATGTGTGGGAAACGAGCGGCGTGACCCCAGAACGTCCGATATGTGCCACTCATTGAGATCTCAAGGGAGAGAAATTAATACACTTGACTAATGCGTGCAAAACGATACGTCAACCTGACCACTAACCAATCAAATAGTGACACTTGTCGCACGCGTTAATAACTTGTAGCTTTATAAGTTCGGCCACTCATGTCAACGAACTGCCGTCCGAGCTGACGCCCAGTTGAGGGGCTATTATAGTAGGCCAAATTGTCGAAGCAACATGATTGCTCAATCTGCAATTGTTGAGCCGAGACAAGGATTGGCTAGCTGTCAATTGGGTTGAGGACCATCCATCGTGGACCATGATTCGGGTCGACAACATGGGTCATTACCTTGCCAGATAGTCGATCTGAGCTGGGAGATACCTGACATGGACAGACAGATAAATCGATAG
Organism: Arctostaphylos glauca; assembly: GCA_019985065.2. Classification (NCBI taxonomy): domain Eukaryota; kingdom Viridiplantae; phylum Streptophyta; class Magnoliopsida; order Ericales; family Ericaceae; genus Arctostaphylos; species Arctostaphylos glauca. The sequence continues at coordinate 4,983,587 of JAHSPW020000003.1, forward strand.
CATGAGTCATCGCCATGCCGAGTGACCAACCTGTCATCCAGACAAGCAGTCGGGCTCCTTCTGAAAATAGAAGGTAGCACGAATGGAAACGTGTAAAAATATGGCAAGGTTCCTCCTTAAGGATCCTTGGGAAGGGATCTAGAATGCAATTCACAACAAATAGGAAAAGAATTCCACGATATTCAATTACCAAACGAAGACACTTGATGGCTTATAAGTATAAGATTACGAGGCAAAATCAGGTACGCAATCAACTACAAGTGCAATCACTATTACACTTTCATCCCATGTGTTTTAACTTAAGGATTAGAGTGTTTTCAAGCTAGAAGCTGCTGGGTGGCACTAACTAGTTATTTCTTGCGTAGCTTACAGATAAAACTCAAATCTAGGAGATGAATCGAATCCAATCGGTGGATCTTCATAACCCCACAACTTTCATTAATCATTAAATTGAAATTACAAAATTTAGCTGGAAATAAAAAATACAAAAAATATACAAATCAATACCGAGTCCTGTGAAATCACAATCATCTTAAAATACATTTGCTGCCTCACGGTGGGTATTAGAGATTGCACCGACGTTTGTCTCCTAAGGTAAACGGCTAACAAAACCAATGGAACGCCAATAAATAATTGTCTGTCGAACTGAACATATGTTTGTATCTCTCTCACTAATGAAGAATATAAAATTTAGGAATATCAAGTAAAATACGAAATTCTTATGTCTCTGGAATGTGGAATGAATCGAATGCATATACACACAGAGGGACTTTCTTCACATCCTAGACCGCTGGTGATCTTTAAACTACAGACTGTCGGTGACTAATAACCGTCACGAATGAGATTTCCGACTATCTCATGAGATGCTTCGGTGTTCCAAGTTCATCCACCAACTATTACGAATTCCAACACTAAGCAGTTAAAATTTTGGAAGGTATAAGGGAGATATAATAAGAGGGGAGATATAATAAGAGGGGGAATTAATTTAGAAGGGGAGATTAATATTTACTTGGTTTGTTTACTTTTCATATAAGGGGAGATAAAGATATGATTGGTTTGTTTTGTAATTGATGAGAGTGGATATGAAGGGTGGATAATATAAACTTATGATAATTTCATATTTTTTGCCCTTATACAACTCTTTTGTTGTTACTAGTGATTTTCTTAACTTTTTTTTAACTTTCATTTGATTTTTTTGAATGAATCTAATATAATTCTCTCTAACAAAATTTTATTTTAAAATTTCGAGTTTGCGGTTAATTTTGAAATATTCTTTTTAAGTCAACGATAAATTTTTTAAATTTTTTCGAAAGTAAAATTCATAAAACACGAACAAAAGTGGTTCAAATGAGCGGTGTTTATTATTATTTTTAATGCCAAAAGGGCAAAAGTAAAAATAAAGCCATAAAAATATGCTTATTTTGCCACTAGTGCATTAAAAAAAGTGACTAACATTGCTCATTTAAACCCCTTTCGGTCGTGATCTCTGAATTTTATTTTTGAAAAAATTTTAAAAAGTTCACCGTTAACTTAAAAGAATATTTTAAAATTAACCGCACACTTGAAATTTTTCAAATAAAATTTTGTTAACAGTTTATGAGCACAAAATACACAAAAAAATGTTAGTGGTTAAAATGTGCGGTGTCGGCCATTTTTTTATGAGGCAGTGGCAAAAGTACCAAAAAAAGCAAAAAAATATGTCCATTCAGCTATTGCCTCGTAAAAAAAAAAGACCAACACCGCTCATTTAATCTCATTTTGATCGTGTTTTCTAAATTTTATTTTTTTTAAATCCTAAAAAATAATCGTTAACTTAATAAAATATTTTGATATTAATCGCGAACTCGGAATGTGTGAAGCCTAAAAAAAATAACGACATAGTTGAGAGCGCAACGCACACCTTTTAGTAATTTTCTTTATCCCTTCTTTTTTAGGGGTATATTAGTAATATGTACACCCTTCATAAATTTGGACACCAAAATACCAGTCCAAATTTAGTCCACCATTAGGCTGATAATTTTGTCCCTGGATAAGCTATCTAGGGTCCAAAAAACCTAAACAAACACTGAATTTGTTTTCACATGGATAATTTTATCCGGGGCTTTCTATATCCGGGGATTTTACCCCTAACAAACAGGCCCTAAGTGGATAAGATAAGAGCATCTATCAAAACAATAGTGGATAGGTACATGTGCAGAGACTAAAGACGGCCAAAATACAGGACACGAATGACAAAACAGTACAACTGCATCCAAACAAAGGAAATAATCAGACCCACACATACTTTAAAGAGTTGCTTGAATCTTAGAGTAAAATATGCAATGATTGAGTTTAACTTAACTTCTGGGTAAGGGTGTTCAATTTTATAAGGTTTCACAGTGTTTAACATTTGAAGAATACTCAAGCATGATTAATCATCCACCACATCATCCAAGATTATGATTAATTATTATTTTGTTTGTTGTATGTCATTTTCCAGTAATTTGTTTGTATGTCATTTTCCACCACATCATCCAAGTAAAGATTACTTGTTGGATTCTTAAGACACCTAGAAGTTTCCAAAAAAGCCTAAGATTGTTGGGTGCTCCTCAAAAATTAGATATCTATTGTAATATATAAAGGGGTAAAATGCACTCACCTCCTCCGAAGTTATTGATAAATGTAGGGACCTCTTTTAAAGTTTTGAAAAATGCAATGGCCTCTCGTGTTTTTGAAAATATTAAACGGTTATTGTGTCAACTTTTGCCACTCTTAAAATTGTTCCTTAAAATTAAACATTTGGCCTAACCTTGGTGATCAAGACTTGAGACTTAGAGGTATGCTCTTTCCTAAGTTTCAGGTTTGAAACTTCTCAACTGCTATCAATTTTTATGGCGTCAGTCCATACAGAGCAACAACCATGACTTTAAATGGGGCTCTCGCAAGTAGACGATGAGATTGGTCCCTCGAGAACTAATTGGCATTAGGTTGAAATAATCTAAAAAATGGCTGAATATTAAGTGCTTTGGACAAACCAGTGAGCATTTAGATTGGTAACTATTTAAGTTAAAAGTCTTTTTGTTTTCTTGATTTGCTTTTTTTTTTCATGTTATTTATTTAAAAATGGTAAACAATATTACAAAATATATAGAAAAGAGATCACAAGCTATTTAGATTTTAATAAAAATTGACTTGCACAGAATATGTATATAATATATAAAAAAAATCCACACTATATATATATATATATATAATCAAAAGTTATATTAAATATATTGGCTCGAAATATTTTTCTGCAACGCATAATCTTGTGAATTTGGCCAGACGTGATTTGAGGAAAAGTAAATCCAATGAGAAAATTTTAGATGTGGATCCTATAACTTTCTTGGTAACTGAACACCAAAAAAATTACATGAAAATTAACTTTTCCATCATTTTTCATCCTTTCGTAGCAACTGAACGGGCCCTAGTTTCTTATGAATTCAAGAGCAGAGGTAGATGAAGGGGGATTGAAACGTGCCACACTCAATTTTTTTATATAAATTATATCGCAAGGACAAAATCATTATTTTTCCTAAGATTGTAGGGTGGTACTAAAAAATTAAAAATTTCTTATAAATTAAAGGGTTTGAAATCTGCTATACTCAATTTTTTAAAATAAATTTTATTGTAACAACAAAATTATTATTTTTAATTATAAAGATTTTCGAAATTAGATTTCGAAACAAAATAAAAAATAATTATTTCTCAGATACTTCGCCTATATCAATTGAAAAGAAAATTGTCCTGAAATTTTATCTAAAATCGATCTCAGACGATTTTAAATATTTGTGTTGAGAGCACTTTGTTGCATAATTACATGGTTCAACCTCTTCATTATTACTTACATGCATGCCTTATTTCAATGAGTTAATCGATATTGCACGAAAGGTTTCATTTGTCCAGTTTCACGTTATTCAAGTTAAACGCGAATTCAAGTGCTCTCGTGAAGCTCCGAGACCTAAAAGTACTCAATAGAAAAAGTCATAAGCAGTCCGAGGATGAAGTACTGAAAGGTTTGGATGAGAAAATAGAGGCCAAAAAAAGAAGTTTGAATTTTAAAGCAAAAACAAGAAAAAAATTCAAAAGCAAAATTTGACCGGTCAGGATGTTCGGGTGATCGGTCAGGTTTGAAGTGCAAAATCTGACCGGTCAGCTTAAAACATGTTTACTTTTTTTTAATAGTATTAAATATAATCATTTTAGTATTTGTGGTTGATTATTATTATTATTTTCTCATCCCCGAATTCAAGTCTGGGTTCCTTCGCTGTGTGAATCCGAATCTTTGGCCACAATAGATGTTGTTTGGTTCGTTATATTTCGTGGTCGAAAAAAATACATGTGATAAAAATCCTCAACTACCCCAAGCTGATCCAATCATTGCTAAATTTCACTTAGACCCCTTGAGGTTCCGATAAAAGCAGACAGCTCCCCTTGATTCTTAGAAATTACCGGGACATCTCTTATTTCATAGTTTGGGTTTCTAAATTCCCAACATTGTTTGCATGCCGTTAGTGATAGGGATGAAAAGTAATGAAGTTAGTGGTAAGGTAATCTCACATCTCTCTTCTACCGTACTAGCTCTTTTTGTACCGTTTTGGTCACTGTTCTAGCGTGTTGCGATATGTTCTGAATTATATTGTACCGAGTTGTACAATTTTTTTTTTTAATTTTCAGTTGATGATCTTTTGGGTAATTGCACAAAAATTGAGACTAAAATTATCTCCTTTTATATTCGGCAATTTGTTTTTAAGTTGTGAGACTTTATTTTATATGTTCAATATAATTTTTTGTTTAAAAAATATTATTTGAGAAATGTATATTACATTTTACCGATAAATTTAAAACGGTAAGTCGGTACACACCGGTACTAGTATGTAACACACTGAGAACAAAACCGGTATACTCCTTGGTACTAGATTAATAACTTTGTCAGAGTTGTTAATTATGTACCGTATCGTCTAGTACGAAAGCCAAATCAAAACCCTAAAGCTTATGTACCGTTCTGGTGAAGTTACCGATTGATTTCGACTAGTTTGGTTGTACCTATGGTATACTGAATCTCAACCGAGACACCAGAAAATGCTACAACGGGAAGAAATTATCCAAATTCCTCAAAATCACACTAAACAATTAAAAACCAACGATGAAAACAATAAGGAACAGAGATTTGAAATCATCCGACTTCCAGAAACAACGAAAACTCAACGATGTAACCAATATATGGAAAATACTACTCTCACATCCCCAAACACACCCCCAAGCACACCCTTGGGGGACCCACCCCCACCCTCTCCAGCCACCCATTCTCCATCTTACACGTACCCTCCCCCCCCCCCCCCCCCTTCTCTCCTTTCCCCCCTTCTCTCCTTTCTCCCCCTACCACGCTTTTTCTCTCACATATTTATTTTTTTAATTCTTATTCTTATTTTCTAGTTTTTTATTTATTAATTTTTTTATTTATTATTTTGACATTAATTTTTTTATATAAATTATTAGTTTATCTTGAAAAAAAAATCAAACAAGTAATTTTTTTTGCTTAAAGGTAACTTTTTTACCAGAGACAAAAAATAAGCCTAAACGTGATCTGTTTTGACTTATTTTTTTCTTTTAATAAGTTTTTAAAATTTTTTAATATAATTTTTAAAACGTATTGTCAAGAAGAATTAATAATTAATAAAATATTAATAAGTCAGACAAAAAATAAGTTTAATTAGGCAAAAAATAACATTTCATGTGTTGTATTCATGTTTTTCGTTTGTAAGAAGACTTATTTAATGTTATATTTATATTTTTCATTTGTAAAAAGACTTATTTCTTGCATGTACGTGTGATTCTCTAAATGTAATTAGTCTATCTGATTAATTTTGGCTAATCGAACTTTTTTTTGTCTAACTTAATAATATTTTATTAATCATCGCATGGTAAAAAGAAGAAAGTATAAAAGAATAGTAAGGTCCGATTAGGTAAAACTAATCAGACTTAATTTTTGTAACATGCAGTATAGTTTGATTAAGTAAAAACAAATCTAATTAGGTAAAACTAATTAGATTGAAAAATCAAACATACATGCAAGAAATAAGTCTTTTTACAAATAAAAAATATGAATATAATATTAAATAATTTTTTTACAAAAGAAAAACATGAATATAATACGTGACATGTTATTTTTTGTCTAATTGAACTTATTTTTTGTTTAAATTATTAATTCTTCTCAACGAGATGTTTTAAAAAAGTAAAAAATTATATTAAAAATTTTAAAAAAATTCTTAAAGAAAAAAAATATCAAAACAAATCACGTTTAGGTTTATTTTTTGTCTCTAGTAAAAAAATTACCTTTAAGCAAAAAAAATTACTTGTTTGATTTTTTTATCAAGATAAACTAATAATTTATATAAAAAAAATTAATGTCAAAATAATAAATACAAAAAGATTAATAAATAAAAAACTAAAAATAAGAATAAGAATTAAAAAAATAAATATGTGTGAGAGAAAGAGGGTTGTAGGACCAGGGGTAGGGGAAGAAGGGGGAAAAAGGAGGGGGTACGTGTAAGATGGAGAGTGGATGGCTGGGGAGGGTGGGGGTGGGTCCCCCAAGGGTGTGCTTGGGGGTGTGATTTGTGGGTGTAAGAATAGCATTTTCCCCAACATAGGCCCTATTTGGCCTCTGGTTTTTATTTATTCATAATTTTTGTCTTTATTCATTTTTTTTTGCATTTGTTGTTTAAATCTCAATGTTTTGTAGTTTATTGGTCCGTCTTGATGAAAGGAATCTAATGAGTATAAAATTGTGTCCAAATGGTAAAAAAAAGTCACTAAAGACGACGAATAAGTACAAAAAACTCTGTTTTTTTATTTATTTTTGTCTTTTCTGAACTTTTTTCAAATGTAGCCGATGATTGATAACTTTTCTGAAAGCTCTTGTCGAGATGAACCAATAAATCAAAAAAAATTGATGGAAAACAAAAAATTGCAAAAAAATTTCAAATAAGGACGAAAAAAATTTCAATAAATAAACACATAAAAACCACAGCCCAAATAAGGCCATAAACAGAGATTTGAAAGAAAAATGCTACAGGCACACACACCCAACCACACCCTCCAACCCACCCACTCACCCTCTCACACGTGGACCCCCCCTCCTACACAGAAAACAAAAACATCTCTCTCTCTCTCAAAATATTTATTTTTTAATTCTTATTCTTATTTTTTAGTTTATTTATTTATTAATTATTTTGTATTTATTATTTTTCATTAATTTTTTTTATAAATTATTAGTTCGTCTTGACGAAAAAAATCAAACAAGTAAATTTTTTTGTTTAAAGGTAAATTTTTTTACTAGAGCCAAAAAAAAGACTAAACATGATTTTTTTTTTATGAATTTTGTAAAATTTTTAATATAATTTTTTACTTTTTTAAAACAACTCGTCTAGAATAATTAATAATTAATAAAAGATTAATAAGTCAGACAAAAAATAAGTTCAATTAAGCAAAAAATAACATATCACGTATTATATTTATGGTGAATTCTTTATACAATTTTTTTTTTGTCATTCAATGTAAATGCCGTATTTCAAATCTAAGCCAATCAAAGAAACTAGAAAGTCTTATTCTGAATCTAATGAAATCAACACTTCTCTATGTATGCTTATGGAGGAGAATTCACCATAATTGAATAACTCAATGGATTGACCTGTTCACAATATGACTAAATATATATGGAAACAAAATTCAAGAGTGCAACTACCAAGACAAAATACAAAGGTAGGCCAAGCCCTATCCTCCTCTCATTTTAGGCTTCACTGCAAATAAGTTCAATTAGGCAAAAAATAACATGTCATGTGTTATATTCATGCTTTTCGTTTGTAAAAAGACTAATTAAATTTGGAGAATCACATATACATGCAAGAAATAAGTATTTTTACAAACAAAAAGCATGAATATAACACGTGATATGTTATTTTTTGCCTAATTGAACTTATTTTTTGTCTGACTTATTAATCTTTTATTAATTATTAATTCTTCTAGACGAGTCGTTTTAAAAAAGTAAAAAATTATATTAAAAAATTCATAAAAAAGTCAAAACAAATCATGTTTAGTCTTTTTTTTTTCTCTAGTAAAAAAATTTACCTTTAAACAAAAAAATTTACTTGTTTGATTTTTTTCGTCAAGACGAACTAATAATTTATAAAAAAATTAATGCAAAATAATAAATGCAAAATAATTAATAATTAAATAAACTAAAAAATAAGAATAAGAATTAAAAAAATAAATATTTGAGAGAGAGAGAAAAAGTTGTTTTTGTTTTCTGTTGGGGGGTCCACATGTGAGAGGGTGAGTGGGTGGGTTGGAGGGTGTGGTTGGGTGTGTGTGTCTATAGCATTCTTCCTCTTGGATGAGGAGTACTGTGAGTAAATGGGGGATAGGCACTGACGGATCCGGGGGAGGTGTTGTGCACAGCATGGGTGGGGGAGGTGCTGTGAGTAAATGGGGGATAGGCACTGACGGATCCGGGGGAGGTGCTGTGCACAGCATGGGTGGGGGAGGTGCTGTGCACCTGTGCACAGCATGGGTGGGGGCATGGGTGCTGTGCACAAAAAGGGCACAGTTTTGTGCTCCAATCAAATTTTGTGTGTGTGTTTTGTGTACGTAACCTATTAACAAAATTTTATTTTAAAATTTCGAGTTTACGGTTAATTTCAAAATATTCGTTTAAGTCGACGGTGAATTTTTCAAATTTAAAAAAAAAATTCAAAAAACACGACCTAAAGGGATTCAAATGAGCGGTATCGGTTATTTTTTTTATGCGACGATGACAAAACTACAAAAATATGTCTATTTTGCCACCGCCGTATCAATAATAGATATGCCGATTCGACATTTTTTAGCGATATCATTACCAGATTTTTTAGTGATACCATTTAGTTTTCATCATAACAACTTTGCTAAATTTTATTACGAACACGTCTTTTTTTTTTTTAAACAAAAATAAAGAGGGTTTAAAAATTATATTTATTCAATTATTCTCACTCGTCGAGTAGAAAAAAGTAACTTTGATTTTATAAAGTGAAACCTAATCTATACATAAGAAGGTAAATTTAATTTAATAAAGTGACTTCTCATATATATTATTGATTTTAAATTATATAATCTCAAAATGAAATTTGAATCTCACAACCATTGACTAATATGTTGACTCATTTCTTGTTACAAATTAATGTGCAAATGTTATGATTTTTAACATAAACATTTATATGAATTTTTTTGATAAATCTCGATTAGTTTTATTAGACAATATTTTTATAATCATTTAAAATTTTATTAATTACTCAATGTAGATAATTTTTTAAAAGGCATATATGTCAAAATTAGACAAACAAATCGGGATGGAGGGTTGAATTTAAAAATTATTCGAGTAGTGCATATCGTCATGCACACTCAAGTGTGGGGTATTAGGTTTAACACTTCCTACCAAATCAATTTGAATCGTCAATTTTTTTTATACTTTAATTGTTTCCATTTTTAATTTTTTTTAAAACTTATTTATCTAAAAAAAAAACTTTTCTAAAAGTGTAGAACAAACCCAAAAAAATTAAAAATAACAACTATAAAAAAAAAAAAAGTTGTTTTACCCGAAAGAGAGCGAATGAAATAATTTGCGATGGGAGTAAAATTGTCACTTTAGTGTATTTTTTTACTAACATCATCAACTCCGTCACCTAATTTAACGGCAAGGGAGATAAGTGCAACCGACAACTAAAGACGAGAGGTGGTCAGTGAATGAAAAGTCCTGTTAGCTAGGTTCTAAATACCCATCGAAAGATTTGGAACCAGTTAATTATGTTTGTCTAGCAATTATGATTGAGAAATTCAAAAGGCTACAATTGTCAAAAACCCCAAGGGGTAGGTAAATGAAATTTACCAAAAAAGTAAGGGGTTATCTCTCCTTATGTAAGCCGATGTTTCTCTCTCTAAAAACACATACAAATGCATACATGACGCGTAAAACTTATTAACTCTCTCTCTCTCTCTCTCTCTCTCTCTATATATATATATATATATATATATATAAAGATTTGAACCGTAGTAGGTGAGATGGTGAACATTGTTCCGCCTATATATAAAAACGTAAACCTTGTATTGAATTTCATATCCCTTGAGACGTGTGTTGTTATTTCTCTCATTCCAAACGACCCTTATCTTTTCCAGTACCGTCTCGCCTTTTCAAACACACCAACCACCACCGTCGCCAGAAAAGTCACCATGCCTTCAGTTTCCGGCCAAACTGTCTGTGTCACCGGTGCCGGCGGATTCATAGCTTCATGGTTGGTCAAATTACTCCTGGAAAGAGGCTATACTGTCCGAGGAACCGTCAGAAATCCAGGCAAGTTAGTGTATACATACATACATACATACATTATACATACAATATACAGAGTTATAGCAAGTTTTGGCCTAAAGTTGGCTTCTTTTTTTTAATCTATTTTTTTTAAATTTGTGTCAAAATTTCTAATAATCTCAATATGGCCTAACAAATTTTTTTGATTTATTTTTTTTGTGTTTTTCAATTTTGTGTTGATGAGAAAAAAAAAAAAAAAAATGTCCGCGAGATGGTAGACGTAGCACCTATAGACGAGAAGTTGAGAGAAAATAGGCTTAGGTGGTTTGGACATGTCTATCGTAGACCTACGGAAGCAATAGTTAAGAGAGCGGATAGGATAGCTTTGCATAGCAATGCTCCGAGGAGGGGAAGACCCAAATTGACATTAGATGCGGTAGTGCGCAAGGATTTAAGTCTACTAGGGCTAAGTGAGGAAACAGCACTTGACAGAACTCTTTGGAGGAAAAGGATTCATGTAGCCGACCCCAATTGATTTGGGACTCAAGGCTCAGTTTGGTTTGGTTTGGGTTTGTTGATGAGAAAAATATAAAAAATAAAAAAATATAACCACAAGCTTAAAAAAATTCAATAAAGACGAAAATAATCATACAAACTTTTTGAAATTTTGGTTTATAATTATTTATATCTGAAACTTGTTATCGACATGAATTAACAATTCATAATAATTTCACGCATAAGTACCAAATGCAACTTTTTTCAAATAAAAAATATTAATTTAAAAGAAAGTTAAGCCAAATTTGATCCAAAATCAAGATTTTATGAAGGCTAGATCAAGCAATAAAAAAACATTTTATTTTTATTCTTCAATTAGATAATAATTGACTACATATGCAACAATTTATTATGTATTAAATGATGAGAAAATGTAAAAATTTTATGAGCCTCTACATATAGCATAATGTATATTACGAGATTTTACATAATCAATGGTCATAATTATTTTCCATAATCAATAAAATGTCAAATTAAATCAAAATTAAATTTCATAAATTTCAACATCTGCATTATATCATGATATTATCAAAACCCAACAAGGATATAAACGCAAATTTAGTATATAATTAATTATGTGGATTTATTTATGGTTACAGATGATCCCAAGAACAGTCATTTGAGAGAGATGGAAGGAGCAAAGGAGAGATTGAGTCTGTGCAGAGCAGATCTTCTTGATCTTCAGAGCTTAAGGGAAGCCATTAATGGGTGTGATGGTGTTTTCCACACTGCTTCCCCAGTCACTGATGATCCGGTATGCCATGTTTCTGTTTGTTTTGTCTGTTTGGTTGGAGAGAAAATGGAGGAAAAAGATGATGATGGTAGTAGGAAAGAAAAAGGAAACTTTACAAATAAATAAGGGAAAGTCTTTGATCCCAATTTTTTTTTTTCTAGAATTCAAAATAAGTAGATTAGATTTACTTGACTTTGTAGGTATCTAAATTCCAATTAATCCTAACCCTTAAATTTTAAATTTGGACCAAAAAAGTCCTGCCCATTTAGGTTAAATTCTTTGAGGGAGGATTTTTTACTTGTCCAAAAGTCAAAATTACCCTCCTGGGTCAAACAACGAGTGTCCTAATAGAGTTAGTGCCGAGGGCATTTCTGTCATTATGCATCATGAGTCAAACAAAATCTTGCATCAAAAGTGGTCAACATACACTAAAAATAATTTACTCCATACAAGTTTGACTAGATTAAGTTATACTCGGGACAATATAATTCAATAATTGAATAATTACCATACGCCAAATGAACCCAATATATCTTAGTTTTGGAATGGAAACTAAATTTCTGAACCAATTATAAGAGTATCTTTTTAAAATAATAATCAAATTCAACACACTAGATCTTAAAATATTATAAAAACTTTATTCTATTAGCAATTAACAAACGTTATATATACATACTTTTAATGTCTAGCAAAAAATTGATTTTGTGTTCCTATATATGTGTTGAATTTTGAAGGAAGAAATGGTGGAGCCGGCGGTTAACGGAACAAAGAATGTGATAGCCGTGGCTGCAGAAGCAAAGGTCAAGCGAGTGGTGTTCACATCGTCAATCGGTGCAGTGACCATGGACCCTAATCGAAGCCCCGATACCGTTGTTGATGAGAATTGCTGGAGTGATCTCGAGTTCTGCAAGAACACCAAGGTATATATATATATAATTTGTACAACTTTGACTTATGTTTCAATAAAATATAGAAATAATTCGTAAGAAAAATCAAAGATTCAATAAGTAGTCAAAATAATTCGTATTATATTTATGGGTTTTCTTAAAAAAATTATCTTTTGTTGACCAACATGTTGATGCTTTGGACATTGAATTTGTAGAACTGGTATTGCTACGGGAAGGCAGTGGCAGAGCAGGCGGCGTGGGAGGAGGCGAAGGAGAAAGGGGTGGACTTGGTGGTGGTGAACCCAGTTCTAGTGATGGGTCCGTTGTTGCAGCCCACCCTTAATGCCAGCATCGTTCACATTATCAAGTACCTGAATGGGTCGGCGAAGACTTACGCCAACTCGGTTCAGGCTTACGTTGACGTTAAGGACGTAGCCCTGGCCCACATTCTGGTCTATGAGACACCATCTGCCTCCGGCCGCTATCTCTGTGCTGAGAGCGTACTTCACCGCGGCGATGTGGTGAAGATTCTCGCCAAGTTCTTCCCTGAGTATCCAATTCCCACCAAGTAAGTTCATTGATCATTTCGATACTAATATTTGGTCCAATTTACATGCAATTTTAACTATATCACTTTGGTACTTGCATGTAGATTTCGTGATTCTAAAGAACATAGCTGGAATTTTTTTAAGTTTTGTCGAAAATCGTATATGAAAACAAAATAATTCTTCATTTTTATATATGGGTTTTCAAGATAAATAAGTGTAAACATGCCCAAAAGTTCTTTAAAAATAAAATTTTAAATCCATGAAGCAAAATATATATATATATATATACACACACACACACACACAAAACGAATTAGTAGAACTATTTTCATTGTCAGGAGAAAAAGTAATTTATTAACACAATAATATATGCACACTCTCGGCACGCCTTGCAAAATAATAATTGATCCAAATGTGGCCCACTTGGACCCACGGGCGAACAAGGGTTTCATATTTGGGGGATTTTTAGGGGGAAAAAAAGGGATTGAATATAATTTAGAGGGGCAATATGTAATTTTTTTATAATTTTAAAAATTTATACTTAGGTCCTATATTTTTTAAAATTTTTTGAGGAAGCTTGCTGCACAACTCCTACCATCTCTATGCAGTTCATCCACCAAAGAAACTCACATGAGTTGAAAATTACACTTTGCTCCATTTGAATGCAAAATTCGCAATAGAAGTCCATTTTTTCTCACTGTTTTCAGCTAAATCCCAACTCCTTTTTTTTGTTTTGTTTTTGGTAGGTCCATTTGTGGACTTTAATTTTAAATTATTTGAGTTTAGCTTTAATAGTGGAAAGTTGAAACAGTAGGTTCACCTACTTTTACTAATGACATATCGTGTCACAATTCATCATCATTTTTTTTCTTAAAAAAAGAAAAAAGTTAAGACTCTATGATGATTATGATAGCAACATTTGGACCTCATTGATTCAACCCACTGATCTAACAAAACAAAACTAATGGACCTGGATAGTCCTTACCTACCTTCAAGTCACTTTCCCACTCCTCCCAAAATTCTCTATCCACCTACTCCCCTGTTTCTATCACCATGGCCTACACCAACTAGTGGCTCACGATTAGCGCTAGAAACACAGATGTTTTGAATACATTTGAATATAGATATGTCTGAAATAATTAGATATATGTGGAGCTTTCAAATCTTGCAGATTTTATATGCATTTAATTATTTCAAACACATCTATACCCAAATGTGTTTAAAATATTTGTGTTCCTAGATTTTTTACAGTCGAACTTGGTCTTTTTTCTCTCCACTTCATTCATTTTGTTATGTTATGAAAGTGCACTTGTCGTGTTACAAGTTGGAAAAAAGAATAATTGTCTCTAATGAGAAATAATATATTCATAAAAAAAAAATCGGTTTCTAACTAAATGGGTACTTCGTACTAATATAGGTTTTGGGTTCGAGCTTATTCAGCTCCCTCTGTTTGGATTTAAAACCCATAAGTTTCGCACTTACACTAACGGTCTGTTTGTTAACAGTCAAAATTTTAGAATGGATATGAGAGATATAGTAACAAGAGAAATTAGAGCAGAAGTGACAATTATTATAAATGAGTGAATATTTATAAAGGATATGTTTGAGTATTTTTTTAGGAAATATGAGATGATAAAATACGAGTGGATAAATGATATTTTTGTAATTGATAATGACAATCTTGTAAATAATGAGGGTATTTATGTAAATAGAAGAAATATATAGAAAGATGATAAGATATGAATGAAGAAACTACTTTTAACCCGGTGTTATGGTACCATCTTAGGTGTTCAAAGATTTTAGGTTGTCAATGGGGGATTTAGGTAAGGACCATAGGTTTTGGGTTCGAGCTTATGCAGCTCCCTCCATCTGGATTTATAACCCAGAGGTTTCGAACCAACACTAACGATTTGTTTGTTAATGGTCAAAATTTTAGAATGCATTTAATAGATATAGTAATAAGAAGTGAAAATTTATTATAGATGAATCAATAGTTCTTAATGGTATGTTTGAGTATTTTTTAGGAATGATAAATTAATAAATATGAGTACGTGAATGTTATTTTTATAATTAGAAAGAAGATATAAAAGGAGGATAAGATATAGATATAGGAAATTCTAATCCTATGTTCTTGTATCGACTTAGGTGTTCATAATTGTTAGGTTTGAGTCAACATCCTTGTAGTAATATAACTCTCTAAAAAATACTCTCTATGTCAAATAAAACAAAAATGGACCCCCCAATTGAATTACAAAACCTAAAGCCAAATAATAATGGGGACCCGACTACTTTGGGCAAAGTAATTGGCATTAATATAATCGACACTATTTTACTTGTGCCTATCTAACTTTCAATGTTGGTAGTTGCCTATAGTTTTAGGTCGAATGTGCAGGAAGCTTTTCAGCTCATATTCACTTAATAAAGTAATAAAAAGAGGCCACGTCATGTGTCATCATAGACATAGGTTAATAAAAAAAACCCGTTATAGATTTGACCTAATACGTATGAATTGGAATCAAAAGGTGCAAAACGAGCTTCTAATGAAGATGTAAGCGTGCAAAGCGTAATAGAATTCGTTTTTCGTTTTTAAGATATTTTCTTATATTGAAATCACGAATTATCTGGGTTAAATAAATGAAATTGTGGGATTTAGAATAAATAAAAAAACATTGTTTTTGATAAATATATATTGTGGTGTAAATGGTAGGTGCAAGGATGAAACAAAGCCAATGATGAAACCCTACGAATTCTCAAACCAAAAGCTAAGGGAATTGGGTTTGGAATTTACACCTGTGAAGCAAAGCCTATACGACACCGTCAGGAGCCTACAGGAGAAGGGTCACCTCCCAAGACCTACACAACATGATGAATCCTCTATTCGTATTCAGTCCTAAAAAAGCTATTAATTCTGCTTTTGGAGACATAAGTATAAATAATTTCCATTTTGAGTGCTTAATTTGATTAATTAAGCACTTTGATAAATGTATGGACTGGCGTGTTGTTAATTTTTGTCGTCCTTTTAGCATCTAAATTAATGGTATTATTATGGAGGGAAAAAAAAGTCTCTCATTTTCAATATGTTTGGC
The DNA here is from genome assembly GCA_019985065.2 of Arctostaphylos glauca. Taxonomy (NCBI): domain Eukaryota; kingdom Viridiplantae; phylum Streptophyta; class Magnoliopsida; order Ericales; family Ericaceae; genus Arctostaphylos; species Arctostaphylos glauca. The sequence continues at coordinate 4,999,753 of JAHSPW020000003.1, forward strand.
CACTTTTATAATTTTTAATCTCTTAAAAAAAACTGTTTATATGTTTTCTTTATTATAAATATGAATCTTACTTGATAAATTTCAGTTAATTTTGTTAAATATAATTTTAAATTTACAAGATAATATTATTATAAATTAGAAAGCAGAGACTTTTTTTAGAGAGACGATAATAAAAATTGGATAAAGAAATTGAGAGGTGAACATCATAATATATGTAGGATCTTTCACATATTAGAAGACAAAAGACAAACAAATCGATGTACTTTTGTATGCTTCTTTACACGTCATTCGATTTATGCTAATCGACACTTGTGGAGAAATGCTTAATCAATTATCTCAAGATAACGTCACGTGATGCCTCAATATATTGCTTTATTATATATTCATGTGGGACTTCGAGTTGAATAAGAGTTTATGAAATGTATTGGTGCATTGAGACAACTAAATAATTGCGCCTCATTGGACAAGGATTACAACTAATGTAATGCTCCGAAGATTCGGTTCGTTAATGAATAGCGATGGTTATAAGTTGAAGAAAGAACATAAATTTTTCATTAAATGACAAGAGTCAAGGTTAAAAAAAAAAAAATTTAAACTCATAAAAGTTTCAATTTGAATGCATAGTACAGGGTAACATCTCAAAAAAAAATTAAAAACATAAAACCATCTAATATCTGCCGGTATAGTCAAGGTTCGATCTCCCTCTTTTTTTTACTTTAACATCTTCGGCGACAGCAGCCTCAGGACATGCATCTACATCTTCATCTAGCAGTGGATTATCACGGACGATGTATTACCCGTGAGTTGTGACACTCAGTAAGATAAAAAAATCTGTCCAACCTCCTTACATGAATGATATGATGGGATGACAATGCACAAATTACATAATTATAAAAATAAATAAGTAGATATATCATAGTTGAACAATTTGTAAAGCCCAAATTCAATCCCTGATTCTCAACCTAACCTAACGTACTCCCATACACTATGATTTTACATGTTTATACTCCCATACATTAAGTTCTCATACGTTATGTTCTTCCGAACACTATGTCCCCATATGCCAAATTCTCTTATGTTATACCTCATTCATTGTGCTCCCATTTCTCATGCCTCTCTCCATCATAGAGCAATGACGACCAGAGTGCTCGAGTTGTGTGGTGGTCGACCAGAGTGGCCAAATAGAGTAGTGACTGGCCATAGTGTCTAAGTAGTGTGGTGGCCAAGTGTGGCCGACTAACATGGGCTGAGCAGTGTGGTGGCTGAGTAGTCTATCTGAGTAGCTTGATGGCCGAGTAGGGTGACAGACCAAAGTGGTCGAGCAGTAGCCAAGAAAGTGGTCGAACAGTTTTTTTTATTTTCTTAAGTTTGGGACCCGATCAACCAAAAAAAATAAAAAATTGAATCGATGAGAGTAAGGTGGTAGGTGAAAATGAGCACTACAGGGGAGTGCAGCCTTCCCGAATCCACATATTTGGCTACAGATACATATAGAAAGCTATTGAACCACTACAAAAAGGAAACAGAGCACGGTGGTAGTTGGGAATGAGCTTTTGCGGGGGAAAAAAAAAAGAGAGTGAAAGGCAGCCCAAATGATAGAATACCAGAAGCACTTGGAAGTGCTTTACACGTCAAGCAATCGACAAGCCCAAAGGAGTCAAATAGGTGCCCTACTTTTCAACAGAAAATAGAGAGGAAAGGTCATTTGGGGAGGTAGGTGAAGATCTGCCCTTGTTTTGTTCAGCTCTAGAAGTGTTATATTCTTCTCCAAGTGGGAGTTGTACAACCACTACTTAGGATAAATCCTAATAAAATCACCCCACTAACTCCACAAATCTAAACTTGTTAAAGACTTACATCATGTTTATACCTATTTGTGTATATATACATGTAAACACACACACACACACACACACACATATACACATATATAGTCTCCTAATAAGGGATCTCTAATTTTGTTATGGTGCGGACTTCTTATTTTCTGATCAAATTTTGATGATCCGAACCATTCAATGTGTATAAAACATGTTTTTAATGGTTCAAGCAATGAATTGGCTCAAAACAATATCGAGAATGATTTAATCTAAATAGTTTTTGATAAATGTTGACAAGAACAATTTTATAAAAAATTTGAATGGATCAAGTCTTTCTGAATAATATTTTGAGTTGATTTCTCGCGTTAACCCTTAAAAATATGTTTTAAACACATTGAACGGTTCGAATCATCAAAATTTGATCAAGAAATAAGAGATCCGCACCGTAGTAAAATAAGAGATGCCTTATCAGAAGAGCTCTCTCTCTCTCTCTCTCTCTCTCTCTCTCTCTATCTATATATATATATATATATATATATATATATATATATAATTTAATTTAATTTAATTTATTGAGTTATGCTCGAGGCTTCTTTCCATCATGCATTGGTTATCCCCACCACAAAGAGTTGGCTCGCACAATAATGTGTGGTGAGAACAAATTCTAAAACAATACTCCAATGATACTTCAAGAGTACTGAATAATTACTCCATTGTTATGTGTCTAGTCTAACGTCTCCAAGCACACTTATCACCAAACCAACACCTGATAATGCCCAGCTCCCTTAGAGCACGATTACGAAATGAAATGAAATTGACCTACGCTATCTGTGTTACTGATAAAATGGTATTAAGGAAATATGTAAATAAGAAGTGAAAGAATTCGGGTATCTTAAGGATAAGGAAAAGATACTGTCATAATTTTTAGTAAAGAGCAACCATGCTTTTATGGGACATATTTGAGTACCATACTGGGAGCTCTACTTTTATGGACCTAATTTTCTTAAATCAAATCAATGTAATGTGAAATGATGTTTCTTTTGTATGCTGAACTGATATAAAGATGTACAGGAATTGAACATATTATTTGTAGCAATAAGTTCAAAGTTTCTGGTACAAAAACTACAAACTTAGGAAGATAATGAAAATTAATATATTTTTATTAATTGACTCCAAACTCTAGATTATCAGCACTATTGATATGGTAAGCGAAACGATCTATAAGATTGAGATTCTACCTTGGTTACTTGTCAATCAGTCGACATCTACAGGATCTCTCCTCTGAGGCAATTGCATTCTTATTATGTCCTCTCTAGGTAGACTATCACGCAACTCATTTCCCATCTGATTTTCGGTTGCTGATAGTGCCAGAAGGTGTGTAGCCTCCTTATTTTTCCGGATGACCAAGTATGCAATTGCAGCCAAATAAACCAACATCGCGGAGAATCCCAGTATTCCGCAGAACACCTTGCCTACAACTTTTAAATGGCTATGCAGAAGCAATTTGACGAAGCTGGTCGCAAGATAATATACATTTATGCCCATAATCAGAGATCCAATAACCCAAGTAGTTGCTGAAATCTGCAAAAGATATAGTAATTCAGGAGAGGGAAAATATGCAGGTCCATGCACTACAAAAAGGAGATTGTGCGGGACTGCAGCTTTCCAAATGCGGAAGTCCATGGCTTTAGATACACACTTCGACATGTGATGTGTTTTATGTAGTACAACTTATATGAGTAGTTTACTTTTGCATTATAGCTTCCGAGAGGGGAAAAACTGGGAGGAATGTTGAACTTTGTGTACTCCAATCAGAATGTTTTTGTTGAAATCTGCATATGCAAGTATTAGGGGACTATTTGATCTAAGTTACAACATTAAAGACGCCATCACATAACTGTAATGTGTCACTCATTACAGTTCGTGATCAGAATGTCTTGCCATCGGCATGAAGAGGCCCTCACATTTATCACAAACCCTCACGAGTATGTATATATGCAATTACAAACAGATGTACCCATTGCTTATGCAAGCTTTGCACAAACAGTTGTATTTGTGCATAAAAACAGATGGACTAATTGCTTATGCTGTGATCCTTTTATGAAAGAAAAGCATCGCAATCCATCAGTCAAAAAGAAATTTACCGCAATTGAGTTAGCATGTGTTCCCATCTTGGTCTTGCTGCTTGTGAACTTGAGAAGTGGAATAAGTGCGAAAGGGAGTTCAAACGATAAAATCATCTGCCACAAACCTCCAAGTTAGCTTGAGCTAAAAATTTGAAAATGCTGAAAAGATAACAAGAAATGCATAATACGTGTTGTGTGACTTGGAGAGTAAAAATAAAATTATGACTCAAACCGTACGATGATCTACCTTAGTTACCCTTCGCAGAGATAGCACCACATATGTATGAATGGTTTACCTAGGTAGGGTCATGAAGGGCTGTTTTCGTATATACCTGAAGGTCGTCCACAATTGTACTTCTCAAATAGAGTAACAGGTTATGGTCTTTTGTAGCCAGGAATTAGGCATGACATGAAAAGGTATTTATTCGTGTTAAACAGCCTTTTAGCAACCTAAAACCCAAGGAAATGCTAAAGAATGGGTGCTGGGAAATTTTGACCATGTAAAACCCTCTCTAGTCTCTACATTTTCCCAAAGAAAATTTGGCAAGTACAAGGCTTTGAGATCCAACAAAAAATATAGATCTGAAAGCTTCTGTTTCCTTTGATTCCCAGTTTACCACAGCAACCAAATTGAACACCAACACAAGGGAACGAAGACTACTACCCTTTAGTCTAAACTTTGAGAAAGAACTAGCTCACTTACAAGGCAATGATAAACTTAGAAGCTTCCTTTGTTCTCACAACACGAGAATTATACAAGATAAATGACAGGTTAGATAACACCAATTCGGAAAATTGTAACCAGTGTAGAATCATGTGAACCGTAGAATATTTCCATTGACAAAGAAATACTAGAAGTTTAGGAACGTTATCCATCAGTGAGAGTAGCTTGAAGGGAAGAACACTTACTGAAGCTATAATGATCAACTGTCCAGCTCCGGCAGAGCCACCAATAATTGCAACTACTAGACTAGGGACTATCGCTAAGCATCGAGTTAAGAAGTTGCGAAGCCATGGCTTCAGTCGTAAATTAAGAAAACCCTGAAAGAAAAGAATAGACAATCACAAAAACCATTCACATAAAATCTAGCAGTGCTTCCAATACGCTCCATGATAAATGAGTTAAAACTAAAATTGGATCTAAAATTTCTAACAAGCCATCAAAAACTGGAAGATCACCAAAGTACTACTTTGGGGAGAGAGTTACAACATCGAAACAGTAACAAATTAAAACTAGCTGGCAAAAACTTAGCCTCCAACAAGATAAGAAACACCGTCCATGAGTTAGATCAGGAAACTGATACCTGCATCACATATTGCCCAGCATATGTTCCCGTTATAGTAGAACTCTGACCTGATGCAAGCAAAGCAATTGCAAAGAGCTTTGAGCTCCAGCTGCCTAAGACATTCTGCAAAGATACACAAAAACACTGTAATGAACAGTCTGGATTTCAATGACTATTGAAGGAAATGCAAAATAACACAATTTGAATCAAAGTTCATTTAGTCTTATCTATCACGAGTTACAGAAATTAGTTAAATGGGCATTGAGTTATCAGCATTGTCTGCAGGAAGTGCAGGTCACGTGCCTTGAGTAAAAAGGAGGCTTTGTTCAAGTCCAAGTCTTGGCAGTTCTTCTCATCATCTGGGTTCAAATTTGAGGAATTGCAAACAGCACCACTTACTGAGATGACTGATACATTAATGAGAAAGGCTACCGTTAGCGCAAAGCCGCTTTCTATCATATAAAACCTGCAAGCCTCCTGTCAACAAGAGAAGCCACCATTTAGTGCTCAAAAGAATCATGCCATTACATGTGCAATCAAAACCAATATCATGTATTTTGAGTATGGGTCAATGGCTGGACAAATATGGCCCCTCGAAGAAAATTGGCAGTTTGTTTTCTAAACACGAGTTTTGTTTGGAGAAAAAAAGACGAAAAACTACCTATAACTAACATAGAACGACGTATTTGCTGGAAAATGGTTAATAACGTAAATATATAATGTTAATCTTTATATAGGAAGTCCCATGGTAAAAGTGCAAACAAAGTTAGTCTTTATATAGGAAGTCCCATGGTAAAAGCGCAAACAAAGTTTCAATGACTAGAACCAAACCAATCATATCAGTTCATGAAGACAAAGCCCAACAAAATTCCCACTATCAACCTACATAAAAGCTACCCTTTGACACACTAAAAACAAACTTAGATGTCAAGAATCTTCCATTGAGGATAAAATATTACTTGTATGCCTTTGACAGATCGTGGTATTTTCCTTGAAAGGACCAAAGCAGAATGCAGGAAGAGATTGTGCCTGTAGCAAGTGCAAGACAATTAAGGAAGGAAAACTTTGGACCAGAGTCGACAAGTCAAGTGGGATAAATATACGAAACTTACGGCATGACCATAGCACCAAGGAGTGAAATTGCCAGGCCAGTTGCACCATTTCCCTTCAGTTGGGGAACAAATAGCCCACTTAAAACTTCAGAAGACTTAGGCTTTGCATATCCGAGCTCCATGAAAAAGCATGCAGCAATTGTAAATACCATAAATGCAATCAAGAACTCAAGTTTCCTCACCTGCACAAAGATCCCAATTATTTGCACACTTCCCACTAAAATGGCATGAAATGTAAAATGTTCCCTTCCGCTATGACATAGTATAATTCTTCCCAATAGTGTTCTTTCACATGATTCACAGAGTACAAGAACTGTTTTAGTTACCCCATATTGCTGTAATGCTAGCAGAATCAATGTACTGAACCCTGTCAGTAGAACACCACACCACACTGGAATCCCGAAGAGCATATTTAAAGCAAAGGCTGTTCCAATCACTGGACGTGATAAACAACAGTAGTTAGCATAAGGATATATCAGAAGCCACCGGGACATAATCCCGTATACGTTCAAACATCTGAACATGCTAAAATAAAAGAAGTCTTTACATAGTACAAGGAGAAAGGTTAGGATGACTCAAAACAGCTAGAGAAACATCTTACAAAAGACTATGGAGATTTACATTTCTACTTTCCAGAGTATCGTGCTTTTTTTGCATTGTTGTTGTGTTTTCCCCTCAATTTATCATCTTTCTTGCATGCATTAGTCTTTTGCGGTATGTGGACTATGAATAACAGTCATACTTTTTTGTGTTTGTGAACACTTTCTTCTTGCTATATGTATCTGAGTAGTTTCAATTGTCCTTGTACACCTTAAATTTTCAGAGATAAGAAGAAGATAAAGCAACCCAGCTAGCGGTCCCAAAAGGACACATTATTAGCTTGAGGCTGAACTAGAAGACAAAAGGTATGTTGGACACTTCTAGCTAAAGATTACACAATAGAGTCGGGATTGAGCCATGAAGATATTTGGTAAACTAATCAAAATGCACAAGCTTTACTTCCTTTCCTTTTCATTCAGAATTTAGTGGCAAAAGCAATTTTTCTAACTAGCCTAAACCTTACAATATATCATAATATCAAGAACCCACAAAATTAATAGAGCAATATGCATGATTGATAGTAGGTACCCTGTTACCATAAAGCAGGAGATCTCATTCAATTCCATGTGGGTGAAATTTCATTCCTTAACAGAAATAGCCGAGTAGCTACTTCTGGCAAGACATTCTAATCGTCTGAAGTGCATGTTTCTCATTTTTAGACCTAGTACATCACAAAGCCACAGATGCACACTATCTTGGTTCCCCATCGGTGGCATCATTCTTTTCTAACGAGGACGGATACAGTAATCAATCAAAACAGATGAAATATCCACCCAAGAAAATCATTTTCACCATGCAACCCTTGCATGCTTATTCAGATAGCTATAGAAGATGTAGAAATAGGAGATTCTTACGATATAATGAGTTTGATCTTCTGCATACTTTTCAGAAAACATCACACAATCTGGAGTGCAAATTGTTATGTGGAACCATATTTTGACTCATCCAGTCATCCCAATGAAGTAGTAAAGATTAATGGGTTTAAAATGCATGTGCTCAAATAAGTAAAGAGCAGACATACCTTCAGGAATGTCGCAAGCAACTATGGCAATTTCAGCAAGAACCCATAAGATGAAGTTCGGCACCTTTGAATATTCAGCCCTACAATGTTCTGCTAGATGCTTTCCTACAATGCAAACCACATAAGAAGAAAACTTGAGCACATAACTAATTGCAATTTGGGAACCACCGGGTCCATGGCTGAGCGAGATAAAATCAGTGGATGAAGCGATCACATACCAGTGACCACGCCCAGGTTTGCTGCGAGTGATTGAATAATGAGGGCAGCACATGAAGCCACTAATATAATCCAAAGTAGCTGAAAAACAGAGAAGTTAAATGAGAAAGAGAGGTCTGACTTTTAGCCATGAATTACTCTATCCCAATGCGTGACCATCTATGCTTACTACTCTGTTATTGGCACTGAAATATAAATGTAACTTGAGCAAAAGTACGCGAGAAAAAACAGTCATTGCTTAGGATTCCCAACTTCCAGCCTATTCTGTTTCCCATACACCTTCTAACAATTAACCATCGCACGTCTCCTTCAATACTCTACTAAAACATTCCGAGTACTTTGAGTAATTTTTGATCTCGAGCTATAAAAATTGCTTAGGTGATATTTTTACATACCTCATATTTGTACAGTGCTCCTGCCTGCAAGTCCGTTTCAACTGTAAGTTAGCCACATGATGTTAGCGAGGATATGACAAGTAGCAGCGGCATGACTTTTGGCAAAAGAAAACTAAGGAAGTAAGTAATCTCACAGTTTCCAGGATCTATATATGCAATAGAAACAAGAAATCCAGGACCCATGTATGCAAGCAAGTTTCTCCAGCTTGTCTTCTGCAAATGTTAAAAATAAAACAGCATCAAGCAATTCCCAATGAAAAAATGATTGCTACAATTCCTTCCCCCGTGCACCCCCCCCCCCCCCCCCCCCCCCCCCCCGCCCGCCGGTACCAGACATGAAGACTTCATTAATAAAAAAGACGCGTTCAATGCAGGATAAACCTCCCCCTCCCCCACCTTCCAAGTGACTAAACAAAAGAAAAAGATCTTACTATCAAGCCCCACCGGAAAAAAATAAAAGAATACGGAAGTAAATTGTCACCATCCCCAGTTTAAAAGTAATTATCAATGCTACTGGAATAGCATGTCATGTAGTATTTTCACGTGGTGCTCTCAACAATGCATGGAGACAAATTTTGATGGTGGACGTCAACCAGTGGCTGACCCACTTTGGGTTGCGGTGCCCATGAACTACTCCTGGAACACAGTACATATATTATAAACCCCTTATCTACTACACATTTGCGTGGGACCTTCACTCATATCATATGAAAAACGCTGGGATACTTCGTTGCGGTACCATGAAGCACTGTATGATTTTTCTTATTTAGGTTAATTAAGAAATCAATAATACATATGAGAGAAATTGAGACGAGAGACAAGCTGAGACTGAACAGTAAGTATAAAGGCTAAATCTGGGGTCACTTCCAAATTTGATTCTTGGGTCCGCCACTGATGTCAACAATCAATTGTTTGGTTGTTGGGATAAAAGACAAGCCAATATTGCGTGTATTGCTATTAACATTAGTCGGGATTAGCACCTATCTCAAAGAACATAATAATTTTTCACAGTTTTCACTGTCTAACTCTATGTTAGGGTTTACTCAGAGACTTCCCATAAACAGGATAACCAAAAACGTCGACAGTTATAAAGTAGGATGAATCGAATCAACCAAAAGCTCCTTTCAATGTATTTCTGATCGAATAAATAGTTCTCATATCGAATTCGACCCAAATAATAAGATCTGCGCAGGAAGCAGAGAATCATGCATCGAAATCCAATACTACTACTGTTTGGAAACGAATGACACTCACATCAGGTACAACAATCTGATCGGTCTCCCCATTCTCAATCAAAGGCTCGTTGGAAAGACTCCGATTTCCAGTGCTGGTGATGAATTGTGGCTGCCCAGACACCGAAGCCGCCATCTTCTGCTTCTCTACTCTGTTCCAAAATCAGACATTTAAATGCTCCAATCAATCAACTTTCGAAGGCTTATCTATCATTATGTCAAGAACATTGAAACATATCTACATGCATGTTCTAACACACACACACATGTGTGTGTGTGTGGCTGTGCAATATACAGAGGGAGGAGAATTACAGGGAATGAGAGAGAAAAGAAATCGATGAGAAAATTGACATGAATAGGAGAAAGGAGACTTTTATGGTAGGGATTGACCTTGAGAGAGAGAGTGTACAGAACCTTGAGGGGTGTAGAAATGGCTATAGGTGGAAGTGGAAGTGTGGAAGTAAACGCTGATTGCTGATAACAAGCATAAAACAATGCCTTTTATACAATTTCCTCTCTCTCTCTCTCTCTCTCTCTCTCTCTCCTCTTCAGTTCCGAGCATGGCAACAGTCGTGAAAGAAAGAGACATCTAATATAGAAAGTCCGGGAATACATTTTTGGTGTACGATCGAACACAAATATATTTAAAATCGTTAAATGGACAATATTAAAATCATCAGATACACATGTAATTATATGCATCTAACGATTTTAAATATATCTATATTTAAATTTATACACACAACTGCGTCTAAATTTATATACGAAAAATATATTCATACCAATAATGAGATTGTCCTCATAAATAACAAATGCAATAAATGCTTAAGGTTTGACTTTTGCCCATCCAAATTTGATTCTCAAAATCAAAAACATATTATCACTTTCTACGGGCTGTTCTTATCGATCTATTATGTGACTACATGCTCGTTCTTCATTGTTATTGTCTTGAAGTTTTTAATGAATACGTTAACTTCCCTCGTAGGTTAATAAATCACTCTGACATTTCTTGCTTTTGAAAGTATTATGAAATTACATATCTTACTGTTAAAAACAATCAAGCTATAGAAATTTCAAGTTCGGGAGTTTTGTTAGCGGAACGAATTGCGTCATAATTTTATATTACATCTGAAATAGAGTATCTTGAATTTTTAAAAAAAAATTGAATCAAAATTCAGACAAATCCTCAAAAACTCTATTTGAATTTTGATTTTAGAAATATTAAAAAAAATTAACATAAACTACTTCAAACGTGATATAAATTACGCTAAAATCTATTTTGCCAAAAAAATTCAAATTTAAAGTTTTAATAGTCTAACTAACGATATTTGACTGATTTTAATAATAGAGGATAACTGTATAATAGTTTAAAAATAACAACTATTAGTAAATTTCTCAAAAGTTAAGGAGGGATTAGTGTATTTATATAAATATTATGGGAGGTTAGTGTAATTTAACCTTGTTATTAGTATTAGTTTAAAGGAATGGTCTTAAAGTATATGTGACCATGCGTTAGTCACACGCATAAAAAAAAAGTTATCCTTTTTTTATTATATCCAAAAAACTTATCTTATGTAAAAATCATCTTTGTTATTAAATTTGCACAAAAAAATTATTTTGTCGAATTTCTCACACCATTAAAATCAACAAATATGCATCTCAAAATATGATAAAATTTAATTTAATAGTTAATACAATAATACTATTGACGCTATAATTTTTTATCTCATGTTTTACTCCATACTGAGGTGGAGAAAGACTAGTAGTTGTGACTAAGTGTGTGTGTGAGAGAGAGAGAAAGGGGGAGAGAGGAGGGAAGTGCCACCAGAGTACGAAGTAACACATGAGATAAAAAAAATATAGTGTCACTAGCATTATTAATGGTCAATATTGTGCCAAAATTTACTGAATAAGTGCTGCAATATTATTATTATAGGTATTTTATTGTCACTTTTATTTTATTTTTTTACATGGAAATTAATCTTTCCAGTGTGAACTTTTTTGCGCATGAAAAATAATTTACTTATAATTTTACACACAAAATAATTAAATAAAAAGGGTGCTAACAAAAGAAGGATTTTGATAATCATCGTTTATTAGGCGGTGCATAGTATATAAATAATATTAGATAAATACAAATATTAATATATATTTCATAAATATCAATATATATTTACAAATATTAATACATAATTTACGAATATCGATATATTTTTTTATATATTCAAATTCTCCATAAAGGAAAGGTGTGAAAATCTATACACTTCATTTACTGCAGGCACACAATATGATGCTGCCACGTAAGCAAGAGGGATTACGGTAGTGGGACGCAAAGCTATGTATTCATGTGGTTGGGGTTGCTGGTGAGCTTTATGTGTGATTAATTGATTGTGAAGTTTTTGGTACTGTCACCCCACATAACTATATTGACAAAAAATACTAGAGGAAGAATTGTAGTGCGACAAATTCGTAAAATACATGAAAATATAAAAAAAATACACATTTATTTTATTAATAATCGAATCAACAGATTACAAAGCGAAATGAAATACAAAACATTAATAGAGTTATCAAATCGAGTCATGTGTTTAACACAGTTTTTTTAAGACTAAATCGCTGTCTCACGGTGAGTGTTGGAGAATAGATTCAGAGTCATCTCTCAGGATAAAACAGCTCCCACGAACTAGGTAACACTTAACCTCGTTCGTCTGTCGAATTTACTAGTGTCTGTCTCTATCTCACTTGAAGGATAAATCGGGAGTACTTCCTTGGACGAAATTAATGGTAATCTAGTGTGTACGAAAACCAAAACGTGTTAAGAAAAAAAGAAGAGTATGCGGAAGAAGAAATAATTGTTCTTTGTTGTTTTCTCATTAATTAAACTCACGGCATATTACAAGGTATATAAAGGAAGAGAATAACCAACTGATAACAATGGAAAGTAAATAATATTTCCCTACAATGGAAAGTAAATAATATTTCTACAATAAAGGGATAGAGATAAGAGGTGATATGGAAAAGAGATAAGTGGTGATCCTATAATATTTGCCGTGATCTTGGACTTGATATCATTGCCGAATGGATGGAGAGGATTGCCAAATATTGTCCTGATCTTGGTGGAGTTCCGCTAATACTCCCCCTCAAGATGGAGCATGGAGAGACAGAATGCCCATCTTGGACCGTAGACGATGAAAATGGTCAACACCTAAAGCTTTGGTGAAAACATCGGCCAGCTGATCAAGAGAGGCAATGTGGTGAAGTTGGATGAAACCTTGCTGGACCCTTTCACGAATAAGATGGCAGTCGATCTCAATGTGCTTGGAGCGCTCATGGAAAACAGGGTTCTTAGCAATGTGTAACGCAGCCTGATTGTCGCAATAGAGAGAGACTGGAGAGGATAGGGGAACCGCCAAATCATGAAGTAGGGTGCGTAGCCATAGCAGCTCACAAGTAGTGGAGGCCATGGCCCGATACTCGGCCTCGGCAGAGGAACGGGAAACAACACTTTGTTTCTTGGAACGCCAAGAGATAGGGCTGCCACCAAGAGTAATGAAATAACCAGTAGTTGAGCGCCGAGTCATGGGACAGCTAGCCCAATCAGAGTCAGTATAAGCGGTAAGAGTGAGAGCCGCCCCTGTAGGAAAGAATAAGCCATGGGAAATAGAACCTTTAAGATACCGAAGAATGCGAGTAGCAGCATCCATGTGAGGAACGCGAGGAGCGTTCATGAACTGGCTGAGCAAATGGACGGCATACGTGATATCGGGCCGTGAAATAGTAAGATAAATCAAACGGCCAATAAGCCGGCGGTAGGAACTCGGATCAGAAAGGAGCTCACCAGAATCCGCTGCAAGTTTAAGATGTTGTTCCATGGGAGAAGAAGCTGGGCGACAGCCTGATTGACCGGCATCAGTGAGGATGTCAAGAATATATTTTCGCTGATTGATAAAGATTCCGGTAGAGGAGCGGGCAACCTCGATCCCCAAAAAATATTTAAGCTTACCAAGATCCTTTAACTGAAATTGATCGGACAGGAACTCTTGTAAGCGGCAAATGGATGCTAAGTCGTTGCCTGTAACAAGTAAATCATCAACATACACGAGAACCACAATAATAGTAGAACCAGATTGCCGAACAAACAGGGAATGATCAGCCTGGGACTGTTGGAAACCAGCAGAGATAAGAACTTGGGACAGTTTGGAATACCAGTTCCGAGAGGCCTGTTTGAGCCCATAGAGTGATTTTAATAACCGACAAACACGGGTCTCCCCCTTTCCTCCATATCCCGGAGGAAGAGACATATAAACATCCTCATCAAGATCACCATGTAGAAAGGCATTGTTAACGTCTAATTGACGTAAATGCCAACGGCGAGCAGCGGCAATAGCTAGCACACATCGAACGGTGACCAATTTGGCCACAGGTGCAAAAGTGTCATGAAAATCCAAGCCCTCAACCTGAGTATAACCTTTGGCGACCAAGCGCGCTTTATAACGTTCAATAGATCCATCTGCGTTGAATTTTGTTTTGAAAACCCATTTACAGCCAATCGGTTTTTTGCCAGGGGGAAGGGGGGAAAGAACCCAAGTTTTATTTTGGTCAAGAGCATGGAGTTCTTTGGAAATGGCATCACGCCAGTGTTGGTGCAAAACAGCTTGACCATATGATGAAGGATCATGAGAATTAGATAAAACGGAAAGGAAAGCAAAATGTGAAGGAGAGAGATGTGAATAGGAAATAAAAGAACTGAGGGGATGAACCGTAGTACCTGAAGACTGTGGGGAAGCAGAGGTGGAGGCAGCGGAGGCAGAGGAAAGGGTAGGACATACGTAGTCACGAAGGTAGTTCGGAGGTCGATGAGCTCGGGTTGGCCGGGAGGAGGCAGGTGTTGGGGTTGCCGAAGTGGGGAGTGGTTCGGTTGGTGGGGATGCCGAAATGGATGTTGGAACGGATGGAGTTGGTAGCGGGTCAGTTGGAGCAACAGGAGGGTCCGATGGAGTTGGCATGGGGGCAGGAGAAGGTGATGGAGGGGGCTGAGGGGGTTGGTCGAGGATGGTAAGAGGCGCATAGGGATATAGGGAAGGGGAACTCGGGTTGGGATTGGGAGGTGGTAGAAAATGGTGAGGGCTCTTGTCGTGGAATGGAAAAATGTTCTCAAAAAAAGTAACGTCCCGAGAGATAAAAAAAGTGTGCGTATCGAGGTTGAAAAGGCGATAACCACCGTGGCGGGGAGGGTAGCCCAAAAACACACATGGAACACCACGGGGTTGAAATTTGTCTCGACCAACACGAGATGTTTGCCCATAGCATAAACACCCAAAAACACGTAAGGAGTTGTAATTTGGGGGGCGTTGAAAAAGCCGTTCATATGGTGAAATTTTGTTTAAAGTGGAAGAAGGTGTCCGGTTTATGAGATAAACTGCGGTAAGAATGCATTCACCCCAAAATTTGATGGGAAGGTGGGCTTGGAAACGTAAGCAACGAGCCACATTTAACATATGACGATGCTTACGTTCGGCCACGCCATTTTGTTGCGGTGTATCAACACAGGTGAGTTCCTGTAAAATGCCATTCACATGAAATAATTTGAGAATGTTATTGGACAGGAATTCTTTGCCTTGATCAGAGCGAAAAAATTGTAATTTGGCACCAAATTGAGTTCGGACCATGTTGATAAAAAACTCGATTTTAGAAAAAGCATCGGATTTTTTTTGTAAGAGGTACACCCATGTAGTACGCGTGCAATCATCAACAATGGTGAGAAAATAACGTGCACCCGAAGTGGATGGAGTATGATAACCACCCCAAATATCAACAAATATGCGTTCAAACGGAACAGTACTTTTATTGAGAACAGTGTCAAAAGGAAATCTAGTATGCTTCCCACGCAAACAAGCATCACAAGGGCAATTTTTATTGGAAACTGAACTAACAAGAGAACGGGGTAAACTAGCGGTGGACGGGTGGCCTAATCGGCGATGCCAGAGGGTGAAGTCATCAGTGGTGGCTATGAGGGCGGTGGAGGGAGAAGTGCGGAGGTAGTATAAGCCATTGCGTGCCTCACCCGCTCCAATCACAGTCTTCGATTTCAGGTCCTGAAAGAGACAAAAAGTGGGAAAGAAAAAAACAACACACTTTAGGTCACGAGATAATTTTTGCACAGAGATTAAATTAAAACGAAAGCTAGGAACATGCGATACATCAAGAAGAGTGATAGAAGGAGTGACAGAAATTGTTCCCGTGTGCGAGACAGCATGAATGGAACCAGACGCAGACCGTATAGGCAAAATTTTATCTGTTGCTGTATATGAGTTAAAAAGCGATAGATGGGGCGTCATGTGAGAAGAAGCCCCACTATCGAGAACCCAATCATGAGAGAGAGGATTTGTATTACCAGAAAACAACGCAGATGGATTATCGAAGAAATTACGCGCTTCGGATGCCTCAGCTGGACTCAAATAAGAGTGGAGATTCATGCCTGACGGTTGTGCTGCATAATTGGACTGATCGGATGGCCGGTTCGGAAGGCGATTATAGAACCAGTCCGGGTATCCAATTAATTTGAAGCAGCCCGACTTTTGGTGGCCCGAACGATTGCAGTGGGTGCAAAAAAGGGTCGGATCTCTGGTGGCCCGAGGGGTGGAGTTGGGTTGTGGTAGAAGGGGTGGCTGTCGGGTTGGGTTTGGACGGGCAGTGGGCTGTCGGGTTGGGTTTGGACGAGATTGATGAGTCTGAAATCTTTGACTCACCATGGCTGCATCTTCATGAATTGGTGGAACATCAGTGGTGGTGTTGGGATTTTTTGTATGTTCTTCGGAGATCAACAAACCAATTAATTTTTGGAGGAGATCAATAAACCAATTAATCAGTGGGTGGTCGGCGGAGTGGAGGAAATACGGTGAAGAAAGGTCAGAAATTAATTTCTGGATTTTCTCTTGGGGGTCGGCCATGTCGGTAAAGATGGTGGATAAATCGAAGGTTTTGTGTTCCTCCAGTTTTGTTTGGTAGAAAAAAAAAACACGGATCAACGCTCTGATACCATGTTAAGAAAAAAAGAAGAGTATGCGGAAGAAGAAATAATTGTTCTTTGTTGTTTTCTCATTAATTAAACTCACGGCATATTACAAGGTATATAAAGGAAGAGAATAACCAACTGATAACAATGGAAAGTAAATAATATTTCCCTACAATGGAAAGTAAATAATATTTCTACAATAAAGGGATAGAGATAAGAGGTGATATGGAAAAGAGATAAGTGGTGATCCTATAATATTTGCCGTGATCTTGGACTTGATATCATTGCCGAATGGATGGAGAGGATTGCCAAATATTGTCCTGATCTTGGTGGAGTTCCGCTAATAAAACGAGATTGGTTTATAAAGAACCAATGAGACCTTTGAGTTCTGGAAAATTAAAAACTCGTTGGTTGCATTCCATGAATGATAGAAAGTGGAGGCAATTAGTGATAGAAAGTGGAGGCATTAGTGGAGACCCTTAGGATACGTAACGAACGGAACTTTTCAGTTGCCACCAGATCTTCAGATATCCCAGTTCAATCACACAGACTTTTCGAATTTCCAACACATATAAGTGGGAATCAACTCTCAGATGGTTGTTTTATTGCTGCAAAATCAGCAACTGATGATGCTTTAGAGATAAATGTCTTTATTACTACTATGGAGGCACGCGTAAATTATCGTAGGAGAGATTAATTGAAAAGACAAAGAGGAGTTAGTCGAAGAAGTGGATATTTATGTGGGGTATTTGATGAAAAATAATTTGTCGTTTTCACCCTTATAGTTATTGGAGTTATTGGACGATCAACATAACTTAAAAATATTAAAAATATTTTTCGAGAGTAATATAAAAATTAAAAAATAAATTAGAAGACATTTAACTTGTACTCTTCTTTTATATTAGATGTCTTCCATTATAGCTTTTCAGTTCTGTAATCACACTCAAGGGATTTCATACCCCACCCTTATTAGTTTGATGTAGTCAGAGGAGAGGGGAGAGAGAGAAGAAAGAGGGAAAGAGCTGAAAAAGTGTGTCAATAATATATATATATAGAGAGAGAGAGAGTATTGATGTAATGAATGTATTTTTCTTAAGAACAATGCTACGTACACAGATTGTGTACACAAATCTGGACATAGATGTGTTTAGATCCGTCGAATGCACGTGGGGTCCTTAATAGTTCAAGAGTCTCACGTGCATCCAACGTCTGTGTATACAAATCTGTGTACACAGACTTTCTCTTTTCTTAATGGGTTTAGAACTTTAGATTCGGATATCTAGTGGAGTTTTTGTAATACGAGTGTAGTATGAACAAAGTAAAATAATTTTATTTATTTCGTCTTTAAAATTATGTCTTTTTAATTTTATGTATTTTAATAACAGTCAACAAGATAAGTCAAATAATATAATTTTAAAAGACAATAAACAAAATTACATTATTTTATTGACATCGGTGTAGCCCCACTCCCTTTCTCATAGACCTCGTAGTAGTAGGAGTAATTAACAATATAAAAAGTACATTAAAGCATCTAATGATACACTTTTTATTTTTTAATATCTTTAGAAAATCGAATATAGATGCTGTTTAATCTTGGCAAATTTCTGACCGTAGTTTCCTCGTGACAAATGTGCGGACCACGTTCTTGCGAAATCAGCAAATTAAGATGCTTTGGAGATAAATGTCTTTATTATAGGTCTGAACTGACTTGATTATTTGATTATTTATAATTATTTATTTTTCGTTAACTTTTTGTGAATTATTGGTTCGTTTAGACAAGAAGTTTCAGAAAAATTATAAATAATGGATCAAATTTAAAAAAATTCAAAAAAGACAAAAATAATCTAAAAATATTTTTTTTTGTATTTATTCATTGTCTTTATTACTTTTTTTAGCTTTTAGATATAATTTTATAATTTTTAAATTCGTCTCATCAAGGCGGATCAATAATCCACAAAAAATTGAGATCAAAATAATAAATGCAAAAAATTTTTAAATAAAAACAAAACATACTTATTTTTAATCAAATTAGGACAAATGGGGCCTATACTATTATTGCTTTTCAGTTCTCATGGGGTTTCATACCCCACAACCTTATTAGTTTGATGTAGTTTTTTCCGTTGTTTACGGGGAAAAAAAAGGACAAAAGAGGAGAGAGAGAGAGGGAGAGAGAGAAGGAGGAGTTGAAAAAGTGTGCCAAGATTACAGAGAGAGAGAGAGAGAGCAAGCAAGAGAGACAATGGGCCCATTTGGCTTACGGTTTTTATTGGTTTATTTATTTATTTATTTATGATGTTTGGAATAAATATAAAAACAGTTGATGGCAATTTGGACTAATTTATTTATTGAGGTGTTTGACCGAAGTGGGTTGGTCTAACAAATAAATTCACTAATTGCATAAATAAATTATGCCAAACCAACTGCTGTGTTTATCCCATAAATAAATACAAAAACAGTTTAAAATCAGAGGCCAAATAGGCCCATATATTGATGTAACGACTATATTTGTACTTTTGTGAATGTAATAAGACATAGAAAGATATTCCAACAATAAATTTTGTTTGTTACGGAGTTTAAAAGTCTTCAATAATAGTTTTATTATTTTCAATTCACATAATTTTACCATTTTCAGAGATTCTTGTTTATTCTATTTATACCAATCTCGTTCTTGATTTTTATACACACAAGAATGCAAGATACACGAAATTTTTGTCTTCAAAGAACTCTCATATTACGTTTATTCAAGTGAGACAGAGGCAGGCAAAAACAGTTAGGTGTTATTCCATCCGTGTAAGCTGTTTTCACTTTAAAGCAATTCTCCAACACTCGCGGTGAGACGTTAATTTTGTCTTAAGTAAACTGTGTTAAAAACGTGACTCGATTCGATTTGATCTCAATATGATTTATTCACAGTTTATAAATTTATATGATCTCGTTTATATTGTTCATGTTCTATAATATCTATTCCAATAGTTAATAGAAACAGATGTTTCATTTCTAAATCTATCGTGTAGTGTTTAAATTTGTCGCAATTTTTTTTTTCACAACAGTTTTTTCTCATGAATTCGGATGTACTTGCTGTATTTGTAATGCATGTGTAGTATGAATAAAAAGACGTAGTTTATTTGTTTTGTTTTGTTTTTAGAAACTGTCTTTTTAGCCTTGTGTATTTTAATAACAATCAATAAGACAAATCGAACAACGAGATTTTAAAAACAAAATTATACATTAAATTTTATACTACACATGCACTGTAAGATACTTACAGCAATACGACCCCCAATCCCTTTCTCATACGAGTAGTAATTAACAGTATAAAAAATACATTAAAGCATCTAATGATACATTTTTAATCATATTTTATCATATAACATAATCTTGGCAAATATCCTTCGAAAATCAAAAGTAGATGCTGTCAATGTCGCTAGGAGGGAATTGGGGAGGCTGTGCAGAGTAGTTTGTGTTATGTGTAAAAATAATATCATTTTAGCGCGTAAAATATTGATTGAAAATTATTTGATCAGTGTCTAACTGTTCGGGTTAGAGATGGCAACGAGATGGTTATTAGGATAATCGTATACGATTCTCGAATATTATATCTTACACTAAACCATCTCGATAACCGAACCAGGGGCGGACCCTTATGGAGGGGGGGAGTGGCACATGCCACCCCCAATTTTCGAAATTCCAATTTTTTAATTTTTTTAATTATCATATTACAAGTAATTATTTAGTGGTATTAGAACACTTCATGTGATGTCTCAACCATTTTAATCACTACACATTCATATAAGTGTTCCTATATTTAATATTAAGTCTCACATAAATGAATATATAGTGAAAAGAAGGTATTGGAGGACCACGTGGCGATATCCCAGGATCACACACCAATTCTTTTGTTATTTTAGTGCTTGTCAAGAAAAAGAGTTTGATGTAGGGACTTTTTTTTTATTAATGGGTGTTGGTTATGTGATTACTAATTACTATGTTTTAATTATTGATTATTAATTTTTTAATATTAATTAGGTGTTCATGTTGTATTTTTTTTCTTGTTTATAGGATATGTATATTTTGATCTGATTTTTAGATAAGATCAACCTTATAACATGTGAATTTTTTTTTTATGTTATGAAAAATTAACTTAAAACATATACGTGTTTAAATTTCGCCACCCCCAAATTTCATTCCTGGGTCCGCCCCTGATCCGAACTAGGGAGAAAAAATGAACTACAATCAAACCATTCGGTTCGAAGACTATCCAAACTAAACTAAACAGTAATCGAAATCAAAATTGAATTTTTTCTTTTTATAAACAGCAAAATATGTGAAAAAACAACATCTCACTAGATGAGCGATCGCTGATTGCAGCTGAAGAGTGGAGAATGATCAAGTCTTTCAATTTTGAAGTCCCAATTTTTCAAGCCCCCTTGTGCCGCTGATATTTAGGTTCGGAGACCGGTTCGTTTATTTATCTAAACCATAACCAAACCAAACTCGATCAAGTATTCATCTGTTCCTACCATACCCATACCCACGGAGAAAAAATGGTTATGGTTCAGAGAAAATTAAGCACTTCAGTTCATATTCAAATTGCCATACCTAGTTCGCACAGTATTTTACGCGCCAAAATAACAGTATTTTGTGTGCGCAATGTAAGCGCCCCTGATCCATTGGAATTAGGGGCCTTGTAGTGAATGGGCTCACTACATGGGTATAGTGAGTCTATCCGGTCATCCATTTCAACAACAAAAGGTTCAAATTAATAAATACTTACTTAAATTTGAGTTGTTCGTTATCAAAATAGACGACTACATGAGTTCGCTGAGCTCCTCATTATTGGACCCCATCTCCTGATCTATATGGGAGTGGGACCTTGAAGAAGAGAAAAGAATCAGAAAAAGCAAGTGGGGCAGGTAACTGTACTTTGCGTGGGCGGTTTAGATTGACTGCTGAAATGAACAAAATTCGTACAGAACAACAGCACCAAAGAATTGATGGCTGACTTTTTTCCGATGGTTCAAATCAGCAGGGACCATATTATCCATTATTGTTTGACAAGATGTGGGGCTTTTGTTTTTTGTTCTGTCTGGTTAAATTGATGTTATAAAAGGTTTCGCAATGGACGGTGTAGAACAAGACGATACGGAATGAGAAATCAGGTCCACAATTTGCCTAAAGCCTACAAAAGCACCTCACAACCTATAAATATTCCGTACTATTTGAACTTTATGACATGAGATCGGAGTTGCACCCCAAGAAAATATGTCCGCGTTGTCCCACTCAAGCCCTTGTGGATTTGGCCTAACTAATTTATTTTAATTTATTTTTTGTCTCTACTCTTTTTTTTATTTGTTGTTTTTACTTCAATATTTTGTGGTTTGTTGGTCCGTCTTAATGAAAAGAATCTAAAAAATATAAAAATATACCCAAAAATTTAAAAAATATCATTAAAGACGACGAATAAGTTAAAAAAAACTCTATTTTTGATTTATTTTTGTCTTTTCTGAACTTTTTTAAAATTTGGCCCATGATTTATAACTTTTCTGAAAGCTCTTGTTGAAATGAACCAATAAATCATAAAAAGTTAATGAAAAACAAAAATTGTAAAAAAATTTCACATAAGGACGAAAAAAATTTTCAATAAATACCACAGTCCAAATGGACCCTCAAATAAGGGGTACTAGCACAAAACTCGTGCTATGCACGGGATAAATTAAGATATTTTTCATGAATACGAATTTCATACTAAATGATATATAGTACTCAAATTTTAAAATCTTTAAAATTATTTATTTTCCTTTGTATTTTTATATTTTTATATTTTCAATAAGTTTTCTTATATACCCACATTTATATCTTACAAAATATCTATTTTTTTAAAGGTATCTTATCTAAATTATATTCTTTTGAATTATATTCCTTAACATTCCAACAGCAACGCATGGATGTGTTCTATAAATAAAGAGTATATGATGTTGACCATAATCCGATCTTAAATTTAGGTTTCTAACTTTTTACTTGTATTTTTTTTCGAGGTGCTACGTGGTAAACTCGAAAGGATTTTTCACAGAAATGCCACCACAATAACTTATGCATAATTTTATTTTTTCATTTTGAACTTTCAATCCAATTGACGAAACATTAAAGAAAGTTAATATCATTTTATTTATGCATCTCTATATGCAAATAAATATGACAATACTCTATTGTTTGGAGGATAAGAATAAAAATATACATCAAAATAGTAGTTCATTTTAAACCTATACAAATACGATTGTAAAATATGTTGAACTAAATTAAAATATGCTGAACTAAATTACCTGTAAAAATATCTTTGGTTGTAAGAATGAATTCCTTGAACAATATTAAAAATGTAAAAATATTAAAATAAGGATGAGATTCACCTAGCAGATTATGAAGATAGTGTGCATTAATAAAAAAAAATATGAACCGGTGGAATTTATATAATAAAAAACCTTTTAGCAATATATAGAAACGAAGTTATATAGGAACAAAATATAGATGATTTTAGGTTTTCTTTAAATTGTTTATTTTAAATGCCCGTATCTTAATTTTCTCCCTAAAAGGATACTAAATCCCTCCCAAGAAAGAAGAAGTTATTTTGCTAATATTGTTATTTCCTATGTACATAATAAATTAACAAATCTAACTCTAATATGAAATCCTCGTATTGATTTCCCAGCCCCCAAAAGGATACTAAATCCTCTAAGGAAAGAGACTAAGAGAGATTATTTTGTTAATATTGTTATTTCCTATCTACATAATAAATTAGCAAATCTAACTTTTATTTAAATTTAATTTTGGTTGTGTATATTTTTTTTGAAGTATTATTCACCTTAAATATTTTTATTTTCGAAATAATACCATAACAATTACATTTACTTCCAATTACAAATTTGATTTGATATTAAATTTTTTTATTAATACTTGGTTTTTTGTGGTGCCACGTGTCGCGCTCAGGGCGACTCTTACGAAAAGTTGCCGTGCAATAATATATAGTATAGATAAAATTAAAACATCGGATATAGTAATTAGATTGTCATATTTGGAATTTGTTAACAATTTTAAACTCAGGATATGGTATTCGGGGTGGGCATAAAATTTAGACCCCTCTCCTCCTATTCATATCTTATCTACATTCTATATCCCTTTTTTATTTAAGGAAATATCATTATTAATTATGAAAATATCATTACTAATTATTGGGATATCATTTACGTATACATATCTACCATATCTTCCTTTCTAAAAAAAAATACTCAAAAAAACTCTTTATAACTATTTACTCATATATAATAAAATTTTCTTTTTATTTTATCCCTGTGCATCTTACTACATCCACCTTATATTCTGTATAATTTTAACCGCTAACAAATGAGTCGGGTGCGTGCTCCTGGTTCAAACACCCAAAACCCAGCATTTCGAAAGAACAAAGCAGGAGGTTAACGTGGGGTGTAGCTGCAGTGAGTCTGCATTGCTTTTATTTGGGCTGTATGTATACCATAAAAAAAATAGAACATTTTTATTTGATAATAATATCAGGATATGAACACATTTCGTTTTTTTTTTTTCCTAAATATCATGATTAGGTGGGGTTATCAACGAGGGGAATGTTTTAATTAAAGTAACCGATTTAGTTCGGTCTGATTTAGAAGAAAAATTTAGATTGAATTAGTGTGTTTGATTTATAAATTTAGAAACCAAAATTGAAATGACCAAATTCGGTCTAATTTGGGTTCGGTTTTTGTTCGATTTTTAAAATTTTTTTAACGTCTTTAGCGTCATCTTATTTGACCTTGTTTTAATTTTGATTCATATTTTTATACTTTTTCAAATCTTCTCAGCGAGACAAAAAGGAAAACACAAAAAAATTGCAAAAACTATACAAGAAATCTCAAAATATCAAACAAATACCAATTGTTAAAAAAGATATTTTAGTTCAAAATCAGCCTTAATTTGTCCTTTGAGGGTTAAATCCGTAAAATTCCGTGGCCCAACTAAGACAACCCAAATAAATATTTGAAAATGGC
The DNA here is from genome assembly GCA_019985065.2 of Arctostaphylos glauca. Lineage (NCBI taxonomy): Eukaryota > Viridiplantae > Streptophyta > Magnoliopsida > Ericales > Ericaceae > Arctostaphylos > Arctostaphylos glauca. The sequence continues at coordinate 5,024,624 of JAHSPW020000003.1, forward strand.
ATTAATCCTAAGCTTTATATCTTAGTCCAATCACGGCTTTGGGCCAGTTTCCATAATTTAATTAAATTGAGCTATAAAAAGACCAACTCATCCTTGTATGTGGCCTTTTGGACCGTGGCTTTTTTTATAGTGCTCTAAATCATGACAGAATGGGCCTTTTTTCTATCTTTCTATACACATAACTATGGCCCAAGAAAGAATTTAAAAGTTTTTTAGGTAGAGAATGAAAAAAATGTTACATTAGACACTTTAAGATACTCTCTCTCTCTCTCTCTCTCTCTCTCTCTCTATATATATATATATATATATATATATATAATATATAGCACTTTCTCTCCGGCTTTCTAGAAGCAAAATGTAATCTTTCTTCTCTTTTTTTTTCATTTTTTACAAGACGTAGGGAACTAAAGGCCAATGACGCCTATCACAACCATTCTGGATCTTCCACCGAGAGGGACAACAGGGGGCGCCGTTCTTTTACTGCTATAGAGAAAGATGTTATTTCATTATCTATGAGAATTATATATATATATATATATATATATATATATATATATATATCTTCATTCGTTCTCTCTCTAAACGTAATGAAGTTAATAAAATGTCTAACAAATAAAAGAATTATAAGGTACCTCATAATAACCTAAGAGGCCGATTGGATGAAGGACTATTTTCAGGGGATAAGTTATTGAGGGGATAAGATAAGAGGGGATATTATTTTTAAAGGGTTGGCCCACATTGATGTAATGTTTATAGAGGGAATAATAAAAGATAGATAGTTTGAATGAAGTATTAAAAAAGGAGAGATAAAATAGTACTTGATTTGGATGGAAGATAAAATAAGGGGTAAAGTTATTTTGTAGTTGTAATGAGAGAGGGGGGGGGGGGGGGGGGGGGGGGTTAGGCACCTTCCCCCCGGCCCAAAAATTATCCTCCTTTATCCCTCTTCGGGGGATTATTGTTTGTTTTTTTTTGGGGGGGGGGGGGGGGGTGAAAAATTATCCTCCTGCATTTTTTGCTCCCAAACCATGCTAAACATGTCACGTCGATCCTTTTATCCCCCCAAAAATTATCCCCCTTCCTTTACTCCATCCAAACAGCCCTAAAGTCTAAAGTTCAATAAGGTGCTTATTCTTTATCTAAGATGATTAACAATATCTTTTAGGGCATGGGTTATAAAATAGCTAGCATCACTATTTTGACAGAAAGGGATAAAATTAGCTCATCTTTTCCTCCATTCACAAATTATCTATATTCATATTCTCCGTCTATTTATATAAATATTATTATTAATTATAAAAAATTATTTATTATCAATTAGAAAAATACTATTCACATACTTGTATCTACCTTGTTCTCCTTTTCCAAAAAAAATACTCAAGCAAATTATGTATAGTTGTTAACCCATCTATGATAAATTTATCCTTCTATTAATATTGACTTCTTCATATATTCATTATATCCTATTTAAAATTTTAACAATTTAATTTTTCTAGGTCGGCGTTAACGGACACGTCGCGATATTCCAATAATTGCAATGCAGAAATATAGAATATTGAATGGTGGGTAAGCAATTTTTAGATATTTAAGTGGGACTAGATCCCTAAAGCCAATTAATCCTAACCAGATGGTGTGAGAAATGGCCACCACTAATTTATTTTCATTTGAAAATATAAAACATTAAGCAGGGGCGGACCCAGGAATGAAATTCGGGGGTGGCGAAATTTAAACACGTATATGTTTTAAGTTAATTTTTCATACCACAAAAAAAAATTCACATGTTATAAGGTTGATCTTATCTAAAAATCAGATCAAAATATACATATCCTATAAACAAGAAAAAAAAAATACAACATGAACACCTAGTTAATATTAAAAAATTAATAATCAATAATTAAAACATAGTAATTAGTAATCACATAACCAACACCCAGTAATAAAAAAAAGTCTCTACATCACACTTTTTTTCTTGGCAAGCACTAAAATAACAAAAGAATTGGTGTGCCTCCAATACCCTCTATCACTATATATTCATTTATGTGAGACTTAATATTAAATTTAGGAACACTCATATGAATGTGTAGTGATTAAAATTGTTGAGACATCATTCTAATACCACTAAATAATTACTTGTAATATGATAATTAAAAAAATTAAAAAATTAGAATTTTGAAAATTGGGGGTGGCATGTGCCACTCCCCCCCTCCATAAGGGTCCGCCCCTGACATTAAGGTTTGTTTTCTTCTAAACAAATTTGAAACTCCCGTGTGCTATCAACTCCCGTGGGTCTAATTCATACGAAGCTTTACTTATTTTAATTGGATCTTCGCTCGTAGATAATAGAGCTAGTCTTTGAAAAATTAACCGAAGTGTACATAAATTAATTCACACACATACACACACACACACACATATACCAAAAACTTATAATACGGGATTCTTTATTTTGCTAAAATACGGACCTCTCATTAACTATCAAATTTTGATGATCTGAATTGTTCAATGTGTTTAAAACATATTTTTAAGGGTACTCGCGAGAAATCAGCTCAAACTATTACCGAGAAGGACTTGATCCATGTATTTAATTTTTTATTAAACTATTCATGTCAGCATTCATAAAAAAATTGTATAAATTAAGCTATTCCCGATATTTTTTTAGCCAATTTTTCACGGGTATTCTTAAAAACATGTTTTAAACACATTGAATGGTTCAGATCACTAATATTTGATCAATAAAAGAGAGATTTTTATTTTAGCAAAATAAAAAATTTCTCAAAAGCGCTCTCCCTCTCTCTATATATATGTATATGTATATAGCGTGTCGGCCAGCTTGTATGAAAAGATCAACTCGGTAGACGGTAGGACATTCCACCAACGGAAAAAGTAGAACAATTATTAAAGGATTAGGGCCACACAAGTCAAACAAAAACTCACAATCAGATCATGTAGATGGATTTTGGATTTTTTTTTGTCCACCCTTTTCTGAGTTATCAAGAATCATGAACACAAAGAATCAACTGAAAATAATAAGAATAGATAAGAATTATAGATAAAAGTAGTACTAACCAAAGTTACTAATTTTATTCCGTATCGCCCGATAACAGGTAGTATGTACGCCTCGTACCGGAGCTAGGCCCGAGCCACGTGTTAAGGGTGTACTGTTCTAGCAAAGTTACCGATTGTTACAATCGTTTCTGTCGGTATAGCGCATCTCGACAGTTGTTTTTTTTCTTGGATAGTTTTAGGTGATTGAAATGACAGGAAAAATGACAGATTCAATGGGGTGTAGGTGATGGAGTTGATTGGTTTAGCACTCGTGGGCTTTCTAGTATTTTAAGTAGAAAATTCAAAGGAAGCAGTTATGGATAGGGTTGATACCGGTCCGGTTTAATTCGGTTTGGCCGAAAAACTCGGACCAAATCGGTCATTCTGGTTTGAAAGTTTTAAAATCGAAACCGAACCGAAATATTTCGGTTTGGTCCGATCGGTTTTGATTTGGTCCGGTCCAGTTTCAGTGTAATTGGACTTGGACAAAAAATAGAAAAAATTGTAAATAATTAATAGGTTAATCTCAAGTAAACTCACTCCAGACTAAATTTTATTAAAAAATTACTGAGAGCCGAGAGGTGGAGGGCTTGGCAGGTTAAGGGTGAATGAGATTGTGAGAGATAATGCACTACGAATGAGGAGTGGAGACGACGGGTAAATGAAAAGTGAAAGTGATGGAAACGATTAGATTTTTTTACATATACAAGATTACATGCGGTGTACAACTGTACTTATACTTTTAAATTTTTAGATTTTTTTACATATACTAGTTCGGTCCGATTTGGTTTGGGTTGGAAGGGTCTAAAACCGAAAACCGGACCGAATTTTTTTTAAATTTTCAAACCGGACCGGACCGGACCGAATGAACTAAAAAACCAAATCAAACCGCTGGTTTGGTTCGATTTGCCGGTTTGGTTCGGTTTTTCGGTTTACACTTTCACCCCTAGTTATGGAATGTAAAAAACTACAATCTAATTCTCCAATTATTCAAGCTATTTACTAGATTGTGTAGACTTTTTTAATTAAATATACGTTAAATAATCTTGTAAATTTTGTTGATTAAATGATTTTGAAATGCCATAGGTTTACTGTTGTTCTCAAAGTTGTAAATCTCGTCCCGTACCGGCTGGTACCGGCCAGTACGTCCTGTACCGCCCTCGTAACGGTACCAGACCACCGGAGTACCGTTCCGACAAGTGTTCCGGGGTGTTCCGGCCTGTTCTAAGCAATACCGGCCAGTACCGTACCGTACCGGTCTGTGTTTAAAAAAATTAAAAAAATTCATTAATATGTTTTTTTAGATAATTTGATATAATTTGAGACTAAAATCATCATATTTTTTTTTATGTTTTGTGATTTATTTTTAAATTATAATGCTGATATATTTTTAAGTTGTGGGATTTATTTTATGTCTAATATATATTTTTTTTAAAAGCACTGTTTAAGAAATTTATATTATTTTTTAGCGATAAATTTAAAATGGTACGCTGGTATATACCGATATCGGTACATATGTACAAGTAATAAAATTGACTAACTAACAGGAACACATGCAAGTTAATTTACTCTTGCTCCTAACTACATTAATGAAAACTTCTAGAAAAAGTAAAATTGCTAAATAAAATTACAACAAAATGTTAGATAAGTAAATTACTGGATAAATACAGTGCTGATAACGAAGATATTTTAAAAAGTTCTTGACTTGGTTCTAAACCCCTTTCTCTAAAGAATTCAATAGATTTTACATTTTGTAAAAAAATAACTACCTCTCAACAGTTAATTGACACGTGCATGGACTCTCGTGTACACTATGGGCTTGTTTGGTAACACTTCCTGTTTTCTGTTTTGTATTTTCTATTTTTGTTTCCTAATTTTTGTTTTTGTTTTTAAAAAACAAAAATAAAAAACTTGTTTGTGTTAACCTGTTTTTAGTTTGTTATACATATAGACTCTATAGTGTGTGTATAAAGACTTATATACATATATACATGTATATAAGTATATATCAAAGTTTATATATATTTATATAAGTATAATATACTTATAATATATATAAGTGTATATATGTATATATAGGTATATATATACATGTATATAAGTACATATATATGTACATATAAGTATATATATACTTATACTTATATATATATATATATATATATATATAATTATACATATACATTATTTTTTTTTTTTGAAAAGCAAAAAATTCCTATTAAATACCAAACATTGAATTACATCATTATGGTTGGTGAGAGCCCAACCAAATATAATCCCTGTCCAAATCCATTTATGGCCCATAACCTTATCCAACAACCCCTAACTACACAACCATCACGGGTAACTCATCCCTAGTTCCCTTCCGCCCAAACCAGCCCTAATTCCCTTCCTGTTGCTTCTTCTTCTTCCTCCTCACTGTGATCACTCCTGCCTACCGTAAGGTCCCGCTTTGTATCAGAGCGCCCGGATTATAAAGTATGCTGGTCAGAGAAGTCCTTTGGTGATGCACATTACTCAGAGTTCCATAAAACCACCTGAACCTGATTTCCTCTTCAAATCGCATCCAATTTACCCTCTTATTGTTAAACCTATCATTGTTCCTTGCTCTCCATAGTGAATAAATTAGAATGGCCGGTAGTGATTTCCATAGCATCCACAACAACTTATTAGGAGAATTGGGAACCTTCCATCCAGACCACCACCTTAACAACTCAGCCATGGATTTGGGCGTCGCCCACTGAACCCCTTAAAGTAGAAGGAACCTGCACCATATTCTCCACACTTGCGGACAAAGGAGGAGGAGATGGTCTTGGTCCTCTAGGGCTGTTTTACAGAAGGTACAAAGACCCTCCTGCAGGCTTAATTTCCCAATGAAGAAAAAGTTGCTGCTGCCTTAATTCTGCCTCTCCAAGCTAACCAACAGAACACCTGCATTCGTGGTGGTACACAACTGAACCAAACACAGTCCGGTGGTTGATTATCTTGACTGACTCGGGGACTTTCCATCTTCAGGTACATATCACTCACTGAGAAATCCTCCCCCCTCCCCCCTGCTTCGTTTTTCCATGCTAGGTGATCCTCTTTGTTAGAGATGTTTATACCTGCATCTTCCCATGTATTCCTAATCAGTTCTAACTCCTCTGTTTCCCATGAGTATAAATTTCTTCTAAATTGTAATGCCTGATGAATTGCATTAACATTTCTTCTGCTTACCTCTGCTATGGTTATGTCTTTAACCAAACTGAGTTGATACAGTCTAGGATAGACATTGCATAATGTTATCCCAGATGAAGCCCATGGGTCCTTCCAAAATTTTACTGCACACCCCCTTCCTATCTGCATAGTTATGGCATTTACATAAATAGCATGTGCCTGTGGTTCTTTGAATTTAATCTTTAGTATATCCTTCCATGGAGTAGACCCAACTGGAATTTTCCCCACTTCTGGTTGCCATGCATCACCTGGTAATCTGTAGATGTCACAGATCACTCTCCTCCATAGGCAGTTTTTTTCCCCAGCAAACCTCCACCACCATTTCAGCCTTAAGCATACACTCATCCAGTAGATATCTTTGATCCCCAAACCCCCTCCCATTTTGCTTTTAGTTACTATTTCCCATTTAACTTGATTCATCTTCCTGCCTTCAGCAGATCCTCCCCACAAAAACTTCCTCTGAATCGCCCTAATTTGTTTAGCCACTTTCACTGCTATACTAAATAATGATAGGTAGTAGATTGGTAGGCTTCCCAAGACTGACTTAATGAGAACCAATCGACCCCCAAAGGATAGCAGGTTTCTCTTCCATAGAGCCAATCGTTTCTTAATACGTTCAACAATAGGGGACCAAGTCTAGATTCGTGAGGGGCTCGCTCCTAGTTGCATTCCTAGGTATTTAAGCGGAAGTTGGGCTGCTTTACACCTTAGTACATCAGCACAATCACTCACAAATGCCTCCTCCCAACCCACCCCACAAATCACAGATTTTTGATAATTAATCTTCAGCCCAGATACCACCTCAAACCCTCTTAAGATTCTTTTAAGGACCCTCACTTTCTCCAAGCCACCTTCACAGAACAAGATCGTATCATCCGCAAATTGTAGATGTGTTAAACTCCCTGACATTGGCCCTATTACTGCCCTTCCAATAAGCTTTAACTCCCTAGCTCTATGCAAAAGATAATGGAGTCCTTATGCTGCGAGGATGTACAAAAATGGGGATAAAGGGTCCCCTTGTCTCAAGCCTTTCTCCATTTGCAATTGTTGAGTTGGCGGTCCATTCACCAAAACTGACAGGGTACTTGTAGACATACACTCTTTAATCCAATTGATCCATTGCCTGGGGAACCCAAACATCTTTAACATACGAAGCACATAATTCCAATTAAGATTATCATAAGCTTTTTCAAAATCCAACTTGATCACCAACCCCTTCCTTCTTTTAGTTTTCCAGAGTTGCACAACCTCATTAGCAATTAGTATACCATCCTGGATACCCCTATTGCCCACAAAAGCCGACTGACACTGGCCACTTAAGGTAGGGAGTACTGTAGAAAGTCTCTTACCTAGCACCTTTGATAAAATCTTATAGACGCAGCCAATCAGGCTAATAGGTCGGTAGTCTCTCAACGAGACTGGGTTTTCCACCTTAGGGATGAGGGTTATGAAAGTCGTGTTTAATACTCTGAGGAGCCTACCTGATTTGTGGAATTCATCAAAAAACTGATGAAATAGCTCTTTACTTATAAACCAACACTTCTTGATGAAGTTGATGTTGAATCCATCAGGGCCTGGCGCCTTGTTCCCGTCACACCCTTTGATGGCCTCCCAAATTTTTGCTACTGAGAAAGGCCTTGTTAACACCTGCTCCTGTTCCTGGGGAATCTGATCAAAGAAACCATTCGCCTGAGGACCAAAAAATGGCCTCTCCTTCCAAGCCTCCTTATATGCTTCCTCAAAGAATAAACAGATACCCCGCTTCACCCCCTCCGGATCGTCCACCACTGATCCCCCTAGATTAATGGAGTTCAACATGTTCCTTTTTTGTCTGATGGCGGTCACCAGATGGAAGAATTTGGAGTTCCTATCCCCTTTTAGAGCCCAGTTGAGTCTTGATTTTTGTAAGATCATCCATTCTAAGGTTCTGCTCATCTCCCACAGCATTCTTGTAGCTTCCCTTTTTTGTTCTATTTGACCCTGGCTTAAGGGAGCCTCTTCAGCCTCTAGGTCCAATTTAGCAATCCTTTCCTCTGCCTCAACAATCTTTTCCTTAATATCCCCAAATTCTTGTTTTGACCATCCTTTAAGCATACACTTTACATCCTGTAGTTTCCTATGAATCTGATAGCCTGCCCATCCTGAATGATGATTCTTCTGCCACGTTTCCTTGACCTGTTCAAAGAAATTAGGATGAAGAGACCAGGCATTGAAGTACTTGAACGGTTTAGGGCCCCAATTCCTTTCGTCCTGCTTAAGAACAACTAGGCAATGATCTGAAATAGTCCTTTCCAACCCCCATTGCTTCAAATTATATCTTTCGAAGAAGTCCTGAGATGATAGGAATCTATCCAGCCGACTCCACGAATCTGAGCTCGTAGGCCCTCCCCATGTAAATCTCCTTCCCAACATTGGAATGTCAAGAAGTTCCATTCGCTCTACAAAGTCAGCGAAGTCAGACATTCCTCTCCCCACCCTCACACACCCTTTCCTCTCACCAACCTTTAGAATCTCATTAAAATCCCCCCCCATGCACCAAGGTAGATTGGACTGAGATTTCAACTCGAGTAAGTTACTCCACAGTGATCTCCTACATCGAACATCATTAGGAGCATACACATTCACTATTGCACAATTAAATTCCTCCCTGATTGATCCTTCCATTATAATGAAGTTCCTGGATGCACAGCAGTTCTGGATCCTAAAAAAGGATGTATCCCACACCATGAGGAGACCTCCTGCACTCCCCTCCGCTCCCACCTCCATAAAATCAAAATGGTCATCCCCCCAAATAGATCGCACCCACCTTCTATTGATTACCGACTTCTTGGTCTCTTGTATCATTAACATCTGAACCTTGTTACCCCTGATATGATCCTTTAATTTCCGCATTTTCAGTGCTTTTCCCAAGCCTCTAATATTCCAGGACATTACTATCATATTGACTGAAAAAGTTTACCTTAACCCTCAGGTTCACGAACCTTGTGGTTCTAAGAATTGGCCTCCCTAGGCCTCCTCTTCTCCGCTTGTTCCACCTCCATTTCTTCTATCCTCTCCAGCCTGCCAATTACTTCCTCCTCTCCTTGATTTGTATTGGTAATTCCCAGCCTTTTGCACATTTCCCAGGTTAACTCCGCTTCTCCCCGAATGCTTTTACCTCTGCTTACTGATTCCTATGGTGAGGAAACTGAAGATTCTCTCGTAACAGACCTCCTTGCTTGAGAGTTCACCTTCACCTTACTAATTTTTCTTGTCTGCTTTCTCTTAAGCCTATTGCTCAGTGCTCCCATTACCTCTTGTAGAGTTCTGTTATGTCTTAGTCCCTTCTTTTTCCTTTTCCCTCTAGTGGGCTTAGAGCTAACTTCCGCTTTACTACTTTCCTCATCCATTGATGCTTTACTGTTCTGTTCCACAGAGTATAATGGCCCATGAATTGGCCCAATGTGCAGGCCCAGACTTCCTTCTCCCTCCTTCCTGAGTCGCACTTGCTCTAATTTTCCTTGGGAGTTGAGCGTATTCCCCTCGAGCCCCTTCCCTCTCTTTGACATTAAAACTACTGTACTCCTTTTGAATTTTAGAACCATTGTTTGGTAGCTCCGTCTCTGCCACATAGGAGGCTGAGGCTATGTTTTGCAAATCATGCCTACCTACTACCTCTTTCCCTGTCCACTTACTTGAAAAGACCCTTTCCGATGGGACATACTCACCTTCTTCCAAATTTTCCTTCTCCATGGCTGCTTCAACGTTCTGATGGAGTTCTTCCTGGCTACCTCCAACCATTATAGGCGTGTTATTTGTACTGTAATTCAGATCCCAACTTTCTTCCTTTACTCTTATCATCGTATGCAGACCATTACCCACCACTAAAACCGGCCTGTCAATGGTATCCATAACTGGAGTAAGGACTTGAACCCTACCCACATCTAATCTTGATGCTTGTAGGATGTTCCCTTCCACATTCACTACCTCCCCCATAAGGTCCCTATCTTTGAAAATGTTGTATTATTCCAGAATTGCACCGGCACCCCTAAACAATATAGCCAAACCAGGCGTCTGGGCATACTCCCATTCCGATGTTCCCATTTCATACAGCATGAGAACCAGACATGAAACAACGGATGAGCATTACTTTCTACCAAAGCATCTCTGATCAATTTGTTCTTTACCGTTATTAAGATGCTGAAACCCCCCAAAGTTCTGATTACAGTTAATTGTCCATAGTATTCTTGTAGTCCTTCTTTGATTTTGTCCAAAAACCGAATGTCTCTTACCTCTGCCACTGCACTCCTTTCCAGCCACTCAGTGCTTTCCTGTTCAGCTTGAATAGATAATGTGGCTCTTCTGTTATCCTCCCTCTGGCCCTTCACTATCTCCGCAAAAGACATACCACCATCTGTCCTGATTATGTCCTTTTGGACTGGTATTTTGTTTTCCTTGACTTTTCTATCAGCATGACCTTTCCCTACTCTGTTCAGTTTTGTGTTTCTCTCCTCTTGCTCCGCCTGCCTCTGGAAAGTTGCAATTTTGACATGAACTTTGTGACCCCTTATCACTATTCCATTCAATTCTCGAATGACCTGATCTGCATCCTGCCTTGAGTTAAATCTGACAAAGCCAAACTTTGTATTCTTCTTTGTTCTTTTGGCCGGAATAATCGTCTCTGCAACCTCACCAAACTTTTTGAAAATTTGGTGTAGCCACTCGCCATCCATGGAAAATGGTATGTTGTCCACAAACAAAGACACCAATCCCCTGCTGGAATTAGAATCTCTTACTTCTGAGCCAGAGCCATTGAATCTCAGATTCATTTGCTTCCTTCTTGTAACCAGCGTCCAATCCCCACAACCTCCAGAATCAGTTATTGTATGTTGTCGAGCTTCCATTTTTAGTGTCAACCTCCACAACCTTCATTTGATATACATTTCGCGCATATATTATACATATACATTATACATATACATATGTGTTATAACATACATATATATGTATATACATGTATAATGTATTATAATATATATACATCTACATATTTAATATATATTATACATATATACATACTTGTAATATATTACAAGTATGTATATATATGTATACACTTATATATATATATGTATGTATATATATGTATACACTTAGATATATTATAATATATACTTGTAATATACTAATATATAATACATATATATTTATAAATATATAATACTTATATAATACTATATAATTATATATATATATATGTATAATTATATAATTATACATATACATATACATGTATTATAATGTACATGTATATACATATAATGTATATGTATAATGTATTATAATGTATATACATAAACATATTTATTATGTATTATGCATATATATACATACTTGTAATATACTAATATATAATATATATAAGTATGTATATATATGTATACACTTAGATATATTAATATATATATATATATATATGTATGTATGTATAGGTATATATATATGTGTGTATGTATGTATATGTATATGTGTGTGTGTGTGTGTGTGATATATGTATATAAGTGTGCGTATATATACATGTATATAAGTACATATACACAAATATGTATAAATATACATACATATGTATATGTATATAATTATACATATATATTATGTGTATAATTATATACATATATGTATATGTATATAAGTATATATATTATACATATTATATACATATATAATAAATATATATATGTATATATAAATAAATATAATATGCGAATATATAATTATATATATGTCTAGTGTATATATATACATGCATACATATACATATACACATAGTTGGTTTTTGAAAATAATGAAAACTGTTTTTGAAATAAATGAAAGCTCACTTTTCATACTTTCACTTTTTTTGAAAATAATGAAAACTGTTTTCAATTTTTTGGAAGTAAAATGTCAACCAAACATATTTTTTTTTCAAAAAACAGAAAATTCAGGAAATAAAAACAGAAAACAGAAAACGGAATGATTACCAAACATAGCCTATGTATTCCATCTTTTATGCCCTAGCAATAGCATTAGCCTTATGTGGTGCCCACTTCTTTGTGCACTTCACTTTTTGTTTCGTGTTGCTTAGTAATAGTCTGCACGTCCCCCGTTCTAAAGGCTAATTCGTGAGTGACAAGATAAATCAATAGGTAACTTTTAACCAGATAGATCCAACAAATCTTTCTAAAAAATAACACTGCTGACACATGTTAGCCAAATCAAGTACTTTATTTAACTCAATATTGTATTCCTTCATCCACGTATTATGATCTAAAAGAATCTCATATTTTATGGCCTCAACAAATTATATTTGTAAGTTATCCTTAGGCCTCAAATAGGATTAGAGTAATGCTAGCTAGGGCTTACACATGCATTCAATGATTCTAGACACATCTGTATCCGAATGTGTCCGGATGATATGTGTTCCAAGACTTTTCCATAGGGTTAAGCCAAACTTTTTTTTTTTGCTCCTTTTAAAGTCTACTTTCGGTCCTGGCTTCCACAAAAATTATGTAGTTACCAAAGTGATCAATCTCGTATCGATGAACGCACTAGTTTTTTTACTAGTATGGTATGTAACGGTACCAGTTCATACTGGCATACCATTTTGGATTTATCGTTAAAATTAAAGATACATTTCTCAAATAATATTTTTATTAAAAAATCACATTTGACATATAATAAAGACTCACAAGTTAAAAATAAATCACGAAATATAAAAATGGACATATAATAAAGCCCATTTGCATTTGTCTGCTACATTTTTTTGTGGGACATTTGTGTTGGAAGCAGCCATGAAAGTGTCCTTTCAAATAAAGAAAAAGAAAAAGGAATACATCAACAAACCACCATGGGCAATTGGGCATGTGGCATATCCTTGATAGAGGACTCAATTGGAAGTTGTAATTCATAAAGAAGAGGAATTGATGCCCGAGTGAGTCCAAGCATGTTGAATCTTACTTTTTTTACTTCTCAATGATTTTTTACTTTTTTTTCCTTAAATTGTGAAACACTTAATTTAATTAGTACTGATCGGGATTAGGTTTTTGACAAATACTTTGATGTTTAAATTAGATTATGTTAAGTGTAAAATCAACTTGAAAGTTTGACAGCATAACTGAGCGTCCTTGAGAGTGAAGTACTCTTGAGTTATTTTTAGAGAAATCCCAACATAATATCGAGAGGACTGATCGAAAATATCACATTGTATCGCAAATCATAACACTTTCGTCACGTGCTCATCGTCCGTACGAATCGACCATCCTATCTGCATGTTCTGTAACTTTTTTGCCCCACGTCTTCTCAAACAACTGCCCGCAACGTCAGTGACATGTCTCCATTTGGTCGTGTCAAGCATAGTGTCCTCAGCGGCATGACTGAGTATTGCAAGTTTGTCAAATCTCACAACTTGGTACAGGTAGATGAGCCCCTGAGCCTGACCCAGCTTGATCCTAGCTTTGATGGGTTGAATGTCTACGTGGCCCGAAGGTCCATTGCCTTTCATATCCGACCTACTACAATGACGTAAAATAAAATTTATCACGAACCTTATTTGAGTAGTTTGTGATATAAATCTTGATATATAAATTAATTACTTAAAAAATTAAGTTGATCAATCATCAATACAAGCACGATCAAATCATATTTGTTGTGTGTAATCGCCCGAGCTCTTAAAATGGACATTTATTCTTTCAAATGATTGTGAACAAGTGATAAAACTAATGTTTTGAATGAGCAACATAAAATATCGAGAAATATAGAATGAACGGCTCAAAATAATTTTAAATAAGATCATCGTGAATCTAATGTTACATTATACGAGGGATCTCACATTAAAAGTTTCTTTCACCCCCAAAAAATGTTCAGTATTTGTGACCAATAATTCCAAAATATTTATGATGCATAAGAAATATTTTTATTATCAAGCGTATTTATTTATCTATTTTTATATTATATATTAAGCACGCATACTTCACGTGCCTTTTGTTTACAAAATACATAAAAAAGTAAGAAAAATCTACCTCATCATTAAAAAATAGCCTCCAAACTTCCTTGATCACTATTAACACTTTCTTAAGATTAAACATTAAATCTAAATCGCTTAAGAATTCCATACTTCTAAAAATATGATTTAATAAGATAGTTATAATCCCGTCCATAATACGAGTTTTGTGCCAACTACACTTTAACCTAATGCATCAATATTATACTATTTGACATTGCAGGCCACCTGAACTGGTCTAATGTTGCTTTGTGGATTCGAAATGATCTAAGTTTTTTAAATATCACAAAATGTCGAGCTCAATAAAGAGAATAGATTTATTTATGTAACCAACCCTATTTGATTTGATTTGTTTTGGTTTGGTGTCGTTTGATTAAAGCTGTTTTCCATTTTCTATCAAAGCATCATCCTATGTATGTTTTCTTTAAGTAAAATCATTATATGAATGCGTGCGCGCGCGCACACACACACACACACACATATATATATTATATATATATGGGGAATGCTATATGGACCAACATTTTTTTAGACCAATATTAGATGAACATCTAAACTCTTCATTCCTGATTAAATTTTAACGATCTGAACCGTTCAATTTGTTTAAAACATGTTTTTAAGGGTACCCGCGAGAAATCAGCTCAAAATATTACTGAAAAATGTTTGATCCAAATAGTGATTTATAAGGAGTTCCTGTCAGTATTTTTAACCACTTCTTAGATCAAGTCCTTTCCAATAATAGTTGATTTCTCGCGAGTACCCTTAAAAATATGTTTTAAACACATTACACGGTTCGGATCATTAAAATTTAATCAGGAATGAAGAGTTTAGATGTTGGTCTAATATTGGTCTAAAAAAGTGTTGGTCTATTAATCCTCCCCTATATATATATATATATATATATATATATATATATATATATATATATATATATATATATGTATGTATGTATCTTTATGGTTGGTTGGACTGGTAGTTGTTCTGGTAATGTGTCCATTTATTCTAGGGGATAAGCTAATAGGTCAGGGGGCTTTGCCTCTCCATATTAAGACTTGTAATGGTCCCTATTTGGAGAAGTCTTTCACATATTAATGTTGGTTTTGATTTTATTTTTCAAATTCCAAATAAAAAACTATATGATAGATACGTGGCAAGTTTGAGAGCTAGAAAAATTACTCAATATATTCGTGATAAAAAAATATTACTGTCGACATGCAAAAAATTACTCTCAACACACCGCATTCATGTTGGGACGTAGATAAGTTACTCAATATATTTGTCAGAAAAAATTACTCTCAACAGGCAAAATTATTTGCAAAAAATACTTCGCCACATTTATATTGGGGACGAAAGTAAAACCTTATCGTGCGCTATCTGTGCTAAAAAATATTGGAAAAATAGTTTCAGAACGTGTATTTAGTTTATTTAAAACTATTAAGGAGTGAATGAAAAATTGAGTAAAGTATACATAATGTTTCGTCCCACCGAAAAACTATAAAAGTATTATGAACACAAGCATTGATCAAATAACTTAGCCATTACACCAACTGCTTGACTAATAGATCTTTTGTTTATTATAAAGTACAGGAACCTCCACTTCAGGTAGAGCCAGATGGTTTAATTAAGCAACACCCAAATAGTCAATGAAAGCCCACAGCAAAATGAGGTGAAAACCTATGGTCGATATTACACCAAGCAAACACCTACAAGCTACAATGGTGTCCTATAATAATTGAAAATATCCACCTTCAACAACAATCAGTGTGGATCCCATACAAATATTGTATTTAAATATTCAGTAGTATCCAATAGATGAGTGCCAGTTTTATGTAAAACACGCATTGTGTCTGTATTACGTACCGAACGGACACAACGACAGTGTTGGTGGATATTGTGTTGAATGGACAGAATTGAGTATATGAGATTGGTGTGAGACCCACAACTATTGCATCGGTAAAATAGGGTTGGATACGCATAATGGGTATGAATTTAACATACGACTTATTATTATTCTGTCTATTTTGTATTTTACGTTGTATATAAGTAGTAGATTTTTTTCGGGTAAAGTGGTTAGAGTTTATCCATAAAGGGAATTCTCATTCACACGTACCAACTAGATGTTGATGTGGAGCTTTCAAATGGACCACATTGCGTTGCAACCACCTTCCCCAGTTCTCACCTGATGTTAGATTCGTAACCACTACATGAGTTCGCACAAAGAATCATTCATAACGATTGATTAAGATGCACGTAAATTTATCTAAACGTTCTGTGTTATAAGAAAAACGAGTCCTGTGAATTTTGATATGTGTTCTAATTAATAAATACACATAGACATGATGTATCATTTGATGTACAATTTAATATGTTAGTAAACACTGAATACCACAAACTTCAAGTCAATTTGCCTTTGTCCCTATTTACACAAACAAACATCACAACACAATGAGAAGAGTACAAGCCTCTGTTACAAATCAGTAACAGCACAAAAATAAAACAAAAAGCCCATCAAAAATAGGCTGGAAACACACTTGGGTTTAGACCGAAAAATCATACTACAAGTCCGGAACACTGATACGATACGTCTAGATGCGACTAATTAGCTTAAGAAAAACACATAACAACCACGACCGGTTAGCTCGAGTCTTGCACTCGTTGTCAGCATGCTAAGTAGTTGGTGCTCCACGGACTACTAATCTAGACTAATAGTCCGAGACTAATTTATCCTCCCGTCGATTAATTTGACTTCCCAACCTGCCCTTAGGGTACAATACTTTTCACTATTATGGGTCGAGCAATGCTAGGAACACAAGTGTTCCAGACACATTCGAACATAATTATATACTGAACCACTGAATGCACATAAAACTCTCAATAGTTTATGGTCCCCGTGAGCATCTAACGATCTTGAATATCTGTGTCTGAAAAAATTACGGTGCTAGACTTTTTCATATGGTCACCAAAGTAGAACACAAACAAGCACAACAGTCATTGTTGACAGTTGTTACTGTCACTGTCACCTTGCCAACTCCAAACAATGTCTTGGAGCGCAGGCCTCACGTCTTCCTCGCAGAACTTCACATACTCGAGGGTATCTCCGGCCGACTTCGAAAACTCCACCACCGTCACCTCCGGTACCACCTCAAACACCTCCGCCGTCACTGCCAACTTCCCCTTCCTCCCCTCCGCCTTCCCCTGTATATTCAACACAAACTCCTTCGCCCCCACTATCTTGAAATTCAACTTCTTCGCCACAGATTCGATCCTCGCCATTATAGCAGAAGCAGAGCATTTCGAAGTGAATATCGACCCAGATTTCTTCTTGCTCTCGAAAAGGCTCGATAAGTCGAACCCAGACGACATGGATGATATGAACTCGAACGCGTTGTAAAACGGTGGCGATGATTTCGACCTCACCATCTCGATTTCTTGAAGGCTATCTTCTAATTTCTGAATGTTCTCCATTGATAATTCTTCGATTGAGAAAGCGTTGGGTCTAGTGAATCCCTTTTGGAACCAGGGGACTCGCATTATTGCTGCAATAGAAATTCTTTTTTCAGGATCAGCAACCAAAATCTTGGAAATCAAGCGTTTTGATTCGGATGAAAACCAAGGGGGGAACTCAAATTCGGCCTTGAAAACTTTTCTGTACATGTTCATCAGGTTCTCGTCCTGAAACGGAAGAAATCCAGCGAGCAGAGCGTAGAGAATCACTCCGCAAGACCAAATATCAGCTTTTGCACCGTCGTAGCCTTTCTTCCTCAACACCTCCGGTGCGACGTACGCCGGAGTTCCGCACTGGGTGTGGAGCAATCCGTCGTTTCTCAATTGCTCCGGCAACGCCGATAGCCCAAAATCCGATACCTTCAGATTCAACTATATCCATTTAGTTTTCGTACAGAAAATACTGCACACTCTAAAACCCAGAAATATTTGCCCAAAAAATACCCAAAATCGTTCATCAAGTTCTTCGAAACGATAATAATTTTTCAAAATTTCTTGGTATTTTCCTTCACTTGGTGTAAAATAGCAAAGCGAGGAATATATACCTTGAGATTTTCATTTTCGTCTAAGAGGAGGTTTTCCGGCTTGAGATCGCGGTGGGAGACGCCGCGGCTGTGACAAAAGTCGACGGCGGAGATCAGCTGCTGGAAATACTTCCTCGCTACATCTTCCTTCAGTTTTCCCCTGGCGACTTTGGCGAAAAGCTCGCCGCCTTTGACATACTCCATCACGAAATAGATCCTCTGCTTCGTAGCCATGACTTCCTTCAATTCGACGACGTTTGGGTGCCGGACCAATCGCATCACCGAGATTTCCCGTTTGATTTGATCGATTAGTCCTTCCTTTTTGACCTGGTCTTTGCTGATGGCTTTAATGGCGACACTTTCGCCGGTCAAGAGGTTTTTTCCGTAGTAGACTTTGGCGAAGGTTCCTTGACCCAATAGCCGGCCCATCTCGAATTTTCCTAGTAAAACATTGCGAGTTCCGTCTATGTGGTGGTGGGTCTGAACTTGGGTTTGGGTTTTACCCGATTGGTGACCAGTGGTATCCATTTTCACGAGGAAGAAAGGTGGGTTCGGTATGGGCGGTTTGTGGTGATTCAGTTCATGGCGGTGATGGATTTCGATGAGTACAAGGAATCAAGGATGGTGGTGGAATGGGTGGACTGGGGATGGGGATTCCAGGGAAATAAATTAAAGGAGAGAGAGGGGGGCCGGGGAGGAGAGAGAGAGTGAAGGAGGGAGAGTGAGGTTTACTGAATGGCACGTAGTGATTGGAGGACATGGTATTGCGGAGGGGAAAAATTACCAAAAAGTGACATGGACTGAAAGTAATTACCACAATTATAGTCTAAAGTTTCAAAATTACCACAATCATTGTCTTTACAAAAATAATTTCTAAAATAAATCGAAAAATCAAACTAAACCGGCAAACCACCGATGGTTTGGTTTGGTTTTTTAGTTCATTCGGTTCGGTCATGTCTGGTTTAAAAATTTAGAGAAATTTCAATCCGATTTTCAATTTTAGACCCTTCCAACCCAAACTAAACTGGACCGAACCGGTATATGTAAAAAAACTTAAAAATTTAAAAATATAGGTACAGTAGTACACCGCGTGTAATCGTGTATATGTAAAAAAAAACCTAATTGTTTTTCTCACTTTCACTTTTTATTTACCTTCCGCCTTTCGCCGCCTCTACTTCTTATTCTTAGTACTCTGTCTCTCATAATCTCACTCACCCTTAGCCTTCCAAACCCTTCACCTCTCAACTCTCAGTAATTTTTTAATAAAATTTAGTTTAGACTAAGTTTACTTGACATGTGCCTATTAATTGTTTACAATTTTTTCATTTTTTGCCCAAGTCCAATTACATCAAAGTCAGACCGGACCAAACCAAAATCGGCCGAACCAAACCGAACCACTTTGGTTCGGTTTTAATTTTAAAACCTAACCGAAATGATTGATTTGGTCCGAATTTTTCTGTCAAACTGGACTGGTATCACCCCTAGAAACTTGCACCATGTAACAAAGTAACCTGCACCTTGATAGTAAATGACTTGAACTGTAATAGAACAACTTGCATGTCACAGTTTGATAATTCTTCTTTCAGTACAAGTCGTTCACCTTTAAAGTGTAAGTTACTTTATTCCAAAATACAAGTCAATGCTAATATTTGCTAATTTGTTTTATGGTGTAAGTCATTTATTTTCAGGTGCAAGTCACTCTGTTTTATGACACAAATCACTTCGTTTCAGAGTGCTAACAAAATACTATCGCAAAAGTATTATGATCAATTAGGAATTGTTATTGTAAAGAAATGGGATAATTAGTTTTAGTCAATACTACTGATTTGTAATTTGTCCTGCGTCAATGCGGAACGCAGTGATTGGAGCACGTGGTATTGGGGACATGGAAAGGAGCAACAAGGCGGCCAGCACATAGAATTATGAAAATCTTTCACTTAATACCCCTAAAGTTTTTCTATTTAACAAATTTTGCTTCTAAAAAATAACTCTGCATTCTGCACCCCTGTCGATTTTTAATGTTTGTTTTTTTGCTCAGCCTGTCAATTTTTGATGTTGGTAGGGATGTCTATTGGTAGTGTTGCGTTATCAGTTAGTGTTCTGAATTTTTTATTGAAAATAATTACATAGAAAGAATATATTATATTCAATTATTAACTAACCTCTGTGTACAAAGTTTAGAGATTATTTAATAATGACAATAACAGAAATTCAAAAACACCATAAAGTAATATTATAAAAGGTTAATGTGATGTTCTCGCAAATATAATTTTGCCACTTCCGCCAACTCATATCCTTAGACTCCAAGAAACCTCAATGTCATAGGTGTGGTATGATTGAAGAGTTTTAAAACTCTGTACGTGCACGATTAACCAGTAATGATGAGTACATCGAGAAGGGTTCATCATACTGCTATAACTACTAGTGATTTTGATTTGGATTAATACGAGCTTTGATCGAAAGTGATCGCCACGTTGTATTTGTGTTCTTCAAATTGGTTCCAATGTTGGGGTATAGATTGATAATTTCACCATATGTAAATTTATTGTTCTATATGGTTCTTACAAAGAAGAAAACACAATTTCTTATTACATAGAGACTACACTTCTCTTTGATGAGATTTCTTGTTAGAGACTTTTTAGTTTTCTAGAAGACAAAATAGAAAAAGAATCCTAGGGTACAAGATGGTTGAAAACTAATTACAACGAAGAAAAAGAAACTAGCAATGCTTGAAAAGATAGCAATAATGTTATAACTCCATAGTATTTGGATTGAAAAGTGAAGTTTATCTTATCCATTAAAAGAGTCAAAAGGTGGAGAGACATATGCTTGCGGTGTAGGAGTGGGATTGGTACACGTCATGTGTGGGATTACGTGTTAGGTGTTGGAGAGACGAGAGATAGAAATGCAACGCAGTGGCCCGCGGTTAAAATTATAAAATGAATAAGTGGATATAATAAGAAGAAAAATGTAGTAGAAAATAAATTTTATTATAGAGAGGTGAAAAGTGATGAATGATTTGTTTGAGTATTTTTGAAAAAGAGAGATATAGTAGATATGAGTATTAAGATGACATTCTTGTAATTAATAATGATATTTTTGTAAATAGAAGAGAAATTATAAGCTATGGATAAGGAGAGGACTGTTCAAATTTTATTCCCTTTCAGGCGGATTAAGTTTGTACCCCGAATATCATATCCAGAATCCCACTAATAAATCCCGGATATAACAACTTGTATTATCATATCTGGAGTCCAAATTTTATCCAACTCGGCTCTGTTTGTTAGCGATTAAAATTATGAAAGAAATATGGTAAATATATTACGGGGGGAGATATAGTAGAAATGAATATTTACTATAGATGAATGAATAGTGATAAAAGGGTTTATTTGAGTATTTTTTTGGAAAGATAAATTTAAGTAGAAATGAGTATGTAAATGACATTCTTATAATTAATAATGACATTTTTGTAAATAAAAAAAATGAAAATGGGATAAAATAGGAATAGGGGGAGAGTTGTCTAAATTTTATCCCCTTCGAAGAGGATTACATTTGGATATGACAACTTAGATTGTCATATCCGGAATCTAATTTAACTATCTCATTTAATTCCTAACAAAATTAAAAAGTGACTAGTTTACCCAAGAACCATGTTTAGGGAATGAAACTGAAAAAGTCTAAAGACACAGATGTGTCTTTAGCCATTGAATGCATACGAGCCTTCAACCTATTAACGGCCCTACATGTAATAGCTCGGGACACATCTGTGTCTGGACACACTGTGTCCCTAGCATTACTCAATGAAATTATTGAGAAAATAATCCAATGGCTGCTAGACACTTTACCAGTGGTATTTTTGTCCTTTTTCATGGAAGTGGATTCCATAGGCCCATTAGTAAACCTCCCCACCCCAGCCCGACCATATATTGAACTCCAAACAGGCCAAGCCCAAATCTCAAGATATCCCTCACATGTGCTCCAACCAGAACTCTTGGATTCTCCACACGGTCACATATGGATCTGTACAACAAAACGTAACGTATTACGCGTTAAAACGAATAAATACTATTCGAACAATTGAACGTTGACTGAATATTTTTATGTGTTAAGCATATAGCTAGCGTTCCAGTACTTAAGCAAGAGGGGTCTCACCGATGATGGTGGATCGCGGAACCAAGGGCGACTTCGAAAAAGAAGATTCACTCAAGCTTTATGCCTGTCAAAAGGTGTTTAAGAGACAGGAGAGTTTCGGGACGAAAGCACAAAGTGCTCTATGACTGGATTTCTTCCTAAAGTAGGAGATTCCTTTACTCGATGGGATATTAAATTAAGAAGAAGGAGCAGCCTGGAGGAGCAGTTGATTTAGCAATTTTTAGTCTTCATCTATCTGGTGTTTCATCCATTTTAGGTTCTATCAATTTTATAACAACTATCTTCAACATGACTGATTCCAAAGCAAAAGACCACCAGTCGTGAGAAAGAGGCTAATTGAATCGAAAGCCAGGGTCCTGGTCCAGGGTTTTGAGAGCAAGCCACATTGTGGTTCAAAGAGGGTACTCGTCAAAAGGCAGAAATGGAAAGATGTCCGAGGGCTAGTAGAATCCAGTGTCCAAGAAAGCCACCGCTTTCTTCTTCGGGTGGTCAAGACCTTCAGCATAAATAGTGTATGGACTTGCGAATACGCGGAAAAGGGGATAGACATAGCATAGAGGAAAGGATAACTTTCGCCCAAATGAAGAATCACTAACACTATTGAGGTTGATTTGACCTCGCGTAAAGGTGCACCTAAAATGGTACACCTCTTTGTGCATTGTGATGTGCGTAATGCACAGTAAGCTCTCTATTACGTGTTGAGCTATCATTGCATTTGCAAACCAGGAGAGAGAGAGAGCAGAAACCCATTCCTTCATGAGGGAGTGGGGTCATAGCAGCCAAAATTAGAAGATGCCATAAAATTGGCACATGGTCCCCTCATTTGGTCCCAAGAACCAACAAACTAGTCAAGTTGCCAGGGCTTGTCAAGATTCTTGTAGACAAAGGAAAGAATGCACCAAACACGCTAGAGCCCATATGCATGCGGATATATTTAAATTGGGATAATTATTAAATTATTATATAATTATTTTTTTATTTTTATTTGGAATTTTTTTATAATTTTTTATTTTGCACCGATTTTTTGACGTTTATTAGTTCGTCTCAATGAAAAGAATCTAAAAAATACAAAATTTTCCTTAAAAATTAAAAAATTCAGAAAAGACGAAACATAAATCAAAACATAATCTGTTTTTACTTATTTTTCGTCTTTAGTAAACCTTTTTCAGTTTTTGGGTATAATTTTGTACTTTTTAGATTTCTTTCGTCGAGACGAATTAATAAACATAAAAAAGCTGGTGAAAACATAAAAAATACAAAAAAAATTAAATAAAGACCAAAAAAAAAAATCATAGGCGGGCCGCAATATTGGTCAATTTTTGTTGGGGAAGGGAACTGCTGGTGGTACTGTTTTTGGCTTGCGAAATTGACAGGTATAAGTTTCAGGAAAGGAGGTGATACTACTCAACCGCTCCTTTTGTTTATTGGCGTACGTGAGTGGTAGAGATGATAACGAGATGAATTGAAGTTAGATTTGTCCATCTCCATTTTTTATTTTCAAGTTCAAAATTTGTCTCGATTCGAGTTCCGTTCTTCGAACGGGAATGAATTCAACACTCCATCCCTGCCCCAGACTTTTTTTTTAATAAAACAATCAATTACTTGTTATATAGTGTTCATAAGGAATTAAGGACCCATTGAAATTGTTAACCTAGTTATACGAAATAAATAAGGAAGAACTCAGAGAGGGTCGGCCTAGAACAAGAATGAAGAACTTGTACCTAACTAATTTAACGGAGAACTTGTAATGGAAGCGTTGTGACAACAGATCTCATGATAGTTGCTGGTCTAATGGAACAAATCTCGAATAAGAAAAACCAAAATAGTAACCAGAAACTTTGGTTGTTCTTCCCGCATAGATTCTCCTTGTGATTACTGATGCTATTAAAATAGGTACTTACACAGACAAACCTAAAAAAAAAATACTACATTTAATAATTATTTAAAAACAGAACAAGACGAAAAACGGGGCAGAGATACTCAGACCCGCCTCCAACCCATTCACCGTTTATTTTTCAAATTTTACCTCCATATCCAATCCAATTCTTGAAATATTTTTTGAAACTCCAACCCAAATGGAACGAATCAAATTGAATAGGACTAAATTACCATCCCTAGTGGTAGGAAGCGATTGGTTGTTAACGAAATGGAAAAGTCTGTTGCCCAACAAACATGATGTGTGTAGTTTTGATGTAAAAACGATGTCGTTTTGACGTAAAAACTAACTCTTATTGGTAGAAATATGTCCGAAATAGTATTTTGTGTGCCAAAACAATATTATTTTGATGTACAGCCCTAGCCAGAGACTCGAATTCATTCCTTACCTTGCATTGCATCCAATCAAATAATACATGGCTCTTTTCATGTTATATAGCTAGTTGAGTATACTCTCTCTCTCTCTGTCTCTTGCCGGGTAAGACACTCTGTTGTGCTTGTGAACAATAGAACCCCCAAGTCTTTGTTTGACTATCATTTTGACGCATAACACGCCTTGTTGTGATGTACACATTAGGACCCAAGTCCTTATTTGACTGGCCAAAAATTCAAAAGAAAAGAATCCCACAATTGCCGTTTGGTTAAATTTTTTACAAGCTGAGTCATCAAATTATAATTCCACAAAATATGAAATACGTAATGCAGCAATGCTGTATCGACTTTTTCGGTATTAAGGCCAGGTTCCCTTTGGCTTAGTTACTATCATTTTTTTTTTTTTATACCATTTTTGCTGAATTTTTATGAAATTCACATCAAAATAATTGAATTAATCATTCATTTAAACGAAACAAAACCAGAAAGTAAAAAGTTGTAATCAAAAGCCTCAAAAAGTTCTAAAAAAGGACAAATTTTCAATGTTTTTAGTGTTGTCTTATATAGATATTTTTTAATTTTGATCCATATTTTTATGTTTTTCTAATTCCTCTCATCGAGACGAAAGAGGAAACACAATAAAATTCACGAAAAACTATTTAAAAAAATGACAAAACATCAATGATATTCACTATCCTTGACAAAAATGAAATAACTTAACTCAAATTCAGTCTTTCATCTCATTGCTATTAGTCACAAGAGACACGTATCCTGTGAATTATATATCATCTTCACTATTAATCCGTCAAACAAACAGGCCATATCAATCATGCACATCGTATTTGCGACCTTGGTATCAACCTTTGTTAGCAATAAGTTGTTTAGGAAATGCTCTTCAGATACCGCGGCTGAGCCTCTCTACCATCACATATTGATACGAGACCCATGACCTAGAATATGAACTCCACATCAATTTGCGGTGGTTAAAGAAATTGGGTACCGCGTGGTGGTGTTCAAGGACTACTAAGTACTCACTCACCATTTACTAGGGGGCCTGGATTTGAAAGGACAACAAACAGAGTATGTTTGATCTAGGAATAAGAGTATGAGATTGGATTTGTAAATCCTGTAAGACAGTATTTTCCAACATTTGCATGCAACAGGTGAAGGGATTACATATTCATTAACAACTAATCCAATAAAAAAATGAGATATATACAAAACTTGGGGTCCGTCTTACAGAAGCGTATGGTAGGCCACTCTTTCCTTACTTTCAGACGTTCAAGAGCTTCCAAAACAAAGTGCAAGTCCAGTCCCATTCCACACCAAAATCAATATCAGCAACAAGAATATCGGGAGATTCGTTGAGGTTGAGACATTTAAAAAATGGCTTCTATTGTTCCTACTCAATTAGTCCCCTTTGTTAATTGACTGAGCAAGCTAAGGTTTCTACTAGCCTAGTCTTAGATTAGGACCTTCGTGTTTGTGAAGCCTATTAGTTGATCTAGCTCGCGTAGCCGATGATACAAGATCATTTGGCTACTAGTTCACTGGGATTACTCAATCTATGAAGATCAGAGCTAGTGGCTCCTAAACTCGTTGGAGAACAACTACTAGCAGCTGAAGAAATTAAATGACAGTAAACTGGTCATTTAAGTATTTGCTACAGAGTCTCACTGCCTCTCCAGTTCGAGACCGTACTGTTAGGTTCATGAGCCCTTTCCAAGACAACTGGAATGATGAAAATTGCTCGTTTAGGACCTTCGTGTTTGTGAAGCCTATTAGTTGATCTAGCTCGTGTAGCCGATGATACAAGATCACTTGGCTACTAGTTCATTGGGATTACTCAATCTATGAAGATCAGAGCTAGTGGCTCCTAAACTCGTTGGAGAACAACTACTAGCAGCTGAAGAAATTAAATATGACAGTAAACTGGTCATTTAAGTATTTGCTACAGAGTCTCACCGCCTCTCCAGTTCGAGACCGTACTGTTAGGTTCATGAGCCCTTTCCAAGACAACTGGAATGATGAAAATTGCTCGTTTCTTAGAGCTCTTCAAGGACATCAATCATGCCAAAAACTATATTGACTGGATATCAATCTATATATATAGCAATGTATTATCTTACGATCCAGTATGCCAATCTTTTTTTTTTTTTTTTAAGGTAAAGCATTTTAGAATAGTATCAATCTGTACCTAACAAACATGAATTTTGACACAGTTAACATTGCCAACGAACTTAAAGAAATAGACAGGCCCAAAACAGGACCCAGAAATAGGCCAACAGAACAGTTTTGAGACTGAAGAGAATCTGATCACTTTACATTTACATGTTTTCTTCAGACTCCGTAGGACCTATTATTTCACAAGAAAATAGCAAGCTAAGTGTGTGATTTTCTGCGAGAGGAATTTGTCACAATTTACAAAAGTAAAATCTTCCCTCTGACACGTTTAAGCTTGTCCAATTCAGATACGTATGAGTATAAAACGAACGGAAAATGGTGGCGTTTATGCAAGATTCGGCCTAAGAATACCATCTTGAGAGGCATTCAATCTAACATGGGTTGTTCACAGAATCACAGAAGATGACAAGTACTTTCACGTCGTTATCCAAAACCCAATACTAGTCATGTTTACAGATGGCAACAAAGCTGGCGTTCCGTCTTAAACAGCTATTCGAAAACACAAATATCTGCATTTCGTAATATGATGAAAATGCAACTGAAGTAAGCATAATGTATCATGTGGATCTAAGTTCATTCTAGCAGACAAAAATTAATGAATTCAAAAGAGAAGTGTAACATATGAAGAACAATGCAGTTCAAAAGCGTGCTAATGTGGACTTGCTCACCTAAATTTTTGGCACCTAATTAAGTTGAGATCCATACCGGCAATTTATTTCTTTCCCTTCAAGAAGCATCTCCAAACAATCACTAGAAAGGCCAACCATATCGAGCGTCTTCTCCCAAACTAAGCTAGAAATATCCATCCTCTTTGCTTCGTTGGAAGGGTTGATCGGACGACAATAGTAGGATATATAAGCACAGACAGGCCACTCATCCCACTTCAACTTTGCACAGTACTTGGGAATCTCAGGATCAGTAGCAGCAAAGAGTGCGCTTCTTGATGCTTCTTCCGCATTAAAGAGGAAAAAGGGAATCAGATGATAACCAACTTGCACAATTTTAGGAAGATCCCTAGCAACATTTGTTTGGGCACATCCGGGCCCCACACATATTACGCTAACCCCTGACTCAGAAGGGAGGCGCTTATGGAGAACGTTGCTAAACATGACTTGTGCTAGTTTACTGCTTGAGTACCCCTCTAGGCTTGAGAATTTCCTTCCGCCGGAAACAAAGTTCAGGTCATTTGGATCAACATGACAAACAAAATGCATGACAGAGTTCACATTGATGATTCTACTTGGAGCTCCTCTTTTGAGCGAGGGTAATAGTAGTAGTGAGAGCAATGCAGGTGCAAGATGGTTCACTTGCATATGAGTTTCATAGCCGTCATTTGAAAACTGTTGAGGCTCTCCAATGGAAAAGATCCCTGCGTTGTTGATAAGGACGTTTAAGGGCTTTCCAAGTGAATTCCATGTTTCTGAAAATCTCACGACGGATTCTAGCGAGAGGAGATTAAGCTCCATGACATCGATGTTTAAGGAATCCTTAGTGGACGTTTGGCTCTGCCATGTTTGGATTAAAGAATGGGCTGCAGTTGGGTTTCTTACTGCCATAACAACATGTGCCCCTGATTCAGCCAATTGTCTAGCTATTGCAAGTCCAATTCCACTGGTAGAACCGGTAACAATACAGGTAAGATTGCTCAATGGAGGTAATGGCAATGGATTTTTCAAGTATCTTGCTTCAATCTTCTGAAAAAATACCTCATAAATCACATGAGACCACCCTTTGAGCCATTCCATCCAACTCAATCCTTGTATTGCATGATCAGATGCTGAAGGAGAAGCCATGGAAGGTCTAACTATGCTGTTGCAATGATGTTTAAGGACCAACTCTCTGGAGATCACTGATCTGCCATTCAAATGGTTTAACAAATGAGGGTATGAGTCTATAACATGTCAAAACCTTTTAACGTTGGTGGCCATACATAACATAAACTCTCATCCGCATTCTCAATCATATCAATTGCAAGCCATAAATTGTAGTGCTTTTATCAATTCTCCAACATTCTAGATTAGTAGGCAGTAGTAAGGATTCAAAGTTTAAATTGGGACTCAACCTTATGTTTTAAAGATGAATGTCATTCTAATTGTAATAGGGCCACCAAAAGCATGAAAATCGAGTGCACATTCAGCTTTACTAGTTTGGTCATTACAGTTAATTCATGCTACACTAAAAGTAATTGCAAAAACTCATTTTATATTGACACAACTTTACAAAATTGTTCACACCAAAAGGGTTCTCCCTTTCCTTATCAAAATAAATAAAGGATTTTCCAAAAGCAGAAGAAAATATCAAGCAAGACAAGCAGAAAATATAGAACATGACAAAATGGGAAGTGCTTCTCCTATTTTAAAACCCCCCCAAATTTGTCCAAGAAAATAGAGGCAAAGAGTGAGGAGAACACTTCTTGGTTATAAATCGCCAGGTTCGAAACTACGAGTTCAGAGGTGAAAACTGTGCTATAAAATGGGATATTGATAAATGTAAACGCCATTGATTAGATCCCAATCAAGTTATAGATTAAATCTACAAAAGCCAGCATTTCAGATCTTTCGTTGTGGATCAGGAAAAAAACAGTGAATCTCAATGGGTTTGCGGGTACAGTAAAACGGAGAGAGAGAGGGAGAGAGAGGGACCTGTAAATGAGCTTGTTCTTGATGAAAGAGCTCACTCGCCAATGCTCTATCTGTCATCCGTCTGGGGGACTGACTACCTATATTACAAATATGGGTCTCGCCCGTGGGGCAGGTTGCTAATTGGAAAGCCCACCAGAATTATAACTTAAATTTCATTTCAATAAGACATAATTGGCCCTATTTGGGCTGTGGTTTTTATGTGTTTATTTATTGAAATTTTTTTCGTCCTTATTTGAATTTTTTTTGCAATTTTTTGTTTTTCATCAATTTTTTTTGATTTATTGGTTCATCTCAACAAGAGCTTTCAGAAAAGTTATTGATCATCGGCTAAATTTGAAAAAAGTTCAGAAAAGACAAAAATAAATAAAAAAACAGAGTTTTTTGTACTTATTCGTCGTCTTTAGTGACTTTTTTTTAACTTTTGGACACAATTTTATACTCATTAGATTCCTTTCATCAAGACGGACCAATAAACTACAAAATATTGAGATTTAAACAACAAATATAAAAAAAATGAATAAAGACAAAAAATTTGAATAAATATAAACCAGAGGCCAAAATAGGGCCAAATATATAACCACTTTTTTTTTAATAATCGAAATATCCGATCAGTTTAAAATAAAACTGAGGTAAAGATTGGTAGGATTCTCCACTTAATTATTCACTCGTTCTCGGAGCCATGAATGAAAATAACCAAGTAAACCCCATAGCAGCCTCAAGTATTAAGTTGTCGAGTTTTCAACCGTAGGACATCTAAATTTACAGCTCATCTATTTTACTACTCGAACAAACCCTGGGGTTAACACATAATCACTTGACAGGAAGCTTGAGTCTACTGTGAAGCAAAAGACGTCATTATGACATAAAAAATTGCTTGAACACTACTTCAACTGTCCAAACAATATTTTTATGCGCCAAAAGACCATTATTTTGCAACACAGCACGCCCTGGGCCCAAGTCTGCTTGCCTAGGGATGGCAATGAGACAAATCAGAGCCGAATTTGCCCATCCCTGCCTCCGATCTTCAAATTCAAAAATCGCCTCCATTCCTGTCTTGTTTCCCGAATGGGGATTAATTCGACACTCCATCCCTACCCCAAAACAGGAATCAAGGTCCTTGCCTTATTTTTTTATGAAAACAATCAATTACGTATTATATAATATATATGCTCATAAAGACCCACTGAAATTGTTAACCAAGTTATAGGAAACAAGTAAGAAAGACCCCATAGAGGGCAGACCAAAAATAAGAATTAAGAACGTGTACTTGACTAGTTTAATTGGGAACCGATAGTTGAAGCGTTGTAACAGCAATTTCATGGTAGTCGCTTGTCTAATGAAACAAATCTCAACGAAGACGAAGAACCAAAACAGTAAACGAATGTTTTTCCCACATAGATTCTTCCTTGTGATGACCGGTGATGTTAAAATAGCTAATTACACGGACAAATTTAAAAATAAAATAAAATACTATATTTAATAATTATTTAAAAACAGATTAGGGAATGGAGCGGAGGTACTCAAACCCGCCTTCGACCCATTCCCCATTTGTTTATCAAATTTCACCTCTAAATTTAACCCGATCCCTGAAACTTTAATTTAAACGAAACGAAAAATGAGACGAATTGAATTGAATCGAACTAAATTGCCATCCATAGGCTTGACAGCGCACGATGATTTCTAATTTTCTTTATTAATTTAGTGAATTTTTTTTTTTATGACCATTCTGGATTCCCTGTGTGTCAAAGATTTTCTATTCCCAGATTCTTTTGTGTTTCCAGCTGTATTAAAACTCCCTTATAAAATATTATATATTCAAATATGGTATAGAGTATCAAATTAGTAGAAAAACAAAAAAGATAAGGAATTTTTTTTTTGAGTGAATATAACTTTGTCAATGGATTTATAAAATCAAATTTAATGAGACATTAGTCAATAAAATTTTATTATTATACTATCGAAAGAATTTGCGTCACATTTAAGCTACTATTAAAGACAAAAGTTTTATTATCAAAAGAATATTCATGACATCTAATTTAATTATCTGCAACAATATGATAGATTATTTTATCAAGAAAATTGGTGGTTGATTCTGCTAAGCAAAAACAAAAAAATAAATTTGAGCGACTCTTTTTTTTGTCCGATATGTATTATTAAGGATCGGGTGTTCTGAGACAATTAACAAAGTTCATGTACTTAAGAATATTTTTGAAATTTTTTTGAAAGATCAAAGAAATAATTTTGTTTTGTCCTTTAATATGAAAAAGTATTCCAATTATTATTATTTTTTTTTTTTTTGCTAAGAAAAGTGTATATATAATCAGAGTAAAGATTACAATGATTATATGGGAATCACCAGAGACATCTAATGAGTCCCGAGAAAGAAAGGATAAAAATCGTAAGCCCGACTAAGCTATTTCACTAACAGATAGTGGAAAAACACACCCCCTGAATACATCGAACAATCTCATGAATAGAATACTGTGTTTGATTGTGTTTGTATTTCGCCCATTGAGCCGCTCTTACTTTGATAATGTCTCCCACTTATTCCATTCTCATCCTCCGACCTCTGAATATCAAGTTGTTTCGTGCAAGCCATAGAGACCAAATCGTTGCATATAATGATGCAGTCCATAGAGTTTTCCCCAAAGAATTCAGACGGAGGCCAGCTTTTCCTGTAGTTACTTCCTCTACCGATCGTGGGATAACTGGCTTGTGGCAGCCAAGCGTTCATAGCGACGTTGCTTTTTGATCCTTCGATGTCGGCTCTTCCTATCATTGTGAAGCAGTATTCCAATTATTATTGAGAACTTAACGAGCCCTTCCCCCTCTCTTTTTTTGCTCCTCGAGTGGTCGCAAATAATACTTTTTGCAGTGTTGAAAGTGCTCGCACAAAAGAACCGCTCACTAGCAAGCGGAACTAGTTTGGGGCCTTATTTGGAGACATAATGAAAAACATGCCTTCCAAACCAAAACGCAATGCCCGTCTTTGAAATCGAACGAGAAATAGGCTTGTTAGGAAGTGGAGTGCAGTTTGTAAAGCACGTGTAACGCATAGTCGGGTTGCTCAATAATTTAGTATTTGTTTCTCTAACTCTTGATCGAGAAAAAAAGTGTGTTTTAATGTCCACAATTGCAAAAAGGTTGGGTTCGTTAGGTGCGCAAATGACAGAAATGGACCTTACCTGGGCCAAAAGGCCCATAATCTTGGGTTGGGCTAGACCTATTTAACACATTCAAATGGATCATATTCACTGCGTTAGACCCATAATCTTGGGTTGGGTTAGACCCATTTCGAATGGATCACATTTCAATCGAAATTGGGTAGGCAGCTGTGCATAAGGTCGCTTTAGCGAGTAAAACACTGACAAATTGTTTGGTTAGCGTTCAACTATTTGGAAAGTATTTTGCTCGTCAAAACGATATCGTGTTGGCACGCAACACGAGTTTCTGTGCGTAATATACAACGGGCTCCCTGGTCCGTTCAAATGGGTCTTTTCAACTCTTTCTTCAATAAATACAAAAACGCCACTTTCTAGTTACAATATACCTAACTTTTTAACTATATGAGCGCATCCAGTCGTAAAAAAATCTGATTTTTCATAGACAGGAGACAGTGGAGAATACATTCAGGAACCGAGTCGAAGACTATTGAACGAGTACTCTACATAAAAAAAATGAAATGAAATGAGTGGCCGGTGCAGAAAAAAGAGTCTAATCAATTAGGCTCGACGACCGGGAGATAGCAATTTCCATTATGGGCCTGAACTAGTTGGTGGGGCCGAATCCACCCACCAAAGAATTTGACCCCAAAAAAAAAGTCTGATTTTTAGTGGCACCCATCTCTCAAATCCAAAGGTGACGTAAAAAAATCACGTGTTTGCCTATCGTGTGGTGCTGCCCAGATAAACGTGCTCTAATTAAATCCACATATAATATCACGAGTTTATTATTTGTTATTTAAAAATAAAAAAATATTAATGGTGAGAAAACCTAAACTTGGGCAACCTATAGAATATCATAAATTAAGTACCAAAAATAAGTAATCGTAAGAGACGCAAATATATTTGAAAAATTTCTAAAAGAGTAAGGAATTAAATCACTATACTAACTATTGTGCGATTATAATAATTTATACTCAGAATTATGGCTCACTCATAGTTGACATAAGATTGATTGTTGAATCCTTGTTCAATGCACCTAGTGATTGACGCCCCTACTTTGAATCCACAAACCTTCCGAGAAAACAAAGATATGAATTGCTGTTGAATAAAACCTTTAACTACGATGATAGCATCATAAGACATATCTTGATCTGAATAAAACGTCAAAGGGCGTGATCAAAGGAATGTCAGGGCTGATTGCTGCTCTCTGTCTCTATCTCCCTAAAACAGTCGCACACTCCTTAAAACGTCCAGAAACACTAATTGAAGATTTTATAATCTCGACCTTGTCGCTGAGCGACTTTCCAATTTTTTCAAGTCGTTGGAGTAACATTTGATTTTTCATTTCTAATTTCTTCCAAGACCGATTTTGGTGATTTCTGATCAACTTGAAAATGACCCAAAAGGACTATGAAAAATGCCTAAATAAATACAATATGAATTCTCGTATTACTTTGTATGATTGGCGAACAATTTTTGAAGAAGTTAGACTCCGAGAACGCTAAGCCTTACAAGGATGCCTCCTTGTTGAGAGTTTATACTAGATGCCCCTTCGCAATGCTAAAAAGTTAATTGGCCTCGATGATGCATTGGCAACCTGAACGGCCTTTGCACACTTGGCTAACGACTTATCAAGCCTAAAAGCCACAGGCTATGTCTAGGGGATGTCTCCTTGTGGTGGGGTAACGCTGCTTGTTCAGAATGCTTTTCATCAATTTCGCAAGCTAGCTGCACGATGCATTGGCACCCCTAAAATGTTCATATTGCGTGGTGTATAACTGTCCAAATAAACGTGCTCTAATCAAATCCACATATAATATTAAGAGTTTATTATTTGTTATTTAAAAATAAAAAAAAGGAAATTGAGAAAATAATAAAGAACTTTACAAAAGTAAAGAGAATAAAGAACACCAAGTGTATAGAAGATAATTCAACAGGAACTATTAAGACTTTAGGTTCACTCATAAATTCATTGAAAATTATTTGAGAATTTTCTTTGCTGACAAATCTTTTTTTAAGGCATGGCGTCCCCGACCAATTTACACACACTTCAGACTAATTTTTATATTTGTTTCCATAATCATTTCACGCGGTTACGCGTGGAGCTGAAGTAGTCTCAAGAGTTGCTTTTAAGAGAAGTCAAATCTAATATCTTAAGAAGAATAAACTCATACATTGCAGATATTAATCTGCAAAAAGTCTTTTGATTCTCTTCTTAGAAATAGGGGGTGTTTGGACAATTTTGCATTTTACATTCTATGGTTTCCTACATAAATAATTGCAGAATCACCTCCAGATGATTTTTTTTTGAATTTTCTACATAAATTTACACATTAGCTATTTACAACATTTATTTTGTACATTATTAACTAAATACTTTTACAAATTATTACTTTACTTTAAATTTTATAGTTTATAATCTAACATTTCAAATTTAGAAATGAGTTCTAATATTTCTTTCAATAGTTTTTTCTTG
Organism: Arctostaphylos glauca; assembly: GCA_019985065.2. Lineage (NCBI taxonomy): Eukaryota > Viridiplantae > Streptophyta > Magnoliopsida > Ericales > Ericaceae > Arctostaphylos > Arctostaphylos glauca. The sequence goes on from JAHSPW020000003.1 coordinate 5,059,855, forward strand.
AAAAAGTTCACGTTTCAAGAATTGAATTAAAAAAATTTCTTCAGAATTCAAAATCAAAAATTATAATTTTCACTTGTACTTATAATACCATAATTAATATAAGTAAGATCATAATTTTAAATTTTAAATTTAAAAAGTTAATTTCAATTTTGAAATTATAACACTGTTCATACGAATGTGAGAGAGAGAGAGAGAAAACAACAAGAGCAAGTTGTTTTCCCAAGACAAGGCCTTAATGAAAGACCACACAATCCAAGGGTGGTTAGAGACTCTGACACCACTTCTAGAGTAATTATTCAATCCTCGTGCCGACTACCCGTGTTACACGTTGTATTCTTGACAAATTATATAACGCTAAATATTACAGGTGATATTAAGATTATGAATACCGTACCTGTATTTGTACTTGTCGATACGTATCGTTTTAACATAAAAACGGTATTAAGTAACTTTAGTATCGTACCGTTCTCAAAACCAGCCCATACCAACCGATATCATTTTTTTGTAAGAATTGTGAAAAAAATTAATTTTTTTAGACTTTCTCTCTACAGTGTGTGTATATATATATATATTGATAGTTACAACAAATCCGATACGGTGCTCGGACATGATCAGTACCGATATGTGTTGTACCAATAGAAAAATCGATACCCAAACCGATCCGATATTCAGAACCTTGGGTGATATATGAAATATACTTTTATTAAATTATGGAAAGACAATGCATAATTTAAATGCGCGTGTTGTGATAATTTGTTAGTCGAAATTAACATGTAAACGACACTAAATAATATTCCAAAAATATTAAATAATTACTCTCACATTTGGGACAATAACCAAAAGTTTTTACTTGATCTCAATTTCATTTAACAAAAACTTGATTAAAATTTCGAGTGAAAATTTTATTTGA